>VXAA01005219.1:3430-187077 GCA_013399115.1 Anseranas semipalmata
AGGCAGGTCCCGGTGGGGAGGGGGGGGTCGGCCCGTGTGCTCCGGGCGGCTGGGGCAGCGCATGACACGGGCACCCCCTTTTCCAGGTTTTTTAACTTATTTATTTTTATTCGGAGTAACTTGCACCATCACTTTTTCTTTCTTGATTTTTATTTTTATTTGGTGTTTTTGAAAGACCTCAACTCCTGGACACCGGTGGCGAAGCGGGTCGCCAGCCAGGACCGTGCGGCAGCGGGGCCATGTGGTGAGGTAAGAGCGAGGCCGGGACAGAGCCACGGGCGTCCCCGTGTCTCGTAGCGTGACCCAAACCCACGGCGCTGTCCTGAGTGGGTGCGGTGGGCCGGGCCCCTGGGGGCGAGCGCAAGGCAGGGGAGCCCAGGGTGGTTTGGGGAAGAAAACCCACGTAGGGTGGGACGCAGATCTTCCCGTTTGGGCTGGCGGAGCTGGGCTGCGTGGTTACTGCTCTGGGCCTCATCCTGATCAGCGCCTGGTTCTGTTTTCTGCTCTGCATGGCTGACTGCAGTTGCTTGCACCGGGCTTACACCTGCCTGAGAATTAGGTTGTTACCTGCTGAGGCCGACTCAAAGTGCGTTCGAGTCCAGCGGGGCGTTTCTGCTGGCTTCCGTGAAGGTCTTTTGACTGGAAAGGTTCAATCCTGACCGGCGTTAGTCATCCCGGGGAAGCCTCTGGGGCCGCCATGGTGCAAAAGCCTTGCTCCTGCCGTGTGCCGCGTTCGGGTCTCCACTCGGTGGCTTTGTCTGGCACCTGAGCTGCTGGGGTGGGCGGCAGGTCGGGCCTCCGGGCCCCTTGCTTGCAGTGGGATGAGGGTCCCTCGGGTGCCATCACGTCGCCCCGTGGGCGTCCCTGGTGCTGGCTGCTGCTCACTGAAGCCCCCACCCGTGCCACGGCGAGCTGGGACTAAGCGCGCCCCGACTGTTTGCGTGGAGTGTTTGCAGAGCGCAGCTCGCTCCCTCTGCGGCATCTTGGCCGATTGGTTTCTGGGAGGGGAGCAAAGGTGCCAAATTTTGTGCCGAACTCCGCTCGGTGCCGGCAGCGTTAATTTTCCGTTAAATGACAGATTTTTAGGGCTTGCTCTGCTTGCGGCTTAGGGCCCAAAACCTGAGTTACAATTCCCCAGAAAAGGGGCATTTTGCAAACTTCGTGAAGAGTTTGGTCAGCACGCGAGGTGAGCAGGGTGAAATCCCTTGGCCGGTGCTGCACGGGGGGAACGAAACCACGCACGCCTCTGCCTCGGAGGGTGGGTTCTGGCGGGTGCCGAGGGCTGAGGTCCGCCTGTCCCACCGCAGCTCAGCCCTATCCAAAGCCATCAGCAAGTGGCTACGTTTGGTCAGGTGTGTGGGTTCCAAGAGGCCTCCTCCGAGGTCCTGAAGCATCCAGACTTGTTTGGGATCGCTGCTGAGCCAGGCTCAGGGGCTGTCACCTGTTCTCCGGCCTCCTGAAATGAATGCTGAGCTTTTTGTGCGTTCCTGGGCATCAGCCCATCAGGGAAGGGACCAACACGCAGTGCAAGGGCAGATGCTACTGGACGCAGGAGATGACACTTGTACTTTGCATATTTTACTATGGGTAGTTTTAAGCGTAGAAGTAAATTTAGGGACAAAAGTGTGGCAGAAATGGTTTCTGCCCCTCTTTGAACAAGATTATAGAAAACTAAATGACCCCGACGTATGATGAAGAGCGTCACGAGTAGGGCTGGGGAGGTGTTGATGGTCAGACACTGGTGCGTGCGGGTGCTGCTGCACCTGTGCTGCAGGCATGTCCCGAACATTGCCTCTCCTGCAGCTGGGCTGGGGATGGCAGCAGAGCCCCGGCGTGCACGGCTTCGAGCCCCGTGCTCACGTCGTGCTGCAGGATGGGAAGGCAAAAAGCTCTTGATCTTGGAGCAGGGCTCTGGCCGAACCTGTGTCGAGGACGCGGTTTTAGTCCGTCCCCATTTTGCTGATTTTTGTCCCCATCTCTTCTCCAATCCGCAAACCCAACAGACCTGCCTGATATCCCGTTCCTGTTTTGCCATGGGGATTTTTCATTTGCTTTTCTTTTTGCTTGGGATTGCAATCTGTTTTGATCCCTTGCTCTTTGCGAGGAACTCCAGCAGGGCAGTGCTGGAGCATTTTGGATCCTTGATGTGTTGCATGTGGTGGTTCTGTTCTTGCCTGGAGCCGTGCTGTCCGTGGGCTGGCTCCTGTGCCACAAGGTGCACCGGCAGAGTCCCGCACCGGGAGAGCAGCGATGCTGTTCAGGGTTGCACCAGCTGAGCCCCCATCAGAGCCCTCTGGATAAGCCACAGCCCTCTCCAATGGGATGTTTCCACAAGGGCTGTGCAGGGCAGTGAAATATCCGCGACAGAAAGCCACGTCCAGATGTTGGCAAAGGCTTGGTGCGGTAATTAATGATCCACAGCCATTCCCTGGCTGGACGGCTTCTGTTTTGAGCCGCTGGTGTAGTTTTGCCTGCTTTCTGGCCTGAACGTGGTTGTGATGCTCCTCTGGGTTTTGCTTGTTACAGAAAGCGTCCCCGGGAGCCTCGGAGAAGTTGCCCCGGCGCGCTGCAAAGCTCCTTCCTTGTGGCAGCGCTTTCCCATGGTGTTTTCTCCCTGGAGCTGGCGCGCGCCGCTGCACAGGAAATTCTGGTTGCACCATTATCGCAGAGCCTATTGTTTGGGGCAATAGCAGGAGTCGGTTTTGCTCACATCCTAAAACGTCTCGCTGTTTTAAAAGGATGTCGTGGGGCGTTCGGGGTTGCCACTGGGCCGGCAATGCTGGGGGCCAGCTTTGCGCAGGGTTCACGCTCAGCCCAGCTCCTGCCTCGGGCTCGCTGCTCAGGGTTTGGACGGGAATCCTCAGGATTCAGGAAAACTTGGAGCGAGAGCAGAGTCGGGGCGCGGTGCCTCACAGCTGCTTCGTGCAGCGTAGCCTGGCTCGCGGGCGATGTGTGGCAGACCCGAGGCGCAATTCTGAGTTGGGGCGTGCAGGGACGCAGGAACTCATCCCAGTCCTGCCTCTGAGGTGCCAGAAATGGCATTTGGGATTGCACAGGCCTAGCTGGGCAGGTGCAGCTCTGTCTGCCCCAGTCTTGTGGTGGCACTGAGGAAGGACACCTGTAAGCTCCGCGTGCCTCAGTTTCCTCTCCGAGCGGCAGAGCGAGCGCTGCGCTCCTGTGTTTGCTTTTGCTTTGTTTTTTTTTCCTGAACTAATCCTTGTGGCTTTTATGGTTGGCAGCGATAGCTCGTATTTCCCAGACTGCGTTACCCAAGTCGCAAAGCCCTGTTCCTTGCCTGGCAAACCACAGTCCTCTCATGCAGCTGGCGCGTGATTTTTTTGGGTACGACTTGCGTGCTGGCAGCAGGCGGAGGGGTTGGAAGCTCTGAAGCCTGGTGGCACTCCCCCTCGCTGCAGGGACACTCGCTCACTCCTCACATTGCCTTCGGCTCCCCGTGGCTGGGTTTGTCTCCTGCTTCTGGCTGCCATCCTGAAAGCAAGCGAACGCTGCGCTGGGCCGGGTGGCAGAACGGAGCTGCGTGCCCGCTGTGCCCCAGGGCTGAGCGTGGGCATTGCCGGGGCTTCCTCGAGCTCCGCACCCAAGAGGAGATGTGCGCTGGCTTCGCTGTGGCAAAGCACCGGGCTTCTCTGAAGCACCTGATGATGCTTTGCATGGTGCTGAGCCAGGCAGGGCTGGTGCCTGGCAAGGGCTGGGGAACCTGGTGTGTCTGCGTCCCCGTCTCAGGGCACCGTGCTGGGTCCTGCTGGAGCTGCTGCGTCATTTGCCGCGGGCACTTTTGCCGCTACATCGGGGTGGCAGCTGGGGCTGCCCCGGGAGCTTGGGAGAACCATGAATGAGTTTAAAACCTCCCCATTTCCCTCGTGCTTATTAAAAATGCCTCTTGTGTGTGAAAACAACGCCCGTGCTCGGAGCTGCGGCTGCCTCGCTGGCGTTGGGCTGGGCATCCCTCGGCTCTCAAGTTCTTGCACCGCAGGCTGGAGATCAAAAAGATGCCAGCGGGCCCTGGAGACCCTGAATCGTGCTGCAGTGTGTGCCTTGTCCCTCGGTGACCCTCCGCCACCATGCTGTGAGCATCTCCTGGCTGAGGAGGAGAGCAGCCAGGAGGGGCCGCAGGGCTCTGCCATCTCCAGTGGGATGCTGCCTGTGTCTCCATGGGGCCAGCTGCGTGTGCCTGTGTTTTCCACTGAGGTTTCATACAACAGCGGCCGGTGAGTTTACTTTGCGTGGTGTAAGTCCTGCCAAAATAATTTCTTCCTGTTATTGCTCCTCCAGTCCCAGCGGGGTGATAAGGGCCTTGCCGGGGAGCTGGCTTCTCCCACCTGCGCCGAGCTGAGCTTTGAACAGCAGCTCCCAGGGTGGCTTTTCCATGGTCCTTGAGTTGCATTTAGCCCCTACAGATCCCTGTGCTGCAGCGCCTGATGACCGCTTTCCCTCCCGTCTCTCTCGCTTTCCCTTGCGCTCACTCTGCTCTCTGTCCTCTCCTAGGACCACAGCTCTTTCCACGCAGCTTTTAACTGTGGTGGGTGAGATTTGCAGCCATATGAATGGTAAGAGGAACATCAGAGTATAGTGCATGCAGGGTCTCTCTACAACCAGATGGATCAGGTTCGCGTCAGAGTGTATTTCCCATGGACTATCATTCAGTTGCAAAAGGAGGTAGCTATGGGATGGCAAAGACCTTGGCCTTGTAGGCAGGCACTGTGCTGAGATGCACTGAAGTGGAAGCTGAGGCAATGTCGGGCTTTGCTTGGACCCGCACTGGAGCTGGGTGAGCGCTGCAGGCGTCGTCACTTCCCTGGCTTAGACCTGGGGGCTTCGGCTGACATCTCTTGTTGCCGTGCCATTTGGTTTTGGATGCTGAATGGATGCAGCTGGTGCCCTGCTCCCAGAGCTGCTGCCTGCTTGGCAGAAGCAAACCGGTCTTAGTTCTGGCTGGAGTGCGGCGTGGGTACCCAGCGCTCCCTGGAGAGCTGAGTACCTTCCTTTTCCCATGAAGTTCTGGCCGAGTGAGGAAGGTGGCATGTAGGTGGAAAGCTCTACAGGCTGGGGGGACATTTTGCACCGAGAACTTTCTCATCTTTGTTTTGTTTCCCTCGGTACGGAAATGCAGCTGTATTTGGGTTTCCAGTAGTGCCGAGGAAGAGTTCCAAGGTCAACAGGAATGAGCATGGATCTTAAAAACCCTCCTTGTCCTTTAGCTCCTTGTGAGCAAACAGCCTGAGCCCAGCGTGGGCCACCAGGATGCCTGCTGGGTGCTGGTGCAGAGCGGGGACAGCGGTGCCATGGGGTGCGGGAACGGCTCGGGGCCGACCACAATCGCAGGCCACAAAGAAATTGTTTCGGTTTTCCTGATTGCAAACGCAGCGCGGGAGCTGGCAGGGCTCTCGCCTCCGGGTAACAGTGAGGGTGAAATGAATAGGCTTTGCGCCCGTTCCTAGGAGCGGGCTCTGAAGGGGAATTAAAAACAGGAAAAAAGCCAGTTGCTAAGGCAAGGCGATGCCTTTCTGAATCAGGGCCGTAGGGCAGGGCTCTTCCCATCGCCTCCTGACCTGGCCGCGGGCGATGCTTCGTGCGGATCCCGCTGTTGGCGGCTGGGCAGCGTGCTGGGGAGGCGGGGGGAAACGGGGACCGCAGAAGCCTGATGTCAATGAGCAAACAGCCAGGCGTGCGGGTGGCTTTGCTGCCAGGAGGGAGCCGGATTCCTCCGACAGGCTGCCCAGTGCCACCTTGTCACCCAGGCCTAATGCTGTGAGCCGCGGGAAGTGACCCGGTGCTTGCGGCCAGGGCTTTGCGGAGGGGCTCTGCTGGAGCAATTGCCAGTCTTTGCTTCTGACTGCTCTCTGGTCGAGGTTTACTCGCTCTGGGCTACCACAGGGATGAGTGCAGGAACCCCCAAGGGCAGACATTGCCTTCCTGGTCTCTTCTCTGGTCTGTAATTGGTCCCTGTTGCTTTTTGCCATAAGAAGTTAAAGCCAAGGGTTTTGATAAACTTTTCGGATGATGATAAGTTGCATTAGATAGAAATGTTTCTGTGAGAGGGGAGTAAATAAATGCATTTCAGGGCATAAGCCAACCTGTGTTTGGCAGAGCTAGAAGCAATTTTCTCTGAAGCACAGCTTATTCCATAATTGCTCCTTAGTGAATTCCTTGCCTCTTCCTCTGAAACATCTACCCTTGTCCAGAGCACGGGAGGAAGCACTGGGTTGTATGGAAGCCCTGTGTGATGCAGGCTGGAACACGTGTACTCCTCAATGCTCCTCTGATTGTAATCAGTGGGTTTTGCACCCATAAAGAATTAGGGCAATGCCACGTAAACTGTCTATAATAACTATAGTCTGTCTGTATGGTTTTAGGCTTGCACTTTCAGGGTGGCAATTAGTCTATAATCTTTCCAGGCCCCTTGCTTTGATTCCCAGAAAGCTTCTCTTTTATTTACAGCAACAGCCTAAACATGTTTAAGAAGACAGAGCTGGAAACACAGAGGATTTCTGGGGAAGCAGCTTTACCAGAGGCTGCGGCAAGATGGCTGCGTGGATCTGCGTGCTGCCCGCGGCCCTGATTGCTCTGTACTCCTTGGGGCACCGGCTGGAAAAGCAAAAGCATTGCCCGTCTCCTTCCAGACGCACAGGTGGAGGTGTGATGCTCGCTGGGAGCGGGAAGGATCTGCTGATTTGGCTGTCCTGTGGTTGTTGGGGACCAGGTCTGTGTGAACAATGGTGCTGGAGAAACCCCTCTCAGCTGCATTTCCCTATTTCTTTATATCCCTTCCTGCTGTGAGTACACTGCCAGAATGAGTACTGAGATTGGTGGTTCAAGTTTAGTCTAGGCACCTAAAGGCGTGCAAGTGGGAAGTCTGATTTTTGTACCGAAGGTGCAGCTATCTTCCCTGGCCCTCCAGTAGGACTGCGGCTGGGTGTGTGTGAGGCGGACAGGCTGGGAACGCTGCCTGGGATGTGCAGGAGAACTTCCAGGGGAGAAGCCATCTGGGACAAGCTCTTCTGCAAAGAGCCCAGCATTCACGTGGTGTTTTTCTGATGTTGGTAACAAACTGGGGTTCGTCCTCGTGTGGTCTAAATGGTTATTTGTAGCCGTGAGGGCCTGGGGAGACCATGCTCTGAGCTGGATAAATGACAGCCCGGTTTGGCCTGGAGGCTATGTAGCTGTAGAAAAGGGCCAGAACTTCACGTTCAGCATACAAGCCAGCTCCCAGATTAGATGCTTAATTCGTTTCTCCCTTCCTTTGCCCCTTCTCTGCTGTTGCGTCCGACTGCTTTGAGGTCGGGGAAGCTGGAGTCCGTCCTGCTCCCTGCTGATGGGGTGAGCAGGAAGGTTCAGCACATCCTTGTTTCAGGGTTAAAAACAAGCCAAACACAGGCATATGCCTTGACCATGAGGAAAAAAAAGATTGCATTTAACTGGGTATGCGAGCACTTCCTTGGCTGCCTCATTCCTGGCTCCCTGGTGCCCATTCTCACCACCTGCTTGGGACCGTGGGGCAGTCAGGTCGCTGCCCATCATGTGCTCCTGCATCCCTGCCCTCAGCCCGTGCTCTCCGGACCAAAGCATCCACCTGCCCCTGTGCTGGGGGCAGCTCTTTGCAGCCTTTCCCAATAGCTGCGTCTTCCAGGGAGATTGTATTTGCCATGTTGGCTGCGTTGGGTTTCTCAATTTTCTTGCTGCGAGTGGTTGGAAATAGCAGCTGTCTTGCTCATACCTGCGATGGCCTCTGTGCCATCAGCTGGGGCCGTTGCTCTTGTTTGCATGCTGCTGTGGGGAGGGGGGAGCACGCGTTCAGAGAAAGGCAAGGAAAAGCCCAGGAGCTCTTAGAGTCAATGGAAGATCTCTGGCTGTTGTGGGACTTGAGTTTTGCACAGGTTTCCTGCTGGGCAAGCCCATATTCTTAAACGCTTCTGCTTAAGCACTTCTTTCCCCTCCTCCAGGGGAAGAAGGTGTCACTTGTACTCTGCTGATGTGGACGATGAATGGCAACTGATGTGGGCAGGTGCAGCTACTGGGACCAGTAACCCTTGAAAAATATTTACCACCTTTATCCCAGTGTCCCCAGGCATGTTGCAGCCTGGGTGCTGCATGGTTGGGCATGACCACAGTGCAGAGAGCGCTCTTATGCTTCTCAAGTGGGATGGACAGGAAGGATTGGCTCCTTAAAGAAATTTTATTTCAAGGGAGTGATTGGGTATATGTATGGGAGAGCCAGGCATTTTCCTGCAGGAAGGAAGGCATCAGCTCATAGCAAAGATCTAGCGTACGGTCCATAAGCCAATGTGGTGTCGCATCGGTATGGAGTGCTCGTTCCAGCCAAGGAGCAGGCACAGCGCTGGGATAACAGAAAGCTCAGCAGATTCTGCAAACTGTCCTGGTGCTGGCAGCGCGGGTGAGCCGGGGCCAGCCCTGCCTGCATGTGTGGGCAGGTTGAGCACCAGGTGGGAGTTTTGGTGGTTCTTGTGCCAGCCGAGCAGGATTTGAACCTAATCATTGAGAAAAAACACGTCAGTGCACCTTGACTCGCTGTGGGCCGGTCCTGCACTTCCAAAGGATGCGTGTCCTTGCAGAAACACACTTTGCGCTTTGCTTTTCCAAGGCGGTGTGTTGCTGTGGTTGCGTTTTGATGCACCGCTTGCATGCAGTGAAGGTCCAGAGCTGTGGCCAGGCTGTCACTGCTGCTCTGTGTTGGCTAAACACCCTAACTGTCCTTTCCTGCTTAGGATTTTTTAGTCCCTTGCTGCCTTTAGCAATCAATTCACTCCCAGTTGAAAGGGAGTTATAGGGGAGACCTAAAAGAATATAGAAAAGTGTGAAAGACAAGGGTGCCTAATACTTGGACCAAAATCCCCTGCTCCTTGCAAGAAAGGTTCAGGCTGTGTTCCACAAGTGGGGATAAAGGGAAACTTTAGCTACTTGGGCTCAGCTGGGTTTTTAACCCCAAAAAAGGGATCAGTGCATCCTTGATGAGGTCAGGGTGGGAGGGCAGAAGAGACATGTCTGCTTCTCCTTTCGCCTTCCCAGCTGGGTGCCCTGCCCAGCTCTGCTCCGTGTGGCCGCCTGTGCGTGCACGGCTGAGAGATGAAAAAGCTCATCGGTAATGATGCTAATTGAATCGGGTGTTGCTTCCCTATGCTCAGACACGGCTGCTCTCATGCAGCAGAGCGCGGCTGGCTCAAGCGGGGCCCCGGTGCGTGAGGAATATGAGCTGACAGCCCCCTTTGCTGGGAAAAGCCACATGGGTGAGACTGTGCAGCGGTCCAGACGGGGATGCACTTGTGGTGCCTGCTTAAAAGCTGCTTGTTTGGTTTAGCATTGGTATCGGGTCAACAGGGCAGGCTTGCATCACGAAGCTGAGGTTTTTGAGGCTTAAAGTTGCAAGGTGCGCCTGTGGGGACCAGCTCTGTCGAGCTGGGCTCGATACCTGAAAGATAATGCCTGTGACAGCGGCAGCAGTGCCACCAAAAGTGGGCCCCAAACACCACGTACCTGCCACCGCGTGTGCCAGCCTGGGATAAAGGCCCGGCCGCGGCCAGGGTGTGTTGGCTCTGGTGAAAATGAGGCGATTTCTGTTGTTTTTACTGAGGGGGGAGGCAGGGGAGCTGCCTACAGCGCCAGGAGGCCTGAGGCTGAGGGGTGGGGTGGGCGCCGGGCCTTGTGATGCGCCGTGGCGATGAAAGCAATGGCGGAGGTTGGGGCTCCTGGGAGTTCTGGGCCTGACCGTCGGCAGCCCCAGCCACCGGGCATCCCGCGGCCGCGTCTCTTTACTGAGAAGCACAGGGCAGCGATTTGTGCGTCTGAAGGCAATTTTGCACGAGGCCACCTGCCCGGCTTGATCTGACATCTGCGAGCGTGGCAGTGGCTAGAGGCGGGTGACCTGCACCCGTTGGGAGCACTGAGCTTCTGGATACTGAGAAATTTGCTGGATTTGACTCAAAGGCAGTGCCGAAGATAACTCCTAAAGCAGCTGTTTGCTGCGGAAGACTATTCTACGTCTGACATGCTGGTCAGGCCGGGTTGGTAGAGAAACCTGGAAGAAGCGATGGTGCCTGTTCCAACTGCTGTACAGAAAAAGCCCATTGGGGGCACAGAAGTGCGGGGGAAATCCCACCCCTGTAGCAGCCTAAAATGAGTGGGTCACTTGGTATCTGCCTTGAGATAGACATAGGACGCAGAGGGAGGCAGTTAAGTACATGTTCATGCCCTTTGACATCACAGGGCAATGTAAAGGAGTTGGTGAGTAATATGCTGAAATAATTCTCTCGAATGTTTGAACAGAACCAGTTGCTACATGTCCTCCTGATCTTTGTGTGTGAATTTGGGATCATCATCAGCACTGAGCTCTTTGTTTCTGATCTTGAGTTGAATACGCTGAACATACATTAACACAGAAACACAATGCAAGATCTGTAACTATAGCGATATGTGTTCCTCCACGCCTAATTTCAGTATTGGCATTGGTGAGCTGCCTCTTAAGATGGCACTTTTTTTTTTAGTAGTGATTCCATGTCAAAGAGGAAATATAAATAAACTCCCCAAACAAAAGAAGCAAGGAAAAAATAATTCTTTCAAACATTTGAGCAGGAACAATAGGGTAGGCTATGCACTCTCTGGGGAGAGCTAATGGCTGAAACCGATAGGAGCACATGCCTGCCTTACTTTGCTTTGTAACTAGCACAAACCTTTGCTCAACAGAAGATTATTTATAGCAAATAATGGCAGAAGCATGTGTGACCTGTAGGCTCTCTGCTAGGGGAAGAGCTTTCCTGCACTGTCTTTGAGATACAATAGGCAATTATTTGGATGCTATCTTTGTCTCAAGATATAAACAATTAAATGCTGGTTACTGATTTCTGTTCTTACGTTGAGACTATTGACAGCCATGCGTTTTTTCCTTAAGGATTTTTGGGGAAGGAAAGTATTTTTAAGGGATTCAGGGTGGGGAAGAATGTCACAGCTGTAAAGTTGCAGAGGAATCTCTACTAAACTGACTAATTGGGAATGCCAAGTCATGTACAAGCATCATGAGGTCGTTGCCTCCCAGCGTCCTCACGAAGGATGCAGCCAGTGCCTTGACGTTCAACTTGTTCCAACAACAGCGTTGTTCTGGGGAAGTGGTCACAGCCCCAAGCCTGCTGGAGTTCAAGAAGTGTTTGGACACTCTCAGACATATGGTTTAATTTTTAGGTAGTCCTGTGTGGAGCCAGGAGTGATGATCCTTGTGGGTCGCTTCCAATTTGGGATTGATCCTCTGAACTGACGATGGGGTGTGGATGGGTGTAAACCCCTGAATCTGCCTGCATGGTTGCATTTCAGCTCATCAGTGTGGTATCAGAATACCCACAGCTGCTACTGGGATAGTGATTAAATGTTCTTATATGTAATTAACTACTTTCAGGGGACTGCTGAACAGCCTAAATCTACATGTTATGACAATTATTTTGTGTTATGATGGCCACAGTCGGTGCTAAATAGCTGAGAAGATCTGGGGAAATAGCTGTCATGCATCAAAACATAACCTTGTTCTGGAGGATAACTGTTTTCTGGCTCCCTCATTTTGCTCTGGGTACCTACGCATCCTGGGCGTAAATAGCAACAGTATCCTTTCAGGTCTGTTTGGTATTCACCTTAGTTTTATTTTCTGTATAGCAAAACAATTTAGAATTGCAAAAAAGGGTTTATGAAAATGTGAACAAGTATGGAAGGGATAATGCTACAACAAGCAGTGCTGATTAAATGGGCAAAGAGTGTATTCTCCTCTGCAATTCACATGTCAGCTGTGTGAGAATGGAGAAACATAGTTAGCAACAGGTACGATGCCAAAGCTGCATATTCTTCTGGGCTGTCTGCAGAGCCTTGCTCTGAAACTTAGCTTCAGTAGGAGCGACTGTTACACCTTCTCCATCTTTTGATTCCAATTAGCATGGGTTTTTATACCTGTGTGCTTTCTTCTCGAGTTCCTGCTGCTTGGCTTTGTGCGAGGAGTTAGATGGTGGCTCTCTCCCCTCTTCTGTGCAGGCGCTGCGGATACAAAGCTGCTGCTGGCTTGACAGAAGGTTTTAGGGCTCAGCGTGATGCAGGGCCAGGTGCTGGTACCCCACTGAGCTGCCTGGCACCTCTCTGCACCACCACACTGTTTCATCAGGCCCACCAAGCCCCGAGCGTGGGGCTGCTCATGTTTGCAGCAAGCTGGTCCCTCCCCTGGCAGCACAAGCACAGGTCCACTTTGTCTGACAGATGCAGTTGAGCAACTCTGTCCCTCGGCCACAGGCAAAATGAGTCTCCTGCTCTGATTTCATTGTGTTTAGCCATTGCACAAACTCTAAAGCTCCCTGAAATGGGAAGGAAGTAATGTTTAAATTATACATGAGTGAACTGATCTACTCAAACTGAAGCTTTGAGTTCCGTCCTTATGAATACGGGCATGGAGCTGTCTGTCTGCGCATCCATCCATCTGCCTGGTGAATATATTGAATTAACAGAAACGCAAACATGGTTCCAGTACTGTAAAAGCTTTGGCTTAAACTGGTAAAAACCATGCAGGGCAGATGCATGCTGCCATGGGGAAAGCGGCGTGTTTGCTTAGCGTTAACTTGTCTGGTAGGTTGTCCTCGGTGGCAGTGAGACCATGGCTGCAGATTCCCTTCTGCCACTGAGTAGCTGCTTGGTGTTTCAGCAAGGTCTGTCCCCTCCCGGCTGGAAAGGGATCCAAACTGATCTCCTGTCCACCTCCTGCTCCTAATGAGGGGTTTTAACTTCCTGTGTAACGCATTTTGCAGAGCATGTAAAATGCTGGTTGAATTCTATGGTTGCTTCCTATGGGCACTTGCTCAGCGCTCCTCGGGGAGCCTAGCACCGGAAAGCTGCAACTGCGCTCGCGAACGGCCTGGAGATCCCTTTAGCAGATGTTTCACCCAAGTCTCTTCTCCTTGCTCCTTCCACCTCTATTTAAAAAAAAAAAAANAGCTATAATACCACTGTGCCTGTCCAAATCACAGCAGCAAAGCATCCGTCTTGTCCCGCAAGCAGGAGATGCTGAACTTCTGCGGGGACCGCAGCAATTCGTGGCGCGGGCGGCTGGGTGCTGGGGATGTGCCGAGCGGGCAGGAGCTGGAGCGCGGCTGGCTCCTGCGTCTGGGCATGCGCTGTGAAAATGTGAGTGCTGCCTTGTGGCTGGTCCTTCGGAGCAGCACCGAGAGGCCGGGATGTCTGTGGAGACAGCAACAGAAAAGGGGAGAAGTCATGATTCTCTCGCTATTTCTTTGACCTAAATACGCTGAAGTAACTGTACCCTCATGAAAGAGATAATTTCCTGATGCTGGAGAGCATAACATCTGTTTCCTCCCATTTTTTTTTCGGTGGTAGAACATGGTAGCGGAAGAACTGGCGGGGTTTTCTTTCCTCTTTTTCTTTTGTATAGCAAGAGGCACTGCATGCTGGGGCTAAATACGCTCTCTGAGAGCAGACAGGTTTTTCTCAAGGGTTACATGATCATTTGTTCTCTATTTTCTCTCCTTCCTGCCTCCCCCCGCGCCTCCTGGAGAGGAGCGGATACACCAAAGCCCAGGCAGGACTTCCTTAGCTCAGCCATGCCTTCTGGCAGGCTGCGCCGCGTGCCCTCTCCCTGTCACCCCCCCTTCCCCGACAAACAATGGCCAAAGGCTCCTTCTTGTTTGTTATTTTGTATCCCGCAGAGGAAGAGCCGAGTGGAAGCTCGTGTCCCCAGGGGCCCTCGGCGCATTCCAGCTCCGGCTGCCGCCTTGCTGGACCGCCAGCACCTCTGCTGCGCGGTCCCCAGCCCTGTAGCGCAGATCAACAGCGTTGCGTGATGCTAGGGGTGGCCGATGGGTTCTGAAGCAAATTTAGTGCTGCTGAAAGGTGAGAGAGAGGGGGGTTGAGAGCCTCGGAGAGGTGTCCTGAGTCATTGCTCTGTGGCAAGAGCAGATAAGAAAAGAGATGGATGGTTTTATTGGTGGTGCCTGGAGAGAGCCCGGCTTCGACAGCGCTGGAAGCATGAGGTTGTTAATGAAAGGAAAAAACAATCCTGTTTGGGTCGGATGCTTGATTATAGGTGGTTGTCTGAAAAGGAAAAGTGGCTGCATGAAACTGGAGTTGTAAGATGTAATTGGGAATGTTCATGGGCTGTAACAACTTTAAAAAATACTGCTAAAGAAGCTCGATCTAGAAAGCCGAGGTGGAAGAGCTCATGCACATCTTGGTTAGAAAACTGGTCTGTGATTACCCAGCCACTTAACCCAGCGAAAATCTAATTGCTGGGGAAGGAAGTAGTTCTACCCACCCCGGCCCCTTCCTTCTGTCATGTGCCCTGTGTGTTCCTGTGGGTCACTGGGTGAAAACCAAAGCCAGGGTTCCCTCTGTTTGGTTGCTTCCCCCCTTGGCTCAGCTCGCACCCATAGACGCTCCCTGTGGTGCGAGGCAGGTGAGCGAACGTCCCGTGGCAGTGGCAGGAGCAGCCAGCGGCAGCGTGGAAGTGGGCTGGGATGCGGCATCTCCCTGACCTCGCTGCTGGCATGGGCTCGGGCACTGCTTTGGCAGCCTGCTCTGCTGCCAAGCTCTCGTGCTCTGAAATGAGATTGCTCCTGCTCTGAGGTCTGATGCCAAGGCAGCGCAGTGTGAGCACTGATTTACAGCCCTGTGCCGGGTCTGGGTGTGGGTGAAATTCATCCTCCGCACAGAAGCTTCCCAGAACATCTGCTCTGTGTTCCCTTATCTTTTCCTCTAAGGGGTTATGGATCTCTTGAGTTTTAATATTTTCATGGGTGAGCAACTTTTTTTGAGATACTAAACACTGAAAGACCACTGCAGATCCCCTTTCCTGACAGAGGTCCCAACTATCTGGCGGTTTTGGTGTTTTTTCTGGGTAGGGGACAGCTTTACAGCACTGAACATTAAAAACAAACAGAAACCCCCCACTTCTGCTAGTTGCTGAATAACTTACGATCTGAAGCAGTGTTCAAATTTATTAAGGGCCAGTGTGGAAGAAGATTGCCCGAGAAGAGCGTCAGTTCTGCGTGGTGGCTCACGACAGCCCCAATTGCCTGTGCCTGATTCAGTGTCCTGTAAGTCCCTGAGAACTGTCAGCTTCCGTGGGTGTTACCTGGGCCTGTGGTGTTATTTCTGCTCTTGTATTCCTCTGTTAAATCCCACTTAAAATGAGCAAAATAGCTGTTACTCCCACCTGTATCATGCAAGAAAAATCCTTGTTGCCAAGGAAATGTTATGCAATCAGGAGCAAGATACAAAGTACCTAGTTCTTTCCTAGAGATTTGGATAATGCGAAAAAAATGCAAAGAATTTGGAGGGGTGTCATGGCCATAGATACAGATGTTAGTGTGACACACCTGGTACCATTTGCGTGGGATTTTGTGCAAATCTAATGCATTTTTCAGCCGTGGTTACCTGGAAAAGGAAGGTGAGTTTAGGAATGAAAGTCTACCGTTCTTGTGGTGAGAAGAAGAACGCGGCCTTGTGCAGAGGGCAGGGTTTTTGAAAAACTGCGTAACTCATGTAGGTTGGAGCGGTTTTCAGTGTCTGATTGATTGCTGTGTTTTTTTTTTTAAACCATTTTCATTGGCAGATGAGAAGTTGTGTGTTTTGTAGACCAAATGTGCCAACCACGGCCACCCAGCTGTGCCACCCTCTTCCTGCTTGAGGTAATTCAGCGGGTGGCATAAGGTAATGGCTTCTGTGGTTAAAGTCTTGTGCACAGAGATGGTGCAGCTTAGCTGCTAGGTGGTAACTTGCTATATGACTTGACATCTGCAACTGCACCTGCAAAAAAAAAAAAAAGTCTGGGGGTCTGACTAACCATTTTAGTTTTCCAGCTAACACATGTGCTGAAAAACATGTCCAAAGTGCTGTCTTAAAAACCTTTTCCTGTGCCCCAAAAAGATGAGTAGTGGTTAATTGGATACTCTTGCAGCCATTCTCCATATTCAAATTTTTTGTCATTAAGGGCCATAATGCTCCCAAGCCTGTGTGGTTTGGTCGATAAGGCCACCTTTTCTCTATTTGGCTTATTTAAAGAGTTGGTTTCCCATGGGTGTGCTGCTGTTGCGCGTTTGCACAGTGGCAGACACTAATTTTGGTGGTTGTATCAGATGACAGAGCACAGCAGATTATGGTACCTGGTCAGGCATGCCTGAACGAAGCTGGCAAGCTTTTGTTCAAATGCAGTGCGCCTCGGTACAAGGAGACATTGCTCTGGCTGAGGCCATGCTGCTGCTCGAGCCCAGTCTGGTTTGGCTGGTGGACCTGGTGTGGCACTGCAGCCTGAATAATGACCGTGGGCATTGACAAAACTGTGCCGCTGTGGGTTGGCTCCTGCCGACTGCATGGTTAGCCAGTGATTTCAGCGCGTGCAGTCCTGCAGGCTTAAATGATGCAAATAAGACAAAAATAAGGTGCTTTTCTTTGTTAGCAGCTGGTCAAAAGACTTTTTGAGTGCCGGGCATGTGGCCTACAATTCTGCTCATCCATTGAAACCATGAGACCATTTGATGGTTATTTCAAAGCTCAGGTGAGGCTGTGGAGGAGGGAAGGTGGAGAGGAGCCACCCAAGCTCCAGTGCTCACTGGTGCTGTATCTGCCTAGCATGCATGGGTTGGACTTTGTGGTGGCAGCTCTGATTCACATCTGCTTTAAAGCTGCTTTTTTAAAAATTAAAAAATATATATATATTTATAATTTTAAGGTCACCCTCGTGCCCTGCCTTTCTGGGTTGTGTTGCTTCTCTGGGGAGGGGCCACGCAGGATCTGTCTCTGTTAATGCCTCACATGAGAAATGGCCTCTCCCTCCTCTTTGCTAGCATTCCTCCAAAGACTTCGCAGAGAAGTCTTTCCTTTGAATCTTCTTTCCTCGTGCACGATCCACCCAGCCAAAAACAATAACATATAAAACTGGAAAGAGAAAAAATAGGAACCTTTTGTGATTTTGGTCTTTTGCTGCCATATGTGTTCGGCTGCACAACTTGAAACTCCTCAAATGTGCTTTTTTCATTCCTTCAAATCCGTTCGAATGTGTTATTCTTTAAAGTGCAACAGTGAATAGCCCACAGACCTATTGCAACAGCCTGGGGAAAGAAGAGCTGCTCTGCTCCTTGAGCACCAGATGAGGAGGAACAGTCCCACTGAGGAGTGTATGTTTTTTGTTGTTGTTTTGTTGTTTTTTTTGTTTGTTTTTTAAACAAAAGCTTTCTGTGGTCTCCATACTGACCCAGTACAGCACAGGACCTGTGTGAGTTTGTGCTAATAGGGTTCAAGGGATGGCAGGGCCTGCTCTGGGCCCAGAACAGGGGCCTTTGTGTGGGGAAGGAGAGTTTGTTGTAAGACCTCCACCATGAAGAGCACAGAAGGCAGTGGGCTGTGTAAATACAGGGCCAAAGCAGAGCTGTGTGGAAGACAGTTGCTATACAATTAAGCTGTGTAACTGTTCTGGGTGTATTTGTCAAGGTGTTGGTACTGGGGTGCTGCAGGGTGGCTGCTGTGAGGAGAGGCCGGGGCTGTGCCCTGCCCATTCCCAAAGGGCCGCACTACAGGCTGTGGCAGAGCCTGTCAGTGACGCTGGCGGAACCTCTGTGAAAACATCTTTAAGAAAGAGCAAAAATGCTGGAGAGAAATGAGGGGGGTAAAAAAAACAACAAAAAAAGGTGAGGAACAGCACCATGAACCCTGAGGTCAGTGAAGGAGGAGGCGCTCCAGGCGTGGGATGGGGGACGCCTTCCCTGACAGGTCCCTGTGGCAGGAGCGGGCTCCTGACAGGAGCTATGGCCAGTGCAGGGCCCATGCAGGAGCGGGGGAAAAGCGTGGGGAGGAAGGAGCGGCAGAGAGGAGCTTTCATGTCGTGACCATAACCCCCTGCCCAGTTCCCTATCCCCTGTGTTGCTTGGGGGGGAGCTAGGGGAGTCAGAAAAGTTGAGCCTGGGTGAAAGCGGGTGGGTGGGGATAAGGTGGTGGTCTCATTTTGTCGTTATCCAGATCAGTTCTAATTGTCAGTAAATCAAATTAATTTTCCTCAAGTCGAGCTAGTTTTGCCTGTGACAGTAGTTAAGGGATCTGCATGTCTTTCTCTGAGCCCATGGGCTTTTTCACCTCACTTTTTCCCCTTGCCCTATTTGGGGAGGAGGAGTGAGAGAGTGGCTGGGTGGACGTCGGCAGGCCAAGGTCAGCCCACCTTATTAGCAAACATTCATCTTTGTTACCCTAATTACCCGTGATGTCAAAAATGCTTGGCACAACCCCTGTGTCATGGCTGTAGCGAAAGCCAGATGGCTGCAGATCATATAAAAGCAACATAGTAGTTGTTTCTGTTAAAGTTTTTGACCTGACTTGGACGTGCTCTGGTTCCTCAGTGCCTCTGCCATCTGTGGATGTCTCGGGGGCTTCTGCCTTGCCATTGCTGGCATGGTAGCAAGATAGAAACAAAGGCTCGTTTGGCTCTAAGGGTGAGCCTTTCCATGTCAGTGCAGTGTTTAGGGCAATAGGTGTTACATTAATAATGTTGGTTTTAACAGAAGCAGCGAGTGTAAGGAATTTTGTTACAGATCAGATGGGGACAGGTGATAGAGCACTAAGAGTAAAACGGACCAGAATGGAAGCAAACTTCATGCCTTTGTGTCAGAGCCCTGCGGTGTGACTGCCTGATCTCCCTCTGCTTGGGAGAAAATGGAGAGTTTTTGTGTTGTCCAACCTGTGTCTCTGGGGCTGTACCCTTTCTTGTCCCTGCTCTTGCTTCCCTTTGTCGTCCTGAGAGTAGGATTGGGAACTGGGGGAATTTAACCCTGATCAGGACCTGGCATGCAGTTCTGCGTGCTGCGCAGGTAGACAGCAAACCCAAGACTCCATTATGAAGCTGTAGCAGTGAGACAGGGCAGACATACCAGTGGAAGGGAAGGCTTCTTATCTGCATGCATGAGAGTTCAAATTCCCTTAAAGAGTTTGGCATGGTTTCCATTGCTGTTGTATATGGGGTACTTGTTGTTTTAATCCTGTTCACTTAGGCTGCAACTCACTTGAGGGGGAACATGTGCTCCTGTGTAGCATTGAGTGGTGGCCAAGCAGCTTTCATTTAGCAGTCCAGTTCCAGTGAGGGATTCCTGTGCTGGTGCCATAGCTGTAGTAGGAAAAGCTGGCTTGAATGTTCCATGAATTTTTTGGTATTGAAGTTATTTCAGAATTGCATTTCTTTGAATGCCTGCCTGAAGAGAGTGAACTCGGTGGGAGAGCATTATCAGTTCCTGGCAGATGGGGCTGGTGAAGATGACAGTGACATGGACAGGGACACTTTACTGTAATTTCCTCTTTCCCCATCTGTCATGTACTCTGATTTATGGAGAGTAGTGGCAATTTGCAAGACCAAGATGTGATTTATGGTATTCTGTGTATACTTTCTGGTAACTTTATTAATGCAGGAAGTTTATTTGTGGCCACTTAAATCAGCTTTAAGTTGCTTTAAACTTTATAAAGTTTGGGAGCAAAATTGAGTTTCACTGAAATCAGTGTCAAAGCCACCACTGTCGCTGGGATAAGATTTGACTTGTGTTGCATTAACAAATGTGTCTTCCGAAAAAACTTTATACTCATAATTTCATTCCTTTGTTCTTTTTTCCTTAAGTCTTGGGAAGAAAACAATCTGAAGACAATGCATCTGTGACCCCTGATAGCACCTTGTAAGCCGGAGCAATGGAAGATAAAGACAGCGGCCAGCATCATGCTCCAGCTACAAGTGGGCATGCAAACAGGATTTTCCAAGCAGATGTGGAGGGAGAGAGTCTCGAGGCATTGGATCACAGTTGTATTGAGCGCCGCCTCTACGGTAATGCAGTCCCGAATGAACAGGAAGAGGAACCCATGAAAAAGAAGACCACCAAAGGCAACCGGATCTGGAATTTTGTTAGACGAAAGAAAGAATCCTCTATGAATAAAAGCAGACCCCAGTCCATGATCATACCAGGGGTTACCTCTGAGGCCTCAGAAGAAAAAAAGTCATCCTTCATGGACAGGGTGAGAAAGCTAAGAACCTCTAGGATGCCTAAGAATGTATATTTGGGAGCATTTGGAGTGCAGGGTGCTTGTACCCCTGAGGAGGACGGCTGTTCCACCAGCTGGCAAAGAACGTTCAGCAGGGTTAAGAAACAGGGTAAAAGTCTGAGGCCCTCCCGCCACTCGTATTCAACGTACATTGACTACAAAGATTTGGATGACAGTTCTGAAGATGTAGAGCTGAATAGCAGCATTCCTGCAATTGATGCCAATGGAACTAAATGTCTCAGAGATATTAGTGTCAGATCACACAGTGAAGATGATGATAGTAAATACCATAAAATACCAGCTACAAAGAACGAGTCTTTGAATTTTGAAAACTTTGAGAGTCCTGTGTCCTGTGAGGATGTGTTTTGTGCTCCAGTAGTTGCTAAAGATGCTGCTTCATCTCCAGCAGCAGCTTCGGAGCTTTCAGAGACAGAACTGGATATGCAGGACCTGAGAAATCCTGATTTGCCTTTGCAAGACTTGTCTAAAGATGACGCGGAGATGCAGGCCTCAGGCGGCACTCTGGTGAAGATACATGTCATGGCCAGGGAGCTGCCATGTTCCCCTGCAATTCCAGAAGGGGACAATCAAAAGAGGCATAGTGTGCTCCCACAGGAGAGCAGAAGGGGAAGAAGCTCTGATGAGTGGGACTGTCTGACACAAATTTCATTAACTAACAAAGATAATTCTAAGCTTCCAGATGAAAAGGCTAAAACCAATTTCCAGAACTTCGAAAATACAACCGATTATTCCACTTCTCATTTGGACTTTGATATGAGATATGAAGAGAATCTTAGCCAACAGAAAGACTCAAACAGTGCAATGAAAACTACTCGCTTTGCAGGCGTTAAGAGATTCTTCACCCATGTGGCCAAGGCAGCTCGGAGGCTGCGAGGCTCCTCAAAGGCGTTTTCACCTGACGAGGAGAGGCCTCGAAGGAGTTCCCAAAGCTGGAGGCGGGATGTCACCTCCCACAAAGCAGGCTTGGACATCGAGAATGAGAGTGCAAGAGATATCTGCATGGTGGGAGCATGTGCACGGTCCCCAGATGCAGGCATGTGGAATGATCTGAGCTGTGAGAGGTTGGTGCGGAAGGAGCCCGCACAGTACTGCAAAGTCACAGAAGTGTCACAAGACATTGGCTCCTCTGCCCTGGACGGAGAGAAGGATGGTCCTAACGAAACATCGCTTTCTCCCTTTGGGCCAGAACGATACATCTCCCACCTGCCAGAGCTCCCAGATGACTCTGTCCCTGTGCTAAATGCTAAAGAGCCCTCGGTAGTCCAATTTCCACAGACAACTCTGACCAAACAAATTCAGAACTTGGGCAGTACTCCAGAGAAGGCACGGGTCGTGGACAGGCGCCAGCCATGTTCTCAAGATCTTCCTGTGAATAATCTAGATGCTGTGGAGCTGGGCCATTCTCCAGCTGATAATGGTGCATTTTTTGTAGTGACAGAGGCTCTGATCCACCCTCCAAAGGTGAATCTGCCTGAACTTGAACCTGAGGATGTGTCTTGTGCTCCAGTAGTTGCTAAAGATGTGGCTTCGTCTCCAGCAGCGGCTCCGGAGCTTTCAGAGACAGAACTGGATATGCAGGACCTGAGAAATCCTGATTTGCCTTTGCAAGACTTGTCTAGAGATGATCTGGAGATGCAGGCCTCGGGCAGCAATCCAGAGAAGATACAGGTCATGGGCAGGGAGCTGCCACGTTCTCGAGATCTTCCTGTGAATAATCTGGATGCTGCGGAGCTGGGCCATTCTCCAGCTGATAATGGTGCATTTTTTGTAGTGACAGAGGCTCTGATCCACCCTCCAAAGGTGACTCTGCCTGAACTTGAACCTGAGGATGTGTCTTGTGCTCCAGTAGTTGCTAAAGACGTGGCTTCATCTCCAGCAGCGGCTCCGGAGCTTTCAGAGACAGAACTGGATATGCAGGACCTGAGAAATCCTGATTTGCCTTTGCAAGACTTGTCTAGAGATGACGTGGAGATGCAGGCCTCAGGCGGCACTCTGGAGAAGATACAGGTCATGGGCAGGGAGCTGCCACGTTCTCAAGATCTTCCTGTGAATAATCTGGATACTGCAGAGCTGGGCTGTTCTCCAGCTGATAATGGTGACTTTTCTGTAGAGAGTTCTTCAAAATATGGAACAGGTGAAGGACCAGTTCTCAAGGAGACTGACTGCCACATCAAAAAGCACGGAACAAGTTCTGCTGGAAAAGAAAACTCTTCAGAGTTACTTCGCAGAGGAGACCACTTGAACTGCAACGAGAACTGGCCTCAGTTCCAAGCGAGCTCCGGACTGCTCAGCAAAGGAGAGGTATGAGTAAGCTTTGCTGTAACGTTTTCAGTAAGACCACATTGTTATTATACATCTTACAAAGATGGTTTGCACTGGAGAGCATTTTTATATCTCTCTCATTGGAATTTTCTCTTAATTTCTCTCATCATGTGAATGATGGCAGTACCTATAGCTTTTATATCAGACTAAGAGGAGCCAGTTGCCTGGCATCTGCCTGGGCTATTTAGTGTTCATCTCCAGAGCTGCTCTTCTTCTGAGGCTTTGGCCGTCTTCTATCAGTGCCTTTAGAAGAGGGCTGTAACAGAAGTCTGTATGTTTCTAGGCACTAACTTTAGATTTTCCTTCTCTCTGCATTTAGTTCATTTGAAGTAGAAATCTGCAACAAGAGTGCTTTTGGCAAATTTAGAATTGTGAAGTGTGGCGTGGACAAATGGCATTCTGCAATTGCCCTGTGGTCCTTGTGTTTTCTTAGCTGAAAACGTAGTAGCGGTGGTGGCAGCTGATTTTTATTAGTTGCTGCTTGTTACACCACAGCATCTAGAATACCAGGCAGAGCCCTGGCCTGCAGTGCCAGAACAGAAAAGAAATGTGGCCCATGTCTTGTAGAGCTCATCGTTTCCCTGGCAGATCAAAATGAGCTCTCCCTGCTCCAAGCCTGTCAGAAGTTGTGTGGCCTCGATAGTTTGGTGCTGAGCCTGTGGCAGGTGTATAATGCGAGTAAAATGCCTTCATAATGCAACTACATGCTGACTTGGGGTCTGGACAGAGCTGCCTTACATCTGCTTCTACACAAACTGACAGCGCTGTTAAATACCTAGCCCAAAGTGAAAGGTGGGTAATGGTGGCTGAATATTACAGCTCTAATTATGGCAGTGTATTCCCATTTTACAGAATCACAGAATGGCTGAGGTTGGAAGGGACCTCTGGAGGTCATCCAGTCCAACCCCCTGCCAAGCAGGGTCACCGAGAGCACGTTGCACAGGATGGCATCCAGGCGGGCTTTGAATATCTCCAGAGTTGGAGACTCCACAGCCTCTCTGGGCAGCCTGTTCCAGTGCTCTGTCACCCTCACAGTACAGAAGTGCTTTCTCATATTCTGCTGGAACTTCCTGTGGTTCAGTTTGTGCCCATTGCTTCTTGTCCTGTTGCTGGGCACCACTGAAAAGAGTCTGGCCCCATCCTCTTGACAACCTCCCTTCGGATATTTATATGCATTGATAAGATCCCCTCTCAGTCTTCCCTTCTGCAACCTAAACAGCCCCAGCTCTCTCAGCCTCTCCTTGTAGGAGAGATGCTCCAGTCCCCTCATCATCTTCATAGCCCTCTGCTGGACTTGCTCCAGGAGCTCCATGTCCCTCTTGTACCGGGGAGCCCAGCAATGGACACAGTGCTCCAGGTGTGGCCTCACCAGGGCTGAGCAGAGGGGGAGGATCCCCTCCCTCGCCCTGCTGGCAACACTCCTCCTAATGCACCCCAGGACACCATTGGCCTTCTTGGCCACCAGGGCACACTGCTGGCTCATGGTTAACCTGCTGTCCACCAGGACTCCCTGGTCCTTTTTGTTATAAATGAGTCTTTTAAAGCCCTTGTAATTATCAAATCATGGAAGTGGACGTTGCATTTTGGACTAGGTTCTGGGTGTTACAAATCTGTACTGTCCAGCTTGGCAATGCTAGGAAGCCTGCTAAGTCCCACGGGTAGGGGAGTCCTACATGAAAAGGCCTCCTGAAGGCTGCAGACTCCCCAATTAACTCAACCCATCGCTGTAGCATCTGCACACACATCTCTTTGCATAGAGCAGAAATCTGTGGGTGGTAGCAGTCATATGAGCTTGCCAGCTCACTTGCCAGCATGCTGCAGCCTTGTTTCTCCTGGCTGAGGCAGTTTTGTGCCCTGCTTTGCTGCTGAAGGGTCTGCTGGGGCTCACATCAGTCCGCGCCGGTTGTGGGAATGGTACAGGGTTGTGGACAAATGGTAGGATTGAGCGTGAAGCCCCTCTGTGTTCGTTGGGGTCCCTGCTGGCTGAGGCTGAAATGATGACTGTGTTTGTAAGGCACTAGGTAGCGAAATCAGGTCAGCTCATGAAGAAACTTTCAACTTTCCTTTTGGGCTTGGAGAGATGAGAGATATTACAGAGGTGATGACATTGCTCCCTGTTGGAAAAGGGGTCCCTGTAACCTCTGAGCCAAGAGGGGAAGTGTTTGAAAATTGGCAGCAGATTAGAAATACCTAGGGGGAAAAAAAAATCTGAACTTCTGGCTCCCAGCTCCAATGGGCAGTACCATTGTTAGTTATTCCTGGATTTGTTTTATTTTTTTCTCCATTTTGTGTCATACAAAACAATAAAGACAGCTCACTGTGTAGTTCCAGGCACTTCTGGAGTAGAGTGAGTAGTGGTTAGTCACTTCTTGTGGTCTCCTGGAAGAAACGTTTTTAGGAGGGGCTTGAATGAACGGGCTGTGGTTTGATATCCCTTTGCAGGGACTAAGCTGTAAGTATGTTGGGCAGGAGCAAGATAACAGAGGCACGAAAGGATTGAGTGGAGCAGAGGAGAATATTGGCACGCTTTTCCCAGAGCAGACACATTTTTGGGAGCTGAGGGCGATGGCTGTATGCCTCATCTCGGAGCTCTTAGGGCAAAATCTGAGCAATTTCCCAGGTCAGCTGTGTGAATGGGAGATGCATTAAGTCCCGGCTCAGCTGTTGCAGCTTACATACAGCACCAAGAAACTTAAATATGGTGCTTAAGATAATGGGACAGGAACCCTCCTCTGAGTCCCCACTGAGTGTGGTGACAGCAGTACAACCTCTGGGCTAGGGTGGCTTCTGGCTTTGTGGATCCGCGCCTGCTGCCTCACTGGGCAGAAGCAGCAGTGGGCTGGAAGGGAAAGCCTATGGCCTGCCTTGTTTGTAAAACACCTTCTGGATCCCAGAAACTCAGCCTAGAGATTTAGAAAAGCATGGTGATCTAGCAGCAGCACCAAGTACCGAGCAGAGGAGGGATACTCGTGGATGGGGATGGACCCAGAGAGTCTGCCAGCAGCTCTAGTAACAAGCGTCCTGAGACACCCAAGGGATTTGCTTGCCTATCTCTCAGCAGGGAGTGGCACTCGGAAACGGTTTGCCAAAAATAAACATGTGAGAGGAATAACTTCAGTCTGACGGTGACAGGGGGAGCAGACTCAGGCCTGTTATTGTTTTAGGGCTAAATCCAGCTCCTTGCTGGCACCCGTTCCTTGGGACAGTTGTTGGCCCTCCTGCCTCCGCTCCAGGCTGCTCTGCATCAATTGAAGGATTTGGATTTCGAGTGAAATGCTCGACCACAAGTAGGGAGAAGGTGCTGCTGGGACGGGGTGGCTTGCCTAGGTCAGCTGCTGTAAGCAAGCGCTCTGGCAGCTCTAAAGTGTGTGAGCTATGGTAAACAGAAATAGCTCCAGCAAGTGTCTTCAAAACAGCCTACCCGTTATCCTACAAAAAGCCCCCAAATGCTGGTTCTTGCTTAGGCTCCCTGCCCTAACCACTTAGGAGGTGTTAAGAAATAGAGGGTGATGTAGCTCAGAGGGTGATGGAGTGGGATTTGGGGGACCTGGGTGTTGGTCCTGGCTGTACAGCAAATCGGCTGCTTAGCTGTGCTCTCCTGCAATTAATGTCTCCATTTCTTTTTTCCTCATCTCACCTTTTAAAATTTAACGTTTTCAGGCAGGGGCTGGCTGATGTTACGGGCAAGTAACAGCTCAGTAGGGTTTGTTCTTAACACTGTACAGAAAATAGCATTGCAGGAGCATTTCATAAGAAGAACAGCAGGTAGAAAACCACTTCTTAAACTGCCCCCCCCCGCCTAGTTGCTTTTGGATCCCACCCCAAATGAATTCTCACTTGTGAAACAGCATAGCTAAAAACATTTTGAAGAATTGAAAGACCAGGAATGGTCAAAATAAGTTGTCAATGGCACGTGAATTACTGATTTTGCCAGTCACACTGCTGCAACTCTGGAATGGAAAGGCCTTCCTTGTTTTGAGGTAGGGATTTGACTTCATGTCAAATCATGTCTATCTTCATGTCCATCTCTAGAGACGGAGTCTGACTTCATGTTTCAGACGTCAGTTTGGAGTTTGTAGGAACTCCAGGTTCTCAGAAACTCGGTTTAGGCTTCTTGCTGTCAGAGAGCTTCTCCTGGGCCACCTCGGGGGCACAGGGCAGGGACAGGGCACTGCAGAGCAGCTCCCTTGTGTTTTCACTCCTGCCACCCTTGCAGTGAGGGCTGGAAAGCTTTTCACTGCAGTCTTGCTCTGCCCTCTGCTGTCTATTTATGAAATAGGGGTTTATTTTTAAGGAAGAAAGCACCTTATCTTTTTCCCTGGGATTTTGAATTTTATCTGCAAGAGATTTACAGTCTGCCTCTTGCTGCTGGCTGTTGTGTCCCCACGTGGAGACCAGTTGGTTCTGTGATGCCATTTTCTGGGGGAATTATGACTGCTAGAAGTGCGAAAATGAAAATGGGAAAATCGGGCCTTCCTGTGTGGTGGGCCTCGCTGGAAGCACAGGGTTGCTGATTTACCTGCATGTGCACAGGCTAGAAGACGTGTTGGCAGATTAGCCTACTGGTAGCAGGGGCACTGGAGGCAGACCCGGAGATCTCGGATCCTCCCACAGGTTTGGAGGTTTGCTTTAGAGCAGCTGCTGCAAGCATCTTTCCCCAAGAGGAAGATAGAGCAACTTTCTTTTTCTGTGTTTGATGAGAAACTGCAAGCTACGTGCAACGAGTTCCCCCAGTGACCTTTAGCTGGAGATTGTTTTCTCGTCTCTCTGCCCCCGAACGGTTTGGGAGCTGCTGCAGAAGTGTGACTGCTGAGCTGACTCGTCCTCTCCCTCCCGCTCTGCCGGGTGGCACTGACCAGCAAATGTGCATTTCTGAGAGGTGTCTTCAGAGCTCCCTTCGTCTCCTGGTTATTGCCGGGAAACTGCTGGCAGCTGTGCTTCTGGAAGAAGCACAACTTAAGAAATCGTGCTTTACTTTCTAAATCCTCCTGCTGCCAAAGAAGTGCTATGCTCCAGTCTGTAGCGAGGTACGATTTAGTTGCAGAATGAAGAGTGTGTGTATTTATGGCCTTTGATACGGTTGTGTCTGACAATCATTTTTAGAAGAGACAAAACCTCTAAGCTGTTCAGGTTTTCATGTTTGTAATAACCATGAGGTGCTAGCAAAATCTTGAATTAAAGCCTATATTTAGTGCTACCTATAGTGGGGTAGGGTTTTTTTTTTTTGAAATGTTTGTATCAGGGGAAGGCAGGTTGAGTCTGCAGAGCCGACAGGTTTTACGTGCATATAGAACCAGACACAACACGTGGGTAATTGAGGTTTCCATATATCTTCTTAAAATACTTGTTGGGTCCTACCTTCCTCTAGTCCCAGCCCTGGAGTTACACGAGGCTAGCTCCTCCCGCCCTTGGTGCCATCAGAGCGGTGATCTGAACGGGGACCTGCGGGCATTGCTGGCCTCTGTGCTAAAGGGACTGTGTGCCCACAACTTCCCTGCGTGGGAAGCCTGCGTTGGCTTCCTCCTGCTGCCCCTGTCAGCCGGTCAGGAGAAGCGTGCTGGAGCACTGGGCATGGTGCAGAGACTGGGACATCGAGCCTTAATTCATCCGCAGACTCCCTCTGCGCCTTTGGGGTAAATATAGCCTGCCTGCTTCGTTCTTTGTCTGTGACTGAAGATAACAGCACCTCGGTGACAGGGGGCTGCTGGAGTCCCAGGGACCGACACAGGAACCACGAGGCACCCAGGTACTGGCAGGGCCACGGCCGTGGGACAGATCTGTCTCGAATGGAGGCTGAAAGCCTCCCAGCGAGGAGCCCGCCCGTTTTCTTCTCCTGACCTTTCTAAAGTGAATTTTCTGCTGATGTCTCCACTCTAAGATTACACGCTAGACTTCCGCGTTGTCACGTGTCACAGCGAATAAAATGAAAAGCAGGAGTTTGACTTGTGATTGTTTTTAAAAGAAAAGTCCGTTCTGCAGATTATTGCTGTACAAGTTGTCTTTTTCAGGATCTTTTCTTCCTGAAGTAGGCTAATAAAAGTTGGATTCCCTCAGGAGCGAGGGGAACTCCAACATTTTTGTCTGCTTAGCTATACGTGCTGATTCCTTCTTTGGGTTAATGTTACTTTAAGGTATAACTGGGGTATTTGACTGCTTTACAGGTGCTTCAATCAATTGCAAGCATCGGGGTGTTTCAAGTAATGTTGCGTGGCTGTTGATGTGGGGAACATCTTGTTAGCAGTTGTTATCACTCACCTTCTAGAGAAACTACCCTGATAATTTTTGCTTTTTTTCTCTGAATCTTACAGGAAAACTAATTGTTCTAATTTCACTAAAAACATATCTGGGCATTTTCAGAGAACTAGAAAGAGGCCCCAGTTTACTTTTAAGTGCTGTTGTTTGCCCTGTCTTTATATTTGGACCATGTGAAATGTGGTAAGGGCTGTAACTAGAGTTCTCCTTGAGGGACACTGAAAAAACAACCGGAGGTGAGTGCCACACACGTTACAGAGAGGGGTGGTGGTGGTGGTCGCCTCTAAGAGATGCTCAGAGGAAGGCGCAGCCCGGCCTCGTTGGGCGCGTTGTGCTCACTGGGTGCTTCTGGTCCCAGTGGAGATGCTGTAAAGAGCAGGCGCTAGAAACGCCGGGCGGTGTGGTTAGGAGCGCACCTCTTAGCCCCAGGAACAGCACGTTGGATCTGTCTTGAGCAGTGGGGAGTGTTACCTGTGTTCATCTCCTACAAACAGCTAACAACTAATATTTTGGGAAAAGACGGAGAAAAATGTCTATGAGTAACACAAAGGGCTGGCTTCCTCGTTGTGGCTGAAGCGTGGCCCAAAGCCGATGGTCCTTGGTGGATTTGGTAGGGAGCAAGGCCAGGCCATCTACAGGCCGTTCGTCCCTTCTCCCCCGCCACGTCGGAAGCCACCATGAGAGGGCATGGGGTGGGTAGGAAGCATCTGAAAAGCAAATTGGCTGTGCTTGTGAGGAGGCTTGATTTTACAGGTACTGGGCTGCACGAAGGTCAGTGCGTTTGTGTTGGACCTTTGTTAGCAGCTGCGTGGTGCTAGACTCGGATTTTGAAGGAGGACAGCCTGCAGGTCGGATGTGCTCCTTTGCAGTTATGTATTCCGCCAAAGTAATTCAAATCCACGTACATGTGAAGTGTCCCTTCTCTCTCCAGAAGGCTCCCTGTGCCTGCCCGATGACTCCAAGAGCGCAGCAGTAAGAGCAGTGCTGTTAGTTTGTTTATTCACCTCCTGACCTCTTCGTAGACCATCTGTAGGTTTCTGCTTATGGAATTGGAAGAAGAGCTTAGATGACCTCTGGAAATGCCTGGAAGGGAGAGTTTTGTTAAGATTTTTGGGAATTCAGAAAATTATATCCTGTTACTAATTTAATTCACTCTTACCTAGATCTTCTTGTCAGCAGGACTCCTGAGTTTTGCAGGAATTGTTCTTGATGGGTATCCCAGCTTTCTTCCAAAAACTTGTAACTTTCCCTTCTATAGCAGGATAGGCGGATCCCATTATTGTTCTGCTGGACGGGCACACAGATGAGCAGATTGTTCTCCTAAAGCTCACCATTGCAAATTCATTGCTCTATTCATATGTGCTTCAAGTGCTGGAGATGTTTCTGAAAAGCCCTCTTGTCCCATTTTCCGCTTCTTATTCCTGAGTGTGGCCATACGTGGAGGTCAGTGGTAGGTGATGGGGCATAGTGAGCTGTCACCTGGCAAAAAATGCAGACAGGAACAGTCTCTTGTTTGCTTTAGGCCACCAAAGGGTGCCTCTGCTAGTTCAGTTCAGGAGATCCCAGCTGTGTGTCCTCACTGCCTTGGCTGCACTCATGGGCCTTAATGCCCCTGAGCAGCCTCACCTGGGGCCTCCAGCCCACAGCCACGGGCCCAGGAGCCCATTGAAGCTCAGCCGTGGGTGCTCAGTCCCTCGCTGAGCCCTGTGCCAGGCGTGCTGGTCTCCAGCTCAGCCACCGCCGTGTCCTTGGCATCCACGGGCTGGGCTGGGCCTGACGCGCACCTTGGGTCTGACTCCCCGGCTCGCCCCTGGAGCTGCCCAGCAGTCACGGTGCTGGCTCTGACCCCGATTCCCCTTGCCATGGGTCTGATGTGCCAGCTGCTCACGCCTGCTGCTCTGGAGGCCGGCTGGCCCTGGCCACCATCTCCAGACCCGCCCTGGTCCTTGGCTTGGGCACCACAGGATGGGGCTGGCTGGTGAGGCCCCATCCCGGCAGCCAGGCTCCCTGCGCCCGCCTCGCCATCCCTTAGGAAGCAGCCAGTCCTCGCTGCATGCTGCGAGGCCATCCCAAAATGTTCCTGTGGCTATCGGGTCCTCAGCACCAGCTGATTCACTCCGTGTACATGCTCTTGCTGGGACTCGGTGCCGCGGGTGTAGACGAAATGCTGTGCAGGATGCAGATGTCTTCGTCATGCGTTAGTCTCAGAAGTGCCTTGGAGTCTCGGTGCCACTGGAAGTTGTTGGGACCGGAGCACCAAGAGCTGTGGTCAAGGTAGGGAGCCCCACACAGGGAGAATCAGGGCGGCCCAGCACCACAGCCAGCAGAACTTAATCTTTCAGTAAAAAACCACGAAGAGGGTACAGACTGCAGTGAGAAAGCCTAACGTGTGTTGCACTGTCTTGAGGGGAAAAAAAAAAAAGTTATTAAATGAGTGCTTCGTCCAGAGTTGAACGCGTCTTGGTAAAAATCCTTCTCTGACCCTTTTCTTGCCAGCTGGTGTCTCATCCTTTTCCACCAATCCTGCAAACGCCTGCCTTCAAAGCCATGGTGGAGAGACGTTGCTTCCACCACCTCTGCCGGAGCACCCCGCTGGGGCTGGACCAGGTGGGCGGGTGCACGCAGCACTGTCTCAGAAGCAGCGGTGAGTAGCTCTGCAGTGTTTTTCCTCCTGGGTTTGTCTTTTGATCCCACGCATCCTGCAGAGTCAGCCAAGGATACCCTGGGTTGAAAAAAATCACAAATGTGGCTTCTGTCCACTCCTGTTACAAGCCTGGAGCCCCGCGGGAAGGCTCTGATAGCCACAGAGTTTCTTTTTTCTCTTGTATTTTTAATGTCTCTGACCACAGTGCCTGTAATTTGGTTACGAGCAGATGACCAGATAGGTGTATAAGGTGTAGAAGCTGTTCGGTAACTTCTGTGCAAGTTTTAATGTGGTAGTTTCCTCTTGGCTTCATCAGTTCACATCAGTTCCTGTTGTGAATACTTGCCATTTGGAGGTGGCGAGTGGTGATGGATACTGAGGTTACAACTCAGGTCTGATGTTTGTTTGGAAACAGCAAGAAGTGAGGTTTTTTCTTCTGGGTACTCTTCCTGATCAGGTAGAGAATCTCGTGAGCCAAAGACTGAGGTGAGTTATCTTCTTCAGCACTTGATTAACGTAACTGTAATTTGTCCTGCTCAAAATGATGCTAGAGAAAGCACAACAATGCATTTGCTGGAAGGGTCTTGCGTTGGCAGGTAAATAGGCTGATGGTTGAATGGGTGTCGTGATTTTGTGAAAAAGATTAAAAGTTAAAAAGATTGATAATTACAGGAAGAAAATGATTTCTTGAAGCAGTGCTGCTAACACTAAGAATCCTGCGCCTTAGCATTGGGCGGGTACAGGAGCGCTGCCAGGCTGTGCTGGGAGCACACGGGATCCATGCAGTTAACGGACGGTGGCAGCACATCCGGGTGAAGAAGAATTGGAAGGGAAAAGGCAAAGGGGCTGCCTCTTTAATCGATGGTTCTTCTGTAGGGGTGCACACATTTTTAGCACACAGGGAGCAGCACAGGCATCTCTCAAAATGCGAGCATTCCCGTGTTTGCACGTTGCTCCCGAGTGCTACTATATCGGCACATTTCTGCTGGAGCCTGGCAGCAGCCTCTCTGTAGCCTCACTATAATTGGCACTTGCACTGCAGCTTGATTTTCTGCAAGTCTAGAAAGTGAAATGCATGTTGCTAAAAATAACAGCAGGGTGCCTACGTCAGCATCGCATTTAGGAAATAGGTCTCCGTGCGATCTCTCTCCCAGCAACGCTGGAAGAAAATCGGGAGTGCTGCCCACCCAGCCGTGTCAGGGCTGAGGCAGGGCCCCCGCTCTGCTGTGCTCTGCGCTGCTGTCCTGGGCCCATCCGGGTCCCCGCCCGTCTGATTTGGGAGCAGGGAGCTCGCGATAAGCGTGCAGGGAGCATGTGTTGTGGCAATATGAGGTAAAGGTGACCTAACCCACAGGTCCTGGGGTGTATCTCCACTCTCCCAAGCCTGGGGCCTTTTACCCGTAGTCTGGTTTCAAAGCCCTCAGGACTGACACAGGCTGAAACCTCTGCTGGGCAAGAGGTGCATCAGGAAGAAGAAGACTGGGGTCGAGCATCTTTAAAGCAAGAATTCCAGAAATTGTTTGTTTTCCATAGATGCCTTTTTTCACAAAAGGGGCGAGAAACCTCCAGGGGATGGGGACGCCCATGGCTGTGTATATACACCCAGGCACGTATATCCATCCCACGTGCTGCCTGCGCGCTGCCCGGACCCTGTGCGCCTGCTGCCCTGGGGGCACGCGCAGTGCTCAGCTCTGGCTTCTTCCTCCCAGCAGGCTTGGGGAAGGGATTGAGATCTAACCTTGCCTAATGCGGGAGGGAAAACCCAATCCTGCGCAGAACGACAGCTTAACGCCCCAAAAGAGAAGGGTAGTAGGATGGGGAACTGAGAATCTGGGATGATTAGAAAAGCAGAGCTTACTTTTGAAAGGTGTATTGCTAGCCGTCCTCTACCATTTGCCTCTTCTTTACAAGCCGTTTTGTGCTTGGGTATGTACCATTTGAAGGCCAAGCTGAGATTTGGTGTAAATGGTACAAATCCCTTAAAGCTAGATCAGAATTGCAACTGAGAGGGATTGGCCTGAAATGCTTGGGATGAGAAGCAGATGTTGCTTTGAAAAAGAGCTTTTATGGACTTTTCCATTGTTGTTTTCTGCATGAATTCGAGAAGCTGTTTCTTTTTCAAGGTATTGCCTCCTATGGACCACAATGATTGTAAAGCTGGGATTTCTGCAGAGGTACTGTTAGCAGTTGTGACCCAAGGAGCTATTGCACTTTTAGTGTCGGTGCATGCAGGTGAGGCTCTTGTGCTGCTGGGAGAGCGTTCTGGCTTCACACCCAGCCTGTCTGACCCCACCTGCTTCCACCACCGCTTCATTTGGCTCTCGGCTCTTAGTTTGTGCCTGCATTTTTGTAGTACCCAAGCTGCACTATTTTTCTTGTATCCCAAGAGCACTGAATAAAGCCCCTAAATACACTCTCTGCTCTCTTTTTCTAAAGAAGAGGTTGAATGAGTCTCTTACAAACAATTTTGTTTCTTTCATTTAAAAGAACAGCCTCCGTCCCCAGCCTGAGCTAAAGCACAGCGTTTATCTTTTGTCATTTCTTTTTTTTTCCTGTAGATTTTACACTGGCAGCTGAGAACGAACGGGCTTCAAAGACTCTGAAGGTGCTCAGGAAAGGTGGATGGCGATGGAACTTGTTCAGGCCTGGAGCTGAGAAGTTGAAAGCCAATATGGTAAGGCGTTGTTGGAATTATGCCTCTGCCTGCTTCAGGGATGTTACGTACCTACCGCATGTTTAACCTCCGAAACTAACAATCTGCTTTACTAGCAGCTTCCTGATTCTGTTGTTCCTTTAGCCACTAAGGAGGATTGTTTGGTTTGTTCGTGTTATTAGAGTTGTATTGTAGCAATATTATTATTTATTATAATATTTATAGATTATTCTAGCAATAAAAGAATAGGTGCATTAACCTTTCCCACCAGATTAGTTTCCCTCCGATAGATACTGGAGGCTTCGTGGTCTAATGGAGGCACTAATGGAGGATGTCCACGTCTTTCTCCGGAAGTCGAAAAAAATTCAGAAAAATAGGGCTAAAAGTTGTAACATTTGTCTGATGTGTTCCTTGTTTCTGTGTGGGGTTATTTTCCATCTGTGCCATGCTGCGTGTGTGAAGTCTGGAGACCTTGGTTATTCCGTGCCCTTGTTTGGGATTTGTATCATTTGTGAGTCTGACTTCACTGGTTCCCAACATGTAAAACTCTGGATGGTCCGTAACAATAGATTTGCTAGCTGGCATCTAGCATGATGCAAGGAGAGTTTTGTAGTGAATAGGCCAGAAGAGGTTCAGCCTTTGTTGTTCCTCTAGGGCAGACAAGGAAAGGATGATCTGGGAGCCAGGAATTTCCCCACTGGAATCAAGAGAGGGAAACCGGCCTGCTAGGGTTGTCTTTGTGGCTGTTTTCCTCCCCATTACTGTCCGCCCTTGCCAGTCCTTTATGGTAGATATTCTCCCTTTGATATCTGATGAGCTGCCTTCCTGAAATGCAATTTCCAAGGAGGACCCGGCCTCTGTGCATCTATTTTGCCATTGTAGAAGCAGTAAGTTGGCAGTGAGACCAGCTTCTCTGGCCTGCTTGCGTTGGGTGTTTCTTGGCTTGCAGGAGACACGCAGGGCTGGTGCACTGGTATTTGTCATTTGTGGCTTTCTGCAATGCCACCGTGCATCACCTCTGTTTTCCCTCCTGATTTTCATGGGCCGAGATACAAGCTAGAGGGCAACAGACAAGGAGTTGTGCCCTTTCTTTTCTCTCGCTTCTGTTTGGGTCCTGCCCTGTTTCTCAAACACAACTGCTGCTTTCAACTCGAAAAGGCTGTTCTGGTTATAGGGGTGTTGAACATCTAAGCTCCTGGAAGTTAAAATGATCCAAATCTAATAGCTCTTACTGCTCTGGGACAGGATAAAGAAAGGCAACAATAATATTCCTGTTACAGTAATGAAATACCCTACAAGCCCTATCTTGGAATATCATCAGGTGTGTTACAAACATTTGCACGTTCAGGATCTAGCACTAACTAGTGCATGGGTATGTTTGGTCTACCTTAAGAAAATCTAACACTTTCTTAACCTGTTAAGAGGAGCTGTATGTTTTGCAGCCTTCGCAGTCATCCTTGAGGCCCTGCTCCGAACCCAAGGTGCTCTTCTGTTTTGGCACAATATTGCTAGCAAATGCATAAAAAAACAAGATGGTCTGTGTCTCAAAAACCAGACCTGTTTCTGGTTGAGAATACAGCCTGACATTAGAGCACCCTTACAAACGCAGCTGAGAATTAAAACTCCGGCACACCAACAATGCTGCTGAAGTTTGGGAAGGGCGAGCTATGAAACCTTCCTTCTGCGGTGGTGATATCTAGGGAAGACGTGGAACAGGAAAGGGAAATGAGCTTCTCATGAGCACACAGACCTGCGCATGCTGTTTGGCTCAGACACGGGTTTGCCAAAGAGCCCTGCATCACTGGGACAGAGGATTAGGTTTGGGTGCTGATCAAGATGAGCTCGGAGACTTGTTGGGTGCTGCCATTAGGCAGCTTGTTGCTCAGCCTGAGTTACAGTGAACAGGCAGGTGTGAAACCTGTGCTGGGGTTTATAAATCACAGGTGCTCTGTTAAGCACTACCAGAGTAGGATACATAAATACAATACAAAAAAAAAAAAACAATAGCAGTGCTGGAAAATTCTTCCTTCGTCTCTGCCCCACGTTAAGTGAGGATGTGTGAGTCTGTAAATCACCTCTTTGCCAGAAAGCAATTTCTTCTTTGGCAAGATTTATAAATTTGAGATAAGATTTGTGAGCTTGGGTATCTCTTGTTGGGTGCATTCACTGACAGCTGCAGTGCAGCCAGGTGGCAGAGCTAGTACAGAAAGGAGTGATTTATATTGCCAAGCCACAGGCCAGGCTTCTGGAGAAATGGCTTGATTTCCATCTTGTATGTGGTAGAGTTGTATGTGTGATTTGGAAATGGCACCTCTTAGCTACATGCAAACCTAAAAGTTTGGGCTGGGAGGCTGATCCTAAGCCCATGAAGGAATCCCCCTTTGTGAAGACCATTGATTTTCACATCTGGTAGCCACGTCCATCAGGTTACAGCTGGCTGCGTCTTAATGCTCCTGTCCAGAGAGCGGGGATGGCTGCTGGTAGCAGCCGTGCCATCTCCCTGCTCCGTGCTTCCCCATTGACCTGGGAGCCAGAAAGAAGAGCAAAATGCAGTTGGAGAAACAAGTGGTGGTAGCAGGACAGGAGAGAAGGGCACGTGTCTGATCGGGTGCTCCATCTCAACTTCATTCTAGGAGTGCACATGCGCGCACATAAACCTGTTTGTTTTTTCTTGCTGTCATTTTGTCATTCGTACCCAAGCTGTCTTAACATGTGAGTGTCAACAAGTCTGGACACAAGCTTCAGAAATTTCCTATGGGATAGGTAAAGTTTATTACCCCACTTCCTAGGTGGGGATGAGGAAACTGGAGCATTGGAGGGCGGTGATTGTAGAGCCATGCAGTAATTTTTCACTTTTCGTCTAATTTCAAGAAGCAGGAAGAAAGTAAATGAGGTCACACTGAGTCTTCTTTTAAAAAGCTTTCAGTATTTTTGTAAGTACGCTTCTCAGCCTGGAGAAAACTCTGAATTGAAACACTTCATATGCAAAGCATTTTGTTTTAGCATTTTGGTTGCTTGGAGCCTTTGCTTTGATGGGAGCACTTTGGCACAATCAAGACCAACTTGCATGGGACCTCGAGGTGCCCAAATCTGCAGGCTTTGCTGCAGCAGGAAACTGAAATGCCGAAAAGTACTCCCAAACAGCTGCTCTATCTGTGACAGGGACCTTGGCATCTGTCACACCTCTGTGCTTTACCCTCAGGTGGGTCCTGCCAGCTGGGACATGGCAGGACAATGGACAAGGAGAGAAGTGAGTTACTTTCTGCAACCGCAGAGTGATTCTGGGAGACATTTTATGGGTCTGGATGGCAGAAGTAGAGGTTGACAGTCCCATCCTAGCCTGGCTTCGTTCTGACCCAAATCCCTGACTGCTGTTGTTATTTAGGAAGGGACTTGTTGCTTCTAGCTAGCTGTCTAGTCTAAGTTAGTCATCTCAGCTCTTTCCATGGTCAAATGCTGGGGGGGACACGCATACTCGGGAAGGAATTCAACCCATCCTAAAATCGGAACCATCCCCTTAATAAGTGTAGGCATCCATGTGTTGGTTCTTACAGCTTTAATTTTTACCCTTTAACTTAGCAAAGATGATGGCAAACATTCATGTTCTCTGCTGCTTTTCCCCTTTGTGTCTTGCATGCTCTTGTACGAGGGACTGAAGCCCAAATTTATATGCTGGAGGAAGCCATGGTGTAATTACCTAGAACGGAAACTCTGCATCAGAGCCAGGTTCTTCGCCATCCCCTGTGCTAAAGGTAGGCAGGCTGGCTGTGCAGGGGTGTTGAAGGTTCAACGCCCTTCCCCATCCCAGCCTGGCCTTGCTCCTCTCCCCAGATCCTCAGTTCTTTTTAGAGGCTGCGGGGAGCTGCCTTTGCAATGATGGTGGATGCGTGAGCCACACGCACCCATCCTTAGCTGCCCAAAGCTACTTCCCCACTGGCACATTTGTAAGGAATAGGAAGTTCAAGCAGCGTGCAGCCCGCGAGAGAACAGAGTGAAAGGAAAGTTGATTTGGGTTCTCGTGCTCACACTGTGCTGCAATGAACAGGGAATGCTGTCTGGTATTCTGCACCAGCACTTCTGCTTTCTATTTTTATCTCCTAGCATAATGCTGAGTGAACATTTTGCTTAGTGGGGTTATTTATTTATTTTTTCCTCTTTGAAATGTGTCCTGCACCATATTTCTCTTGGCTTGCTACTTTGGGGAGGAAGGGAGTGTGGAAGGGATTGTAGACTGCTGCATTCTGATACGTGAGCTGTATGTAATCACAGTCATTTTTTAGCCCTTCTGTCCACATGAATAGGGTGATAGAAAAGCATAGTCCTATGGCTTTCCGGGTGCTAATTAGTTTAAATATCAGTGCCTTGATGATGAGAGGTTTATATGCACATAAGGAGGGCTGCCAGGAAAATGCATCCTCTTTTAATTTCCCTTCCCTCATTTGAAACATTCAGTACTTCTGCTGCCAGCGTGTGTCTGGTCTGTATGTTTTCTGGGGTTTGTTTTATATCTTGATAAACCTATTACACCGCTATACTTAACAGGGCTCTGAAATCTTTGTATAGTTTTTTCCTTTACTTTCCTCCTTGAAGCCACTCTTAGGTGTTTGTAAATGGTTTTGCCGGTTCTGAAAAACTGCCTGTGCCTAATTGTTAAGGAAAAAAAGAAAGAAAAGACTTGCTCATTCAAGGTGGAAACAGCAGTTCAGTCCAAGCTGACAGATCCCGATGCCCCTGTCTCAGAGCCTTGTGACTCTGTAATGCTGGCAAATGCTTCCCACAGGTCTGCGTGAAGAGTGCTCAGTGAGGATCTCTGAATTAGTGGGATTTGCGGCAGTGGGCAGCCTTTTAAGCACCTGAGGCCTGGTGCATCTAATCCGACTTAGTGTTTGAACCGGCCAGAGCACAGAGAATGTTGAATGAATGTGCGTAGTCTCCTGTGAACTCTAGGTCATCCCCACACCAACTGCATCCACTTCACGTGAATGGTCCATGCTTTGAACTTGCTCCCTGGTGACTGTGATGGAATATTGGTGCAAAACACACTTTAAGGTTCCTAGTACCAGAAGCGAGCAGTTCTTACAAACTTACCATGCTCTGGGTATTTTGCCTTGCTTAGAACTAACATTTAACAGTGCTGTGTTTCTGTACAGAGCAGAGCTGGGGGAACACGAACCTCGATTACTTTGGTGTTGCACCAACAGCACCATTGCACAGGTGTTTCTCCACCACACCTGGGGACAGATGGGGTTGAGTGAGCATGAATCCTTACAGGAAGGAAAAGCTGGAAAAGCAGAAACACGGAGCTTTGAGTTGTGGGTTTCTGTTCTAGGTGGCACAAGAGAGAGACTTGAAGCTCCAGACTTAGGAGAGATTGCTCAGCTGTTTAGAGGTTACACATAAGCCTATATTAAGAAGAATCTCATCTTCCAGTTCATGATGGTTTTTATAGTGCAGTTGAACCTTGGGGAGTTTTCTGTGCAATTGCAGGTGGTAGTGCTGCGTCCGACATGGTATTAAGTGCATGTAGAATGGTGACTGTACATAATAGCCTCTTCTGTAGTTCAAATTAAGCTCTCTATCCTCATCTTAAATATCAGCTTGGAATTGATCCTTTTCCCTGTTGCTCAGTAGTTCCACCTTGATTGCTCTGCTTCAACTCATTACTCAGCTCTGTCACCGTGTTTCACTCTGGGACACGGTTTATACAAAAGAAGCTTTAATGTAAACTCAGTTTGTGTTGCATTGCTAAAACCTTAATGACATTTTGCTTGGCAGCTTGGTGTGGTTTGCCCTTCCCCAGTGCACTATGTTCTCAATAAACCAAAGTCCGTGGTAGGTGTAGCATGAAAAATCTCTGAGTAAATATTGGAACAAATGCTTCTGTAGTGCTTCCTAAGCTCTGGCTGCATTTGTGATTCAAGGTCACTGCAGTGTCACCAGTATGTAGCTGAAAAGGAGCTAAATTTGGGAGGGAAAGGTAAAAGCAGAGTCATAGCTTCAAAATCTCTTCTGTAGCTACTGAGATGTGATCCTGAGATGCATCATCCATACAAAAGTGCTTCTGAAGCCCCTGGTCGCTGGGTAGGGGAATACATCCAGTAACTCACCAGAGGATGAAGGGGAAATGGTTACCGAGCGTGTGGCTCCCTGTCCTCTAAGCCATGAGGTCTGGAGCGCCCCAGTGCCCCGGCAGGCTGACAGAGCCAAGGGCTGTTCCCCTTCAGCTCTTGTGCTGGAGATCCGCAGCGTGCAGGTGGGAGGGACAGGAGCTGCTGACATCCTGCAGGGAAGATCGGGACCATCCCCTCTGTTCCTTTCCCCCACCTCTTCCAATCAGATGGTAATTGCGTAATTTGGCAAGGATACCTCCATTAAAAAAAAAAATACAGTACACCTGGACACAGTGTTGTGGTGCTTTGGCTGGCATGTGAAAATCTGGGGCTTGCAAGGAAGGTGTGGTTGTTTTGGCTGGATTTTGCTCTGCATTTCTAAGTCAAGAAGCTGAAGCAGATTTTGGGTAATGTGTTGCCGCCACCTAGTACCACTGGTAGGAATAAAAGGTTTTACCCCCGTCTTTGTCCTAATGGTTTTATACCTGAATTGAACTTGGGACATTAACCCAACACTGCGCTTGTACGTGGAGAGTGAGGAGTATAAAATTAACAGGATGAGAAGCTGCACAGGGAACATGGATATTATAGCATTGAAATCAGGTGGCCTGCAATGAGCTCCTCGATGAATCGGGGAAAACTTCATCTCTTAATGGGCTGTACAGAATATAGAGAATAATTCCCCTAATAAATCTCTTTCAGTTTCTAATATGTAGGGAAATATATTATCCTGTTGTCCAAAAATGTTGAGAGATCGGTCTTATCTGAACAAGAATAGACGTTTCACGTTAGCACTACCTGGGTTGATGGCATCAGTGGCTGCACTCCTATGCAGCTGGAAAAAAGATGGAAGCGCAGCTGGTTGTGCTGCGGCTTTTACCAGCATTAAATAGTTTGCCATCACAACACCGAGACACCAACACCTGCATCAGGTGATGTGCTGCAGCATCCATGGAAGGGTGTGGGGAGGCTGCAGAGCCCCAAATGCTGAACCAGCATGAAGGGAACCGCTCTCTTATCAGGGACACGGCTCAGCGCCTGTGGCTGTTGGGGATACCTTTGACCCCTTTGGAGGGGTCTTTGGGCACGGCCTGGAACCACTCTTGTCCTCAGCAGAGGATTTAGCTTGTGCTGAATGTGGGGAGCTGCTGTGGCACTGGTCGCTTCCCAGATCGAGGCATTTTTGTGCAAATCTATGTGCTGACAAAGGGTGGTCTTCTGCAATTCTGTTCATCTGCTATTGCTTTGTGTGGTGGTGTCAAATTTAGGGTGTCCCCTAATGATGTTATATAGAATTTGGTAAATGAAAGAAAGGAAAGCAAAATAATTGCTGCAAGCCAGAAAAGACCTGATGTTAAGCACAGCTGGAGTGGGATGCCTGAGAAGCAGATTGCTCCGGGAGAGATGAGTCAGTACTGAATGATTCCCCTTTGCACTCCTCCTCACACGAGAACTTAAACGTCTAAAAGCAGAAACGCCTTCACCACTGTTCTTTGTATGATGGGTGCTCCTCCGTTCTCTGTCTCTTGATATGCTTCCAAATTTTCAGGTGAGTCTAGCTTTGCCTGGAGAAACAAGCAGGTACCCCTGGAGCCAGGCAGCTTTTTAACTGTCTTTTAGGGGGGACTTGGTGTGCTGTGGGTGTACTCGGTGCCACTCAGCTGTCTAGATGTGCAAGTGGATAGGTCTCATCGGTGTCAGCATAACGCAGGCGAGGGGACTGCGCTGAATAGCAGCATGTTGCTGAGCGGTGGCGGTGCTGCCTTGCTGCAGTTGTCCTTTGGGACCTGAATGGGCTGCAGTCAGGTAGTGGCCTCCACTGGTCCTAGAAAGAAGGAAAACAATGAGAAAGAGGTAAATGAAAGCTTTTCCAAGACTCCACTACAGCACTTGGGTCTCTTGGCAATGCCGCCTGCGTTCTTGGACAAGAAGCTGTCTTGTGGGATTGCCTTTGTCTCGTTAGTGCTGTCTCCAGATGTTCAGATGCGTGGCTTGAGCAACTTCGGGAAACTTCCACTGCAGTAGGACAGACCTGGGCTCTGCACTGCGAGGCTTTCAGCTCCACAGCACCTCCATGAAATGGTTAAGAAGCTAATGCAGTCTTCTGCAAACGTGTATGTTTTTTTTTGTCTCCATCGAGCCTTCTGAGCAGCACAGTGTTAGGTGTTTTCCCCGTAATCGCACTGCGTGGTGCTCGCTGTGTAATTCCCTGCAGAAATACAGCGCAGCACAACTGGCCAACCCCACCAAAGAGAAGCTTCAGGGATGCGGCGTTTCAGCGCAGGGTAAGAAAGATGTTTCCCGGCTCTCCTCACACCTCTGGCAGCTCAGGGATTTGCAGTGAGAAGTGTCCTCCTCGAGATGGGGAGGGAGAGCTATTCCCCACTCTGGTCTCCGTGTCTTCTCCTTCCTGCGGCGGGGTCTTTTAAGGGATCAAGCTGTTGGGGCGCGTTACTCCTTTATCCATGTGGCTTCAGAAGCACTGACGGGTGCGTAAAGTGACGTGCCTCAGGCCCATTTAATGTCGGGTGCGGGGATGGATGAGGGACAGCAAGAGCGAGGGGAAGTGTCTCAAGAATAAACTGAGCAACAATCCTGCCCAAATGTGAAGTTCTCACTCGGGCAACACCGTCCCGGGAGGCGAAGCTTTGGCTGGGAGCGAGGTAAGACCCAGGAGGGGTGGCACTTTGAAAGCAAGGGTGTGCTGACACAAAGGTGGTCAGCTCTGGCCCAGGCAGCTGCACGGATTAGGAAGATGTTCAGTCCCACCCGTGCAGCATTTTGCAGAGACAGAGTTGTTACGGCAGTGGATTTTGTCTTCCGCTGAAGTACTGGAAGTACTTTTGCTGGTAGCTGGGGACTGGACGAGAAGAAGCAGTGGCTGGAGCTGTTTGTACACCTGCCTTATTTCCCTGCATTCTTTATTAGGGCCATCTTTTCCTCTTCTAAGATATCTTTCTTTCATTTTTAACGCTAGACAAATATCAAATATTCCTCAAGAGAGGTCTGTGATTACAGCTCAGTTTTGACAGTTGAGAGCCATCCACCTGACGTATTCACTTCATCTGAAATGCTGCTATTTTGAGCTCTGCTGTTGTTTTTAACCGTCAGTGATAAGTTTGCATTTCCTACGGATGATATTTTGGGTTGATGCGAGTTGTTACGAGTCAGGTCCACAGTGGCTCAGGCTGCAGTGTTGAAAATTCTATTGTGGAAAATGGTTATCTGCCTTTGTGAGTTTTGTTTTGTTTTGATGCTCTTTCATCCAAAGCAGAGCAGAATTAAATCCCTGCATCCCAGATGGTCATCATTAAAGAATTTGGTTTATGTCTTGCTCAACCCTTCTGCAGAAAGCTTTTTTCCCTACCTTTTTCTTTGGCCTTAGGATAAAGGCAAGCGGAACTTCACAAGCTCTTCTTGGGAATCAGACGTTTTCCAGCTATTATTTTGCAAACAGAGCAGCGGATCATGAGGTGGGAACCCAGTTATGCAAACAAAGCCACGTCACTCTTGGCCAAAAATAGCTTTGTTACATGTGCATTAAGGTGGAAACAAAGGCCTTTGGTGTACATACAGCAAACAGTGATGGGAGGGAGGCGAGAGGGGAAGCTGCAGCTTTTTGTTTAGAGCCTCTCAGGAGATCTTTAGAGAAAGTGTGTTTTCCAGAGAGGAGAAGAGCATTGCTGCTTACAATGTCAGTGGGATTGGAGTTACTGCCTTTCTTGCACAAGAAGAGGACTAGGGAGTTTAGAGATGACAGTCTGTTCCCAGGGGTGTTAATCATTTTTAACATCCATGTAGAGCATGTAGAAATAATGGAGAATAGTTCAAAATGGGGCCTTTTGCCTTTCCTTTCTTTCCTTTTCTCCTTCCACCCAGTCCATCTCCAGCACAGTGCAGGCCTGTTTGCTCCTCCAGTCTCGCGCGACTCTGACAGCTCCTCGCTGTTGGAGGCGGTTTCACATCTCATTGTGGAGATGTTTCTGTTGCTACTTGGCTTAAGTCTTCATCTGTTTCCATTTCAGCTTCATCCAGCACTGCAATGCCCTAAATAATTTTGGGACTGCTCTACTAGCTATTTGCTGTGTGCTTGTGAACAAGCTGCCTTTTAATTTTACTGAGTGTTTGCAGCAGGGATATGGTCCGGCATCCTTTAATATGCTGCATGTTGCTCTCCATCAGGCTTAAAATAAACTTTTTTTTTCCTTTCTCCCGTAGTATTGCTACACTGAGATCTCCCTTTGCAGTGATGTGTTTAATTGCAATATCTAGCTGTTAGGAGATCATGTGGTGCTTCTGGCCCAAGATACAGTTTTGAGTAAATAAAGGAGATAAAATAGTAACTCCAGTATGGAAAATCCTGCTTGTAGGTGTGTAGATGTAGTTTCCATTGGATTAAAGTCTCTTTTTTTAATGAAGACTTGCAATTTCTTATCTTGCAGTACTTTTCTGGGATGAGTCAAGGGGGGCCTATAAAGTTGAGCAAAGGCTTGCCAACTCCTGTAATGGGCAAGGCAATTCCCAGGCACTGTTTATTGCCTATTCCTCACAGGCTTTTTTTTGTCTCAATTAAAAATCTTGTTCAAATTATTTCTGTAGTCATCCAGAATTGTGAGTGCCTATCAGAATGAACGTCTTAAGGTGTTCAGATAGGAGCTCTCTATTTCTGCTCCAGTTCTTTCCAAAGATATGTATAAACTTTTTGTCCTGCAAACATTCCCAAACAGAGATTTTTTTTTCCCCCCACTCCCAGTTTTGTCACATGAACATGTCTGAGAAACGAAGGCTTTGGTAACAAAACGAACCTCTCAGGTGTGGGGATTATTTGCCTCTTCCAAACTTGAATGTTTTTCAGACAGGATGCCCATGCACGGTGCTGTTTAGGCTGTGCCGCTTGAATATTTCGTGTTCCAAAATAGCTGACCCCAGGTGAAAACCGGCACAACTACGCAGAAAGGGGAGGTTAGTGCTGATTTATTGGCCTGTCAGTTAAATAAGAGCACTAGGGTACTTGGTGCTTTTTGTGTATAGCAGTGACAGCAAAATATCAGCTGTCTCGAATGTAACTGCTCTTTTCTATATGTCTGTGTTTAATTAAAGTATTCATACATCCTGCACTCTTCAGCATTAATTCTGAGATTTATTTTGAACCACTGCCAGGGGAATACATTGTTATGGCATCCTCTTTCCACATCTATTAGCAGGAAGAGGATAATTGAGGAAGTCTCACCCAGATGTAATTGGGGACTGAGGGCAGTAGCAGGGAGGGGGAGAAACACGATGCAGAAGTAGGTCGGAAGCGTGGCGGTGGGTAGCTCTCGGTGCCGAACGGCCGAGCTGCGGGGCTGCTGCAGGTTCGGGGGTAAGCGGGTGATGTGCTGGGCTCCGAGCACGGTGCGTCCGCCTCTGGGAGTCGCAAGGGCAGGCGGGGATCCCCTGTGGCGTTGTACAAAATGGGTAAGGAAGTGGCGGTGGCTGAGAGCAGTGCAGCCTGGATTCGGGGCAGGTTTCGCGCGATTTGAAGCTCAGGTCAGGAAAGCAGGCATCGCGCTGGGTTTTGCAGCATCTGGGCAGCAGCATCCTCCCGAGGGAGAGCCCCAGGCCGCGTGGGGAACGCGTTCTCCCTTCGCACCCTGTCGGCCCCTGCACTTGTGCCATAGAGCCACAGCTCTTGTGCTGGCAGCAATGCCTCTGCAGCCCCTCTGGCAGGGTCAGGATCTTCTTCCAGTTATTCTCTTGTTATTTGCTCTGTGCCTGATGTGGCTGCAACACATGATGCTGTTCTGCAAATCTGAGTTAGGAGCTCCTTTTGCTGATGCTTTTGCTGGTTAGATCTGTATGTCTTGTATGCTGAACTCTGGGTGTACCATGCAGATGCATAAGCAGGCCCCATTCAAAAACCTCATGAAGCTGCAGTCTTTTTGTCAGGGCTCTAAAAGCGTGCAGAATTTCCTTGGGTCACTGCTCCGTCTCCTGGACCACAGTCTGGTGGCTCTTGCGTCCAGCTTTTAGATTCCGAAGGTCCCACCTGCAGTGCAAGCTTTGGGGCTGTACGCTGGACTTGCTGTTCCGTGCCTGGACAGTCCCTAGAGCAACCCATAAAGCCATGAGATAAGTAGCAGATAATCATGGTAAATTGTGCTATTTTTGAATCTCATCTTCCTGACTCCCCATGTGATGCTGGAAGGCTCCTAGCTTTGCTGTATTTCAGCACCCCCATCCCCACGAGGGCAGCGTAGCGGCATCCGTGCAGCAGCATAAGGCTCATTTGGGTATCAAAAGGCTTAATTTGTTCTTCTGTTGCTGGGATTGCAGTGCTTGGGGCAGTTTTGTCCCTTTGTGGGATTTTTTTGTGACTTGTGGGAAGCAGCACCTGGGAGGAGAGGAGGAAACCCATGCCAGACAGCAGCCAGGCTGCCCGGAGCGCCGCAGTGACAATCTGGAGCAGAACCAGGTGCGCTTTACTCAGCGTCTCCCAAACCCAGAGCTGGGCAAAGCCTGCAGCTGGTGCCCTTTGCAGCCCACCCTGTGGGTTAGCTCCAAGCTGGGAGCAAAACAGCTCGAGCGAGAGATGCCCGTGCTGCGTGTTTGTTGTTGAATACAGCTCGTGGCCCCTGGTTGGGACCAAGCCTCTCATTTGGAGCTTGTGCAAACAGTAAGAAGCAGTGTGTGCCCTAAAGGGCTCCCAGTACGACCACAGGCAGACACTTTCTAATAGACAAAGCGGAAGGAGAGAAGGGCTTTAATTACAAATTTTGCTGTTGAATATTTTTACTGGGTTTCCCGAACGTCTCTAGCACCAGCATTGCCAAACCAAAGCATCAACAAATATGATTCTGGCTTAGAAACTAATGTAATTAAGAGATACAAACACACAGGAAAGGGTGGGGGTTATTTGCCTCTGTTTTTTGAGCCTTGAGGGAGTCTCTTCTCAAGCTTTTTCATGTAGTTACTCAGAGCAGAAGCTTAGATTTAAATAAAAATAAATTCTCCTGGCAGCAGCAGGTCACGGACTGTTTCTCAGGTCATAACATGGGGCTAACCCCTGCCTGCCTCTTTGGGGCTTTTGCTGCCCCACCTTACTGCTGAGGTTTTTGGGTTTCTCTCATTGTTACTGCCCTCTGTTGAAGAGTTGCCCTGTGGGTGCTGTTGCGGTGATTAACCTGTGTGTTTTCTCTGGGAGGAATCTTTCTTTCCAGCTACCAGTTGTAAAGCCCACGGGGGCTGCAGATGCGTTGGCTTGTGCTGGAACACAATGTACAAAAAATAGAGTCCTCAAGGACGTGGCTTTGTGTACTACAGTGGCTGATGTCAGAGGATGGAAGAGGTCTTGTTGTCTCTGGAAATCTTTATTCTTAATGCACATTCGAGAAAGAGAAAGGCAAAAAAGTGTGTTCTGCTAAACCTAAGTTAAGCTTGTTCAATTTTTAAACAGTTACATAAAACCATCAAAGTCTGACAGCAGAGAGATGCAAGTTTGTTCAAAAGAGAAAGGGGGGAAAAAAAGCTGAAAGGGAGTGTCAAAGTGAATTCCCCTAGGCCCACACCTAAAACAGCCTTAACTCATAGATGAACCCCCTCCTGCTCTTTTTCTTTTTTTTTTCTTTGTTTTTTTTTTCTTTTTCTTCCCTTGCCTTTCTTGACAAAGGTCTTTGTGTTGATGAACTCCTGGCTAAGCGTGGATGCTTCTTATGCCAATACTGTGCTGCTTTTGCCAAACCAGCTCTGGGTCCAAGTGAGCATTTCTGTTTCTTGTGGAAACAAATTTGCGGACATAAGCAGTCAGAGCAGGGCTCGTCTGGAACACAGGCTCCCGGATTCCTGCGTGTTTCTGCTCCTCAACATCCAGGTCTGCGCGAGGGCCCCTGTTTGCTACCACAAATGTTCACGGCAGTACCAAGGCTCAGGCCTTGCTTTGGCCCGTGGCTCAAAGCCAGCTAACCTCACCCAGAAAGTCTGCCAGCTCCCGCTGGGGGCTTTTTCTCATCCCAAGAAGAAATGAGAAGCGTAGCACGGTGAGCTTGATGCGTGGCTGCTGAGGATCACCGCTAAGTGTTCGTGATGAGTGGACGCAGGAAAAAAATGGGCCGTGTTCACAGAAGTCATGTTATTCCTTTCAAAAGGAAGAAGCTGCCGGGACAGCATTATGGCCATGCTATGCTGTACGGGTCTGACAATCAGCAATATCTCCTATCTGCAAAAGAGCACAAGAAACAGCGATCAAAGCTTAGATACTGTCTCTGCACTTACTGTTTTTGATGCATTTGGGGTCAAATCCCCCTCTGGCACCGTGCTGGCAACGAACACATGCCAACAGTAAAAGGGGCCGGGGCATCTTATCCACGATGGCTGTATAAGGTGGCGGAGGTTCTCAGTTCACAGCCCTTCTGGGCTGCTGGCTGTAGCAGGAAAGGAGCGTGAATTTCTTAGGAGCTCAGAGTCAGGAATTCATCTGCTGTTTCTGAGGCTTCTGAAACACAGTCCTGGGGTTCTGACCCGGGTTTGACTTCACATCTGCCATTCATGTTTCTTTGGCCACATGTTTGGCTTAAACATTGATATTCGGATCTTATTTTGGAGGTTGGTAGGGCACTTTGCCTGCAGTCTTTGGATGCAGTTTCCTGGTCTTTAAATTTTAATAAGCTGTGGTTTTGCTGTTGGCTCTGATGGCATTTGTTGTTCCCTTTACCAGAGCAGAAGAGATGGGAGAGCGGACTGAGCAATTCCTCAGCACTCCATGACCATTTTGCTCCAGATACTTTGCAGGTAGCAAGCCAGGAGCTGAACAGTGCGCTCTTGATTAGACAACAGATCTTCTGGAAAGGCTTGTGCTTTAGGATCGCTCCTCTCTGGATCATGCATAGAGATGTTCCAGGTCTCTGTGAGTAATGTTAATCTATTTATATCTACTACCTAGGTAGTGGAAATCCATTATATCTGGTTCTGTCTAGACATGATCAAGGACATACTCTCAACTCCCATTATCTTTTGATAGCATTAATATTCAATTAAGTCTTTGTCTTTAAATGTATTCTGAAAGCTGTAGTTATTGAGGAGATTCATGAGGAATTAAAAAGTTGTCCTCTGACAAAAAGGATACCACATCCCAGGAATACACATGGAGGGTAGCTGGCATGTCTGCTGTCCGTGTGCTCTCCATCCCTCACCGCAGCAACTCTAAGCTCTTGTTCCTGAGCAGCTGGATGGCAAAAGAAACTGAGGAAAGCCCTGTGACTTCCTGCAGGTGGTGGAGGACAGCTGTGGTAAAACTGGACTAACTGCTCTTGATGTCCTGACCTTCCTAGGTTGTAATCCTTTATCTTCAGTTGTTGAACTTTCTAAGGTTGTATTCAATATCAAGAACCTAGTTTTGGTTAACCTTAGCCACTCGCTTTCGTCACATCTACTGCAAAGAAGATGTTTAAGATCAAAATTGCTACCACATCTATCATGAGCACAATAATTTCTCTGATTAAGTCTTCAGGAAATCATAGTTTGGCGGTGCTTGATTGGTAGCTGGAAGCTCTGGCTTGCCACTCTTGGGAGTGTGGAGTGGAGGTGGGAGTTGGGACATTTTTCGTGAATTTTCCTTACACAGGGAAGATATTTTGTCGGGACTGGATATATCTTCTTCCTTATGCGTGGCAAGGCTTTGTTCCATGTGAGGGGTTCCTAGAGAAAACAGTTGGGAGAAAAAATGTGCAAAATTCTGGTTTGCATAAGTCTGCCTGTTAAAATTAGTGGTGCTTGAGACTTCAAAGTGCTCTTGTGCTCTGTAAATTGCACCATTTCCTTCCTGTGTTTGGGAAGTGCCTGAGCCTCCTTCGAGCTCCCCGCAGGCTGCAGGACATCAGTGTTTACGTCAGGGTACCCGACTCGTGGCGTTCTCTGTGTCTCGCAGCGCTGTCTCCAGCTCCAAAAAAAAAAAAAACAGTTTTCCACAGGACCAGAGCACGAAAGTTTCTGTACTCTTTGTCCACGGGGCAGGGTCTCGAAGGGACCGACGGATTGGTAGGGCTGTGCTGCGGGTCTCAGTGCTGAGAAACTTGCTGTGTAAAGGGTTTTTTGTGGTTTATTTTTTTGCCTTGTCACAGGTGGGGAAAACTTTCTTCCTTTCATGCCCACATCACTGTATTTGTTTCAAAGAGCTGCCACGTGGCGCTGCTGAGGTAGTTATGGTTCAGGGATAAGGTAAGTGCTTCCTCTCTTATGGTGTTGTGCAGTTCTTAGGGGTGACAGGCACTAGATAAGTACAAGTAATTGTCATTAGAAAAAATCTCAAAATATTTCTGCTCACACAGCCTCAGGTAAAGGACTAATGATGAAGATGGGCCGCAAGGGAGCCAATTCTTGCATAATTAAATCCACTGGTGTTCGTATGACAGATGAAACAAATATTTGGCCTGCTCAGTCATGGCACAGTTGCTGCTTATTCAAAAATCGTGTGGCAGAGAGAGAAAGAAGCACTTGCAATTGCTGTGCCCAGCATTGGCGTGACTTAGGGTGAAAGGCTGGTGCGGTAGGAGCTGAGGATGACTTCAGCTAGGTTTTGGCTGGTTGGAGAAAACGGGGGGACTGAGCTGCTCGGGTGCACCTCTCCCACCAACACCCTGAGTTTCCCAGGGACTGAAGAAGGCTTTTGCAAATGAGCAGCAGAGGAGTTCTGATGAAACAGCCACCAAAGGCCAGAGCGTGGTAAGTTGGTGCGCATGCGTGCAGTGTCTCCTGGTGTTGTCTGCCACACCTGCCCCGTGCAGTACCAGTATCCTCATCATAGACGTGGGTAGCGGGGACACTCGGATGTGGCCTTTAATTTTGAAGTTGAGCCACGTAAGCTGGACTTTGTGAGAACTTCAGAGAAGGGTGTGAAAGACATTTGCCTGCGTGCAAGTTGCCAGCAAGGTGATGCCTGGAGGGTCACTATATTTAACTCGGCAACCCTTCCCAGTAAACTATATCTGTGTGTAACCCTCAGACTCGACTGCAGACAGCTTTTTGTGTGTCCTGGTTGGTTCTCAGTGTTTCTATCCACCTCTCTTAGTCTGAACCCAGTTTTGTGCCTCTTTTTGTGAGGCAGGGAAGGCAGCGCTGCCAAGCAGCAGCGTGCCAGCGATCCCCTGCTGGTGGGTAGCCCCGTGGGGCTGTTGCACATCAGCATAACTGAGAGCAGTCCAAAGGATTTCTCCTGTGAATTAGACTGACTTGCAGTGACTGCTCAGGGATAGAGAAAACCTTTCCCTGCGGCGGCTCTAAGCCATGCCAGGATCTGAGTGGGCTCCCAGCTGCTTCAGGAGCAGGAGATCGCAGCACGTATAAGCTCTGCTGTGCTCAGCAATGGAGGAACAAATTGAAGGTCCCAGTGGGACCGGTCTCCCAGAATTCACCGCGTTTCTGAGGTTTTTGTTAGCTGTGTCTAGCTGACAGGTGACACGGGTCCCTCAATCCTGTCTTTGTCTTTTTAGTGCTATTGATGCTGTTCTGAAAGTCAAGCTAGCTTTGTCGTTCCTGTGTCTCTGCCAGAGCTGGATTTTTGTTGTAATTGGTGTATTTGTCCTTATGCAGACTAATTAATCACCAGTCTGTGGAGCATCTAGAACGAGTGGTTATCTTGGCTCCCCTGGGCTGCATCTCCCCAGCTGCCGGGTCCTGGCGATGGTTCTGCAGCGCAGGCTCTTCTGCCTTCTTTCAAACACCGCAGGTGCTCCCGGTGCTGCTCTCTGAGTTTTGCCTCTCCGTTGTTCTCTTCTTTTCCATCTGCTTGCTTTTTTCCATTAAAAAGAAAAGAGGGGAAAAAAAATCTATGTGGCCTAAAGGGGTTTCCTGGTCTCTGGTAATTGTCAAAGTGTCAGCCGTTGTAAGAAGTGTCTAAATGAAGACTCTTGTCTTCCTTTCCTAGCATGGCTCAGCGTATCTGTTTTGTCACCTGAACTCACCAGTATCCATCAGTTAGAGGATGGAGATTTGCATAATTAGTGTTTTTCAGGTACCTTCTGAAATGCAGAAGGGGAAGGTGCTCGTACACGTCTCAGCTCTTATCTAATGAGGTGCTGACAAAGAGGTATCCATGGAGACATCCATTATAAGGCACTGCTCTGAAATTGGTTCTTTCCAATGCCTGTTAAAATGCCAAGGGGTTTTCTTAAGCATAATTTATACTATTTCTTTGCTGCATCCCTAAACAAAAATAGTTATGCCTGAATATGATGAGAACCATCATTTTAAAAAATGAGGTTTGCAAGCTCTTATTAAGGAGAAGGGATAGGAGTGAATTGTAAGAAAGGTACAGAGTTTTTTAAGGTATTCTACCGGCTGTTTTAGCACTGAGAACTACTGCTAAGATGCCAGGACTGAAGCCAGTACCCTCTTGGCCAAAGAGAGGTGCTGAGCATCACTGACCTCTGGGGCATCCCCGGCATCCAGAAGCTTGCTTCATCTAGATGTCTTAGTGGTTCTGGGGCTGTCCAAATTCCAACCATCCAGACTGGTCGTGGAAACGTTCCCCTGTGAGGGGGATGCCTGAACGTCCCCGAGGGCCTTCCTGAGCTCTTCCCCAAGGGATGGAGCTGTGCAGCTGTGTAGTGGCTGCAGTTACTGGCTCGTGGGGTTTGCCGGCCTGTTAGAAATGACAGGCAGAGCTGAGGTGGAGAGGAAACAATCCTCTTTTTATGTTCGTCCACATCTCCCTAGCAAACTTGGTTGGGCACTTAATTCTGGGGATTTCAGAGACAGGTGAGCATGTCGGTGTTGCAGTGCATGGATTTTCTTTTAAAATGTCCTTTCTTTCCTCCCCTCTCTGCTATCGCCCCAGTCACAGCACTCTGCACTTTCACAACCCTCTTCGAGTCCTGAAAAAGGCGGCTGGGGGAAGCGAGGCCTTCCTAATGCAGGAACGGAGCTGCCGGGGTCAGGCTGCCCATCGCGCTGCTCTACGCGGGCTGTGGCTTCCCTGCTGCAAGCCTCGAGTTCACACCTTTCTCTGTCCCGTGGCAATGGGCTGGCCAGAGAAATCTGAACAGACTCAGCCAGTGTGTTTTGTGGTCCTGCAGCTCACCCGTGTCTCTTGTGCTCTGACAATCTGCCCAGCATTCATATGAAAGCATTATCTCTTGTTACAGCAATGCGCTTTAAGGAAAAAATGAAGATGGCTCTGACTAAACCCTTTCTCCTCGCCTTTCCTGTTTTCTTGCCCTTGCACGGTGAAAACAGGGGTTTACAGAATCCAGCATATCCGACTTGGTTATTTATAGCTTGAATCTGTTGGGGTTTATTTTTGAGTTCAGCTAATGGGTTATTTTTTGTTGGAGCTGTATAACGGATAAGAAAAATCTACAAAATATTAGAAACCAGACTGAAGTAACGATTAAGGTATGTGCACACTCCTTCCCTGATCTGTTCCTGTATCCGCATGAATACCCCAGTCCTGTGTTCATTAAAGAATAAATATCAATCTCCCAAAGGGAAGTCCGGACCATGGTTTAGACTGCACTAGGTGACATTTACAATTCACACTGTGTTGGTTAGTCATGGAAGTCATCTGATGAGAGAGCACACTCTTGTGACATGGTCTGAAGGCTTTGGCGCGGAGTTGGGAGGCTGGAGACTTGCTGCCTGGGCAGAGCAGAGGTAATCCCATCACTCCTCTGCACCCTGCCTTCAGTACTGCTTCTGCAGAATTCCCTGCGCCATCAGATCCACCGAGATGAGTGCTTGAAAGTTTTCTGCAGAAGCATAAAGAAGGTGGGATCATCACTCATCACGGAGCTGCAGCATCTCAGTGTTTGCAGAGAAGAAAGAAGGGCTTCTCCACTTGCATCTGGAGTAAGTGGATTCCTCCCTCAGATGTGCAGAGCACCACTAGATAGCTGAGTTGAGAATTAGAATATCATCTCAAAGAGAGGTCAGAGCCTAAAACTTCATCCTTCTCGGTCATCCAGGCATTGTCTCTCTGGTGATGTTTGGGATTGCGGGGCAGTCCTCAAACTGTAGGAACTTGCTGAGCTCCAACAACAGGTGTCTTGGGTGGATTGGTCAAAGCAGTGGTTTCCGAGCTGTGCTCCACGTGCTGTGCTGAAAGGGTCTGTAGAGAATAACCAAGAAACGTGAGTCTAATAACAAACAGTTAAATTCATCTGTGAGTGATCTGTTACACCGTGCTGTTCTACCTGGCAGTTCGTTAGTGCTCTACAAGCTAATTTGGCTGGATAGCACGAGGTTAGGTCCTGTGAGCGACCTGACTGCTCAGGCATGGCCATTATGGAGCAGCCCATCGGCTGTAAAGAACTGGACAGAATTAAAGGAGCAGCTGCACTCCTCTGGCAATGGTGAGCTTTGGGGAGATTTTCGCCAGGATCAGGAAAGAGACAACTCCAGCACCTTCTCTGGGGATGGTGGATAAAGTGCTGCAAGGATCTGTCCAGACTGAGAGGGTCTGGATATGAAATTAGTATCTGAACCAATATTCTTTGTAATTGTATCAGAGAAGGGGAAGAGGAGAAAAGGGACATGGCTGCTCAGGAAAAGCAAAAAAGATTCAAACATCTCAGGGCATTTGAAAGGAACTGGATTCTCCTTTCTGACAGTCTTCTTTTAGCACGTACTGGAGACATCGGCTTCTGTTATCTGAGCCATCTGAATATTCGAGTTGCTGTGGATAATGCAAGCTTAAGTAGAGAAACAAAAATGCCAAAACAACACCTTTGTGCCAGCAGCTCTCCGTCTGACATCCGTCTCTAGCTGACACTTTGTTTGGATACTAGAAAGGGTTGCAAGGGGAGGGAGGGGGGCTGGTGAAGCCTGGTTTGTGCTGAGCAGGAATTATGAAAGCTCGGGAACTGCAGCCTCCCAGGTCTTTAAATACATTCTGATAAAAACCTCAATGGGGAGCTCACCCTGCACAAAGAAAACAGTCCCCACTGTCACCTCTGTTTTGCTTTTTCCCCTCTCCTGTCCCTGCAGATGCTGTGGCTGCAAGATCTTTGATGTGCAGATACAGTGACGCATGTTTTGTTCCCTAATAAGAGCCTGGATAGTTTTGGAATAGCATGAATATTCAGGGCTCCAGGTTGTACACAGTGCAGCAAAGGCACCGGGAGGAGAGAGCACCGGGGGGCATTGCAGCAGGCAGGAGGATTTGGGCTCGTGTGTTTGAGGGAAAGCAGCGAATTGTCGCTGGAGGAACCCCTCTGGGTTGGGCCCTCACTGCTCTTGCAGCCCTTTGGTTCTCTGGTTGCAATAGTTCTCTCCAGGGTCGAGAAGAAAGGACATTTAGTGGTGGCTTCCCCCGTCCCTGCTGTGCTGCCAGCTGAGTCAGTCCTCACCACCTACCCCCAAATTACACCACTGATGGGACTAATTGCCTCTTTGTTTTGAGCAGGAATAAAAGGAACATGTGTGTTGTGGGCTCTTTTTTTTTTTTTTTTTTTTTTTAAACTGGCCCTTGGGCTGGAGCTGTTGCGTTGAGTTTGGCTCGTGTCTCTCAGTCCCCTCTGCCTCCGCTTTTACTCGTGTCGGCGTGTGCTGACTGCTGGTGCTTGACACAGAGGAGCTGAAGACGAGCGTTTGATGAATCTGTGACTTTTAGGTGATCTGTGTCTTGAGCCGGGCTTCAAAACCCTTCAAACCTCGAGATCTGCACGCAGGTTGGAGTGCTGGCAGGCATCTGCTGGGAACATCCAGCACTAATAAAGGGCTCGAGCAACCAAACAGATCTCGATTTTGAAGCTAAGAGTTACTAAGGATCCGTGGTTTAGCTTGAGGGCCATTTATATCTGTTGTAAGTATTAGTCAGAGAAAAGTAGCAGGGCTAGGAGTAATAACGTGGTATCTTGCACTGGAAAGAGAGCCACTGTTTTCTTGCAAATCTGGCTGTAAAGGTGTAAGATACCAGAATTTTTGATCCTTAGCACTGCTGCTTTTCAGAGCTCCCGAAGGAGCGTCGGTGGCATGGACTGTGCCAATGCTCCTTGCCCAGATCTCATGGAGCAAGTGGCCTCTGAGAGACTGCAGTGGCACGGGAAAAGGGACCTTCCTGCGCTTCTCGGTGCTGTTCTGTAGGGCAACTGATGGCTTATCTGTCTCTCGCCAGCTCAGCAGCACAGAGTTGGGTTTATGTTGTGTTTGTGGCTAATGGTACTTTATAACCTGTTTTCTCTCTTCTGGCAGCATGCTTCTGTTTCTGATTTGGAAATTACGCTACTAATATTTCAGGTGATGTAAAGAATCTGTATGTGAGTATATGCCTGGTGAGAATATACAGTAGGTAGTTTCCCACATAAAGAAGGTTAAAGGCCTTTGCAAAAGCTGGAAACTTTCTTTGCCTTCAAAACAGGCTTCTAATCCAAAAATAGCAGCAAGCTGGTAGCTTGGCTTCTCCCCGTTTGTCAGCAGCAGATGCTGCTAATAGCTGCAGAGGGTTGTCTGAAGGAGCAGTGTGCGCACAGGGCACCGAGGTGCCTTGCTCGTTGCTGATCCAAAACATCCTCTCACCACAGGATCAGATTTACATGTTCCTTGCGGGATTTCCAGGCCTGCTCCCATTGCAAGGAAAATATGGCAGTGACAACCCATTATTTACCCTCAGCTGTCCAAATCAGTGAGGAAAAATTACATCTCAAGAAGCCGTTTCATTCTGTAATAGCTATTAGCTTTTATATCTGTGGGGGCAGACTTTGCCTGTCTGCATGTGGTGATTATGCAGAAATTGGGGCAGGAGCTGGCTTTTGAGTTTTGGGGCTCATCTGGGAAAATCTGTGCGCTTCCATTACACAATTGCACTGTTTGCAGTACTAAAAAAGAATGAAACCAAGCTGCTGTTCACGTAACAAATCTGCCTTTCCCCAAATGTCAAGGTCTGTCTGCCATAACCTCCTTGCTCTTCTTATGCCTGATGTCAGGACTGCCTCACACAGCTGAGCTTACTAAATAAATCGATGCCAAGGCACTGAAAGCTGCTTCTGTGATTGTTGGTATGTTTTTGGAAGGTGGCATCCCCACTGTGCTCTGGGGTGTTGCCTTCCTCGGTCGCTTTTGGGGGAATGAGAGACAGAGCATTGAGGTCCGCTGCTGAGGACCTTCAGAAATTCTCTGCGATGCATAACTCCGCCTTGTTGGCAGTGCTGCCAGCGCTTGTTTTTCCGCTTTCTTTCACGCTGTATGAATAAATGCAGACCTTCCCCTCGTGGCACCCTGCACAAACACGTGGATGGGATAGGACAGAGCCTGCCCTGGCCCAAGATGCACGGCTCCCGGAGCACTGCTCCGCGTGGAGATGTGCGCAGCCCTCGCGGAGTGCTTCTGGAGGCAGAATCCAGTTCAGCCCCTGCCTCTGCCCAGCGGGGAGAATTGCTTTTGGTCGCTGCAGAGCTGGATTCGGTAGGTTGGTTCTCATGGAGCGCTGGGAGGATGTTGCTTGGTGGGAGTCGAAGCTGACACCGGAGGGCATTGCTGAGAAAATCGTGCTCTAGGATGTTAGAGTCCAGGGCACAGGTGATCTGGGTCTTTCTGGGAACTGTCAGGACCTTCCCCTGAGTGGGAAGCAAGCTGCACCCTTGAGGAAGCTACAGGATATCATGTGGTTCCCTGGCTTCTTTCTGTAGCCCTGTTGCTTGTTGGATGTTGTTTGCTTAATGGCCGTCCAGTGCTGTTAACCCCGTCCAGAACTCCTGTTTCTGCAAACAGCATTTCTTCATGCACTCTCATGTGGTTCCTGGAAAACTTCTTTGTGTCCGGTGGTCTTTTTTTTTTCCTCCATTTCTGCCGGCTCCCTATTTTTTGTTAGTGTATAAAACAAAACAAAAGACCCTACTAAATTCCTGTAATTATAGGCATCCAAGCAGGCACATTCATGATAGGCTTAATAAGGCGGCACCATGTCAAGCCTTTGTTTCTGAGGGGGCCGGGGGAAAAAACCCTTTGGTACTTCAGTACGGTTTATGACTGTTTCTGTGTGTAATTTGCAAGCCATTAAACCCAGGCCTAGTGGTGGCCCAAAAAGGCAGAATGCAGTCATGAAAATGGAAGCAAATTATGCAGTTCCCCGCTGTTATCCAACCCCCTGAAAGCAAGACATCCAGGAGGAATTTTAACTCACTGCTTTTGATGCTTTAACTTAGTTTTAGCAGGGCTTTAGCAAGGCAGGAACGCAGCTACTTCATTTCCAGTTGTTGCAGGATAGGGTCTTCGTCGCCTGGCCAGGGTGACCAAAGGGAGAGCATTTAACCATCAGGTGATTTATCATTTAAAACATTAGAGGTAGAGACAGATATTTTATTTGAAAGAGATTGGGAATATCATTGCACAGAAAGGGTAGAATTCATTTGGTCCCAGGGAAACCGTGCTCAGAAATGAGGAAAAGGGGGCGGCAGGAGCCTGAATGTGCGTGGTAAGCACGCCCTGGGGGCACAGAGCTGATGCTGGAGCTCGGGGTCCCACACCAGCTCGTGGGGTGCTGGGATTTGGGTCAAAGCCACCTTTGTCTCTTTGGGTAGCATCTCCCCACACGCAAATTATGTGTTCAGTTCTGTAAAGCACCTTGGGCTTTTAGAGCAAGGGCTTTCACGGGAACGCAAAGTGTATCACGTTAATGTATGGTCTTTAATAAAGCGGATAGGGAGAACTGCTAGAGCTGCCCAGAGGTTCTTCCTCCCTTATCAGCTTACATATATTCGCAGCGTGGTCAGTTGCAGCTGATGGACATTTAATCCTGCCCCCCCTCTGATGGCTGGGTGTCACAGAGCTGACCCAAGTGTTTTATCCAGGTCTTCCATCAAGTGACAACAAAAGGCAGAGGCTCCTGGGGATAACAGACGGGCTGGAGGAATAAAACCTCTTCTACGGTGGCTGCAGACAGTCTATTTTATCACCTTTGTTCTCTTTTTAGCCATGTAACTATTCCTGGAAGAGCTAATATTAGCTCCCCCCGTCTATTTCTTGGAAAAACAAAAATCCAGTTGGATGTCCTCGTTTCCAGGTGAAACGATGACTGGGTCTGTACAGTTGGCTCTGAAAACCCCGATGCGCTCTCACATCACCAGCCCTTGGTGTGGGGAGGCACCGGAATAGGTGGTTATGGAAGTGATGAAGCGTGATAGGGATTAAAAATATAAAGCAATGCATTCAATCTTAGCAACAGACTGTTTGGAGTTTTTTGGGCATGATACAGATAGTCATGGAACACGCTTGCTTTGTTTTGCTGCAAAAAGGCAGGTCCTGAGATGGTTTCAACAGAGGCTTCATTCTAAAAAATCAGAATTTCAGCAGAATATTTGTCCAGGATTTGACAGTGTGTCTTGTCCTGATGCTTTGCACTGTGTTGTGCTCAGGGTGCTCGAGGCCGGATTAGAGGGAGGGTATTTGGGTAACTGCTGCCTTTTTGAGGAGAGGCATCAAACCCAAAGTGTCTGTGCAGGCCGGGTCAGATGAGGAAGAGCCACGGTCCCTTCGACTGTGTCCTGTGCCACTGCTGCGAGAGACCTGGAAGAAAGGCCTGGTCTCTCCCAGCAGTGCATAAGCTCAGGGACAGATGCTTCTCCTCACGAACAGCATGAGCGGCAGTCAGGCCTGCAGTTTTTAATGAAAAAGCCTTTTCCAAGTAGCCTGCTGGTGGCAGCCATCTTGAAAACCTCTGTGTGTGGTATCACTTGGAGAGCAGCTGGCGTTNACAGCAGAATATTTGTCAGTGTGTCTTGAAAACCTCTGTGTGTGGCATCACTTGGAGAGCAGCTGGCGTTGGAGCCGGCTGAGGCACGGAAAGAAATTCTCAAAGATGCTGTAAAACCAGCTAAATAATTGAAACTATTATGCTTGAAGGAAATGTGAGTATGATGCACCCCCCCGTCCTCCTGTCCAAGGTGTAGGATGCACCTTTCCATCCGCCTTGTGCGTGCCTGATGGTTAAACCGCAGGCCGCTGCTGCTTCAGACTTGCATAGGTTTTCATCGTATTGACGTGGCACCTCAGGCTGAGCTTGGCCTACGTTTGGCTTTCTGGAACAGAAGGGCATTGTGGCTGTGTTTAAATGAAATTACTTCTATAAAAACTAGAGGGTGGTTTTAAAAGTTAAAGCCTTCCTTTTCAGAAATGTTGTCATTTACTGTGTAGGTGACATAGGCAAACCATCGTGCCGATCCAGACCCGCAGCCATCTTCCCCCAGCGCCCTTTTGCTGCCAGGGCCAGCTGCTTTCAGCGAAGGTGTGCGTGGGATGACATGCTTTTTGTGTTGGCTTCTGCCCTCACGCTGAAGAGCTGAAGGTTTGTGTAGAAGTGCAAGAGTTCGTTTCCCTTCTCTCTCCTGACCTTGCTACTGGATGGCCAGAGGTCCGGGTGGCTGGAGCTCCTCTTGCTCATCTGCCTGAGGTTTCCCACCTATCCCAAGGGGATATCCCAAGCTCTGTGTTGAGTCACTGCGTGGGGATGGCCCGCTCCGGTTCCCAGCAGCAGTTGGCATCACCCGTGGCATAGAGGCTGCGTTCAGATTCGCATGGTGTTTGCTTTTGAGAGGTTGCTTTGGAGAGTTCTGGGGAACTGTCTGCTTGGCCGTGCCTTCCCTGGGGCACTTCCTATTTCAGACCAGGTGTGAAAGGACTCCTTTGATCAGTGCTTAATATTTTTCAGTTCTCATTTGAACTGGAGAGATTTTGGCGTTTGGGAGTATTTGCCCTGCTGTTTCATCATCTCACAGGCACCCAGGCAGCTCTCTTTTTTCTTCTTTTCCTCCCACCATATCAGTTCATGAGTCTTAAAAGTGTTCTAGTGTGCAATTCCAAATGGGATTTCCAACACAGGTGAGATGCTCTTATTCCCAGATATGCATTTATGTGCGAGAGCCTTGCTGAAGGAAGAGTATATGTTGGTTTGTTAGAATGTGCCTTGCTCAAGGGAGCAGCGTCTCTTGTCTCTGAAAGAGCAGCTCAAGAAGACAGATAAGAGTGGGAGAGGCGGTGAGAGCCCAGGGATGGTTCGGGATTCCTGAAGCTGGGCTCGGAGTCTGGAAGTGATATTGTGGGACATGCTTTCAGCCTGGAAGCGCTTCGGTAAGGATTAAGCTTGACACTAACTGAATGGCTTTGTAGGGGGAGCAAGGGCTCTGGGTGAGGAATTGAAGCCAGGTCTTCCCAGCGTGTGCTGTAAAGGAAAGCAAGCAGCAGCTTCTGGCTCCGCGTAGCATGGTGGCTGCAGCTTGGGCAGGTGAGCAGTGGGGTACCAACATCTGTGAGCCGGTGGCTACTGAAAGGGCTGTGAGGACACAGACTTGCCCCTCTCCACGTCCAGGGGCACTGTACAAGGTGTCCTTGTGTCAGTGAAGAGCTGGTTGCTCTCAGGAGGAGCTGGATGAGGTCCTACCCTGGGGCAGAAGTTGGCCTGGCTATAATGCCATGGGAAGATGAGGAATGGACTGATGCCTTCCTCTTTTTGGGGAGATGGTCTCTCCAAGTCACGCATAATGAACGGTACAGTGAGGCTTTTGTTGATGGAGCCTATCCAATACCTGTTCTGGAGTCCCGGGGGTTGTTAACCCAGCATCCATACCCAACTCTGACTTCACTAATACTTTTAAAAGCAGAAACAATTAGCAGACTCAGTAGGTGAAGGGCTTTCAGGGAGAAGCAATTTAATGTACTGAAAGACTTTGTATGCACCATAATCAATGTAGTGGACTGTACAAACATAACAGTGATGGCTTTCCGGCAAGCTTCACGTACGTTGATTTGTCAGGGTTCAGTAGTCTTCCTAAACTTGAGGAAGCATGAAGGTCCTTGAGGGAACAAATAAATCAGGTGGACAAAAAGTAAAAGTAAATTCCTCAAGGACGAGTTGCCCCGTTGTTCCTACCAACACGCTCGCAAAGAGTTCCAGTCATAGGAGGAGCATTAGCTGGTCCTGGTGGAAGCTCTTGCACCATGCCTTGGCGAGGGAACTGCAGGGCTGGTAAAGCTTGCTGCACGACGTTGTTTCTCGGTCTGGCATGCTCTCATCCTCCTGCTCAGGGAAGGGCTTTGAAATTAAGGGTGTTTGCAGCAAACAGTCCCGGCAGGGCAGTAGACAGGAGCGGAGCAGGATTGCTCGTTGCACCCAGAACAAACTGGTTTCCAGTTTGCTTTGCATTCCTGTGGTGCACCTGGGCTTGGTCGAGTTAGTTGAGGCCTCAAAGAGAAATGGGGCCACCGCGAAGCTCCCCCAAGCTAACTGCAGAGCTATGCGATGTGGCTGGGGATTTTTGGGTCCAGCTCATGTGTGTTCCCCTGGGGAACTTCCCTGCTGGCACCGGTGCATGTTCTGTATGGACAAACCACGGGCTGCAGAATGAGCACAGCAGCAATAAAAGATTTGGGGGTTTTGCAGTAAAGCCAGATGTAATCCTCCTGTTGGAGCCAGTAGGACTGCAGTGTCCGATAGGACATTCCCATGTTCATGCTCTACTGTTTGCTCATCATTAGTAACACAGCAGTGATGGACCAGTGTGCTCCCAGGCCTATGCTGAGCAGTTTTGTTAAGGGCTGCTTGAATATTTTCCATCAAGATTGTGGGTTTTGGTCAGAAAACTAGATTTGCAACCGATTTTTGTGTTGTTTGCTGTCTGGAAGTTTTTTCCTCCTTTCTGAGGGTGTAGGCTCAAATAAGAAATCAGAACATTTTAAGGCTCTGAACTATAATCAAGTGTCTCTGTCGACACACACAGCTTTCAGGTTTCAGATGAAACTGAAAAGTTTCTTCAGAAAGCTTGTTTAAAAAAAGACCAAAAATCCCTACACAACCAAAGCCTGTTTTAATATCTGCGAGCATTTTGTGCAAAAGCCCCAATTTTCTGATCAGCTCCATGATGGCTGTGGTACATTGTGCACTTGAGTGTTCTTTACTTTGGGGCTTAACGTATTGTATGGTATTTCTGTGGGCTGTCAAATAATGGCTGCCTTCGGCAACGAGCTCCATTTCAGTGAAAGAGAAAGTGAGTATTCTATATAATTCTTGTAAATGAGTGTAAAATGATTTGAGGTCTTATGAGATTCAGCATTAAGAATATTACAATAAAAGTGAATATTTAAGAGCCACGAGAGCTCGCTTGATCTGTTTTTCGTAGGCTTGAAGTTGATGGGAGCAGGGAGCGCCTGGTGTATTGCAGGAGTTGGCCCCGTCACGGACGGGGACCAGAGCTGTTATTAGATGTTAAAAATAACGCTGAAATACAAGAAACTTGGAGAAGAAAAAGAAAATATAAAGGAAAAAACCCGGGGCGGGGGAGGCGATTGTAATGAGCCATTTTCTCTTCTCATGCAGTTTTCATATCCACCGGGGCCAAAATGATGCTGGGAGGTTTATGTGGCATCAGAAAATAGAGCCTGAGTATCAAGTAAAAAATGAAAGAGTGCAAACTGTGAATGGAACAACTGGCAGGCCAGAAAGATTGAGGAGATATACTGCAGAGCCTAAATATGTCATATCCAGGCTTGCTATTCTGAATGTGATACTTGCAGGGCAAGAAGTGCTTATTCTATTTTTTGTTTTTTTTGTTTTTGTGGAGTTAATCAATTTTTCAAAGCGTTTTCCCACTGGTTTTCTTTCAAACCTCAAAGTCAGAGGGGAAAATCTAGATTACCACTGGGGACTTTGGAGAAAAGATAAGACTCCTGATGAATGATCACTAAATACTAAGTCCCTCCTGAAAATGTGGCTTTCCTGTTGCTAAAATTCTCAGCAAAACAGTTTTGTGGTGGAAACTGGAACTGTAGGAAGCTGAAACTAGGTATCAAAATAATTCATTAGCAAGGAGATTCTCTAATGAGCAGCAGTTTTGGGAATTGTTACTGAAAACCAGTTTTTATTTGGTTTCTAGTTAAGTTTTGCTGGCTCAAAAACCTTCGGAAATGGTTTGGAGGAAATGTAACCAAATAAACGTGGGTATCAGTTAGAGCTGCTGGTGTACTCAGAACATGGCTAAAGAACGATCTGCTTTATTTTGACTGGAAAGGTTAACTCTCTCCTCTTTGGATTAAACAAAATTCATCTCCTTGTAGAAGATAACTTTTGGGTTTTGTCCAGGATGAAGTCACGTCACTGGGTCATGGGAAATGTGATTGAAAGATTTTTTGACAGTGTTCTGCCCTTGCTGGTGATGATGAGAACAAACATGTCATTTTCAGAAGGAGTAAAGGGAAATCAAAATCAATGTTTTTCCATGTACTTCATCCAAGGAAAGATCGAACATCTCTTGTACAACAGCACTGCCCGCGGCGACATGAGGTTTTGCCATCCTGGCACGGTACCTTCACTGGGACTGCAGCATGTGCTCGAGCTGCTTTGAAGCCAGGTGTGCTGTGAACATTTCTGCACGCTTCCCAGGTAAAAATCCACTTCACATCTGCAGGCAGGAGGTAAAGAGCTCCTCGCTGATGCATCTCTGCTTCCTATTTGGCGAGGTTACAGCCAGCCTGGATATGTTCACATATATGGCTGCTACAGGCCCGTGTGTGAATGTTACGGGGTCATTCAGAGACACAGAGGAAGCCCTCCCCATTCTTCCTATTTGTGAATCGCATGGGATCAGCGTGTTCTTAACAGAACAGATTGCAGGAGGCTTAATCGAATTCTCTGTATGGCAGAGCTGACATCTGAGCATCGCTACGCACTGAAGGTATCAGCATTAAGTATTTATGTACCCCAAATTGTGCACCAGTCGTGCTTATCCAGACACAAAGTGGGATAATGGCAGAGCTCGGAGTTTATTAATAGAACGCAGCAGCCAACATATGGCTGCACAGTGGAAGCGGAGTAAAACATAAGCCACACATTTCTCTTTAAGAATGTGCATTTCATCCTTTTTCACTCTACACAGGAATATTTTTGTGATGCTGCTGCAGCTAGTCTGCTATCCCCAAAAAGTTATTTTTGTTTTCACAACATGGCTTGAGTAAGAAAAACGTTGTTTTATCAGCAATCCTGTACACTTCAAATCCACCCCCTTCAAAAAACAAAACAAAAAAACCACCACCACCACCAACAACAACAACCAAAAAAAAAACACCCCAGCAAATTCCAGGTGGTAAATGATGAGAAGGCTGCTTGGTTCAGCACACTCAAGAGGAGTTTTCTGGCTTTGTTTATAGCCTCTGGTACCTGTTGGTTGAACTGTCCTGTGCATTTCATGCATTTCAAATGCCATTATAGGTTCCATCTGGCAGAGAGTTTAAGCAAGCAAGGGCCACAACCCCAGCATTCATTTTAGCATTGCACCTTTTGATTCTATCTTGTTTTTCACAGCTGAGATTTTGAGGAGTCTCAGTGGTTGCCTTTAGCCTCATCAGTCAATGTGTCTGCTTGATGTGTTTCCAGAAGCACTAGATTTGGGGAGAAATCTGAACAGATGATCTTGCAGTCTGACCTGGCTTATGCAAGTAATCTTGTATGCTTCTATCTTGAGGAACTTTATGTACATCTTTATTTTGTGAAAATCTAGGGTAAAACAAAAATTTACCATTCTTGTAGATGGAATACATGAAAATTTGCAGTGGCTGCCTGTCTAACTTATTTCTCACGCCATGATCTAAACATTGTTAAAATCCTTAGTTTACAAGAATTACACTCTCGGAGGTGTTAGGATACTCATCCCGCCTGACAACACTCCTTTCTAAGAACCTGTGAAGATTAGTTTACAGTGTAGATTTTTCCCGTGTTGAAGTTTATAAGGATGAAAAGCCCCATGTACAATATATCTACGGAGCTTTAGTGACAAAAATTGCTAAGCACATTATATATAAATAGGAAACTGCCTTCTTTAGGGACTGATGCAGACTGCTCTTGAGATAGCTAAGTAGGCAAGTATGTAGTAAAATAGTGGTATATTTAGCACTCCAGAAGGCAGTAGATGGTGTTCTGACTTCATACCACCTGGGCTCTTAAAGTCTTTACCTCTGTATAATCCCTTGTACTCAACAGTGATGCTGTGGAGCGTTTGGGACCTAATTATAAGCCTCAAAGCCAACTAAGGTACCAAATGGCAAAGCACAGTTTTGGAAGGCAAAAGCAATGCAGGAAAAGCACAGGGCAGTTTAATTGGGATTTTGGCGTAAATGTGGTTTTTAACATCTGCCGGCCTCATTGGTTCTTACAGGCATCTGCCTAGGTGTATGTATTCTGGTTCTTAAAAGAAAAAAAAGCAACATGTAGATGGTTATGGTCGTGCAACGAGGCTGATCTTGCAGGAGCCCCTGCCAGGCTTGTCACAGCATGTCTCCTTATGCAGAATGGGAGAAAAGTGCCTGAGCTCATGGCCAGGGAGCCAGAGGGCTTGTGGGGAGCTCTGTTAACCTTTCCCAGGTGAGTTCAAAACTGGTTTTCCTTCTGGATAGTTCTTCCTGGTTGTGCAGATCTGCACAGAGCTTGAGACCTTCAAACTCACCCTCTTTTCCCAGGGATGTTGAAAAGGCCCAGATACGCTTGTGATTGGCATGCAAGCCTGGCAAAACTGCAAAGAATATTTGCAAGTGTTATCTTTGAATCAAACTCACCAGTTCTCTTGGATAGCATCCCTTACCTCTTTCTTCCTTTTTCCCCAGCCTTTTACAAGAACATTTTTGCTGCTGTTGTCAAGAATATTCATCCAGCGTTCGTACCCACAAACACATATTTTGTGCTGATGTCTGTTATTGAGTGTGACTTTTTTAGCTAAAATAAATGAAAAGGTAGAGTTGTATTGCAGCTAGGGGAAAGGAGCTGTCTTGAACTGGTATTGCCGTGCTGTCTTCCAAGAACGCTCTCCTTGTAAGCAATGCTACGTTTATTTCAAATGGAGGTCATATCATGCTGGTTACCCTTACGGGATGGGTAGAGCAGCAGAAGGCTCATGTGGAAACAAGTCCCAGCACTCCAATAAGTAGAGAAGCTGTGCACCTAAATCTGGGAACCCCAAGCGTGGCATAGAGCTCAGTATTTTGAGATCTTTAAAACCATTGAGCAATACTAGCACTAAGATAAAAGTATTCGGAAACAGCTTACTGGGGAGCTTTTCATATTACATCGTCTCAACGTGGTTTGCCTCACTGCTGCTCTCTTCGTGCTGTCAGACCATCTCAGGGTGACTCTTTTATGCCTCGTGCTTTACTACAAGCATGCTGACGTTGTAAGGTGTGAGCAGACCTGGCAGACGGACTGGAGGGTATGCTGAGAATGAGCACGGAGCCGTTCTTGTGTGTTCTTGGCCATGGTGCATTAACAAGCGCTTGTCTCATAAAGCGGAGCGTTGTGGAGAAGAAAAGCAAATACGTGCAGGCAAAGCACATAGGTGAGTGTCTCCAGCACAAGGACCTGTAGGTGTCCAGTGCAGATAAGCTGAATTTTGGACAGCAGCTTGTTGCATCCTGTTCTGCATCAGGCTGGTGGGGAGTGACTGCTGCAAAGGACGTAATGCCTCATCTCTGTCTCAGCCTTAGTACGTGCTAGGGTGATCGCCCGCTCCCTACAGAGTTTAGGGGATAGACACACTGGGACAATTCCATTTTTTTTTTTGTTCCTGGAGTTGCAAGGTCATTTTCCGTCCTCTTTATTTCCAAGCCTCCAGCCACTAGAGGGAGAGAATGTTACATATTTATGGCTTTGTGTGCATGTGGGGCTGTACATTTAATAAAGGAATTGCTTTTCTACAGAAAGGCTTTCCAGGCAGAACTATAGCTGGTTTTAACCCCTTTATTAATCTGACTGCAGTTTTATAACCGCTCCTGAGATTTGACCTGTGTAGACTTCTCTTGGTTTGTGACCTAAAATTGTAAATGCTCTGGAAGATGTTAGATGATCCTTGTCCGTGTTTTACACCCTGTGTTTGCTGTTGAGCATCCCTGCTGTGAAATGACTTCCATGGGGAAACCTTTGGCTCCTCCTGGATCTGCCTGTCTCCTCGTGTTACTGCACACCCCGCTGCACTGACGCTGCGTTACGTACAGTGTGGCCATGCAGAAATGAAAGAGATGGGAACAGCGGGAGAGCAATGCCCCTTCCTACTGCTTTCTTCCTGGCAAGCCAGAGACTCTTTGAGCCTATGGCCTGTTTCCTCTGCAATAATAGAAACAAGCCCAAGAGGGATCTCATCTCATTTGAAATTAAAGCAGCGAGTTAGTAATTGTTGTAGGCAGATGAGTTTTAACAATTTCAAAGGACACCAGCAAGGATTGTAGGTTTAGGGAGGGGAACAGGGGTGGAAGCTTTAAGAAAAGGGGTGTCAGACAGTGAATTTTGAATACTTTTCGAAATGAAACAAGATTAAAACGTTCCTGCACGTGTTGAGCTTGGTGGGGAAGACCTGTGGACTGGTGGTGTCAGTGAAGAGCTGATGAGGGGACTGTGAGACTTGGAGGGGTCTTGAAAAGTGGCCTACGATGAAAGCAGTGTGCTCAGGGGGTTTGAAGAGCCGCGTCCATCCGTCTGCGGTACTACTTGTCAGGGGAATTTACATTCCTCTGCAGATGGCAGGTGGGGAAGAAATCTCTTTGCCTTTCTTTGATTTAACTCCTGTGGGTGACTCAAGGCAATGCTTTCTTGGAAGAGAAACTTGACGGTGCTGTAGCAGCCTGAAGTATTGAAGGAGAGCACCTCTTTGTGTAATTTTCCTGACGTTGAAAGTCAATAGTTAATAGAAGGACCGAGCAAAGAGGTTTCTTTATGCTGATTGGAGCTGCAGATGATGCTCCAGCACAAGAAGTTCTCTTGGTGATGTCGGGGCTGGTCCCAGCTGCTCCTTTCCCTGCTGGTTTTGCTTGCCCAGCTGTCCCCTGGCTGGCGCAGCTGACGGCAGGCACGAGAAAACAGAGGGAAGAGAAGGCACTAGAAACCCTGATGCTGACCTGACCTGGCTGCATTCAAAACACATGTATGTGAGGCCCAAATACACGTCATCCTGGAGACAGAGCTCAAAACACCCCTTGTTGTCCTGGCCGGTTGTTGCTGGATGGACCATGCTTGTAGGGCTGAGGTTCGGCTGCTCTGGGAGCCCTCCCTCTGCAGTGTTTGCTCCTCTGCGTGCACCTTGCTTGGGTGAGGGTCTCTCACCAGGCACTTGAAACTCAGACCAGCTGAAGCTGTGAACTGAGGTGCTTAAAGCCAGCATCCAGGGCCACAGGTTGCAGCTTGGGTTAAATAATTGAGCTAGATGAATGCAAAAGGATTCTCCACGTTACTCTGTGCATTTTGATGAACTGTGGCCATAACCTTATAAATATGACCCGCTCATTAAGCCTTCACCTGCCTGATGGAGATGTGAGGACTTGAGAGGCCAATCTACTTGCCTTCTGCAATAGCTCTGTTTATTGAAAGCCAAGCTGTAAAATTGTTGTTCGAGCGGTACTCCCCGGGACGTCAGCGGGAGCGCTCTGCCGCGGCCGGATCGTACCGTACCATCTCGCCGCTGTGGTTTCTGCTGGTGCACGTAGCTCAGTGGGAGGAAGAAGAGTTCTGCTGCAGGGGTTAGTACGTATTTGTGGGTGTAGGACCGGGTCAGGCTGCGTTGTCTGAAGGCACCCAGCTCCGGTGGGATCCCTGCTGGGTTTGGGTGAGGGACAGGGGTCAGACAGGGGCTCAGTGTGAATCAGGTTTTTGATGCTGAGACCAGAGAGGGCTGCAGGAGCCCCAGGGCCACGAGATGTGGCTGTGCCTGGGTCCTGCCACGGGGCCACCCTCTGGGCACGAGGGAGGAGCACAGGGCAGGGGATGCAGCTTCTCCAGCCCCTTCTGGCCTTAAAGCGTGCGACTGCGGGAGCTTGGCACCGGTTCCCCGTGATCTTCTCGTGAATAGCAACACTAAGCTCGTTGGCTTTAAAAAAATCTTTTTTTGGCTGCTGATCTTTCTCTAAGTACACAAACTAAATGAATTTATATACGTGCATTGTGCTGCTTGTAAAGCCCTTTCTTTTTCAAATTTAGTTTTATTCCTTTTTTTAATCTCCATAGGATTTTCCCTGAATAAGCAGAACTAGGGCAGTGCTAGTAACAGATGGACATAAAGAAGACTTGGATGCTGGAGAGACTTTTAACGGGCTTGGGGATCTGAACTGGGGTGCTTTCCTCGTCACTCTCTGAGCTTAATTTGACTGCAGGTTATTAATTTTCACCTCCAAAGCAGAGGCCTTAGCAACAGAGCGCGTTCCTTGGAAACAGACCGCCACGGTTTAATTAAAGCAGGTGTGGGAGTTTTAAAAATGCCACTGTTGGAAAAAGTTGAAAGATATTAGCAACTCAAATGGGCTGAGGCATGAGTTGTTGTGTCAGTCAGACGGGGGCGAGGAGGAAAAGGAATAGTAAACACGATGCGGAACTGGAGAAGTGGCTTCAGAGCAGAGAAACACACGGTTGGGCTCCCCTGCCCGTCTCTGCCCCTGGTTCGATGTGGAACCTTGCTCAAGTCCAGGGAGCACCTGGTTGCAGCTGCAATGGGGAGATGGTAATCTTTTTCCTTTTCAGTGGCGAACGGCAAGACCCTGATCGATTACATCAGAGCAAATTATTTTTATGCACTTGTTCGAGCCCGTTAATTTATGACTAAAACTGTCTTTGTGTCAGAGTTGGTTCAGGAGGACACATATCTGGGGCTTCTGAATATGTCATCTCCTATTAAAGAACAAACAATCTACCTTGTAATGTACCATAAATAATAATACTTTGCAAGAGCCTGAAGCACTGTGTTATTGCTGTGCTAATCTGAGAAGCACTGGGCCATTATGAAAGTATTCCGTAGGGTCTGTGTGTGTTTTTTTTTTTCTTTTCCTGAAGGAAGATACTTATTTCATAGCTGTGTAGCGTGGCTGATTGGTTTATAAAGCCATGCTGGCTAATTCCTAGTACAGGTTAGACAAACTCCCCTCCCTTCTCATTAATTAACCTGTAGGATTTGGTTCCTTTTCTTTGCGGTTCAATAGAGACAATGGCTGCAAGGACATATTTGTGCTCTCTAATATGTAACGAAGAACATCTGCCTGCTGAAATACCACTGTGTGGAAGGGCTCACCAAAGAGCCCTGGCAGCTCCCACTTGAAGGAAGCAATTTGGGGCAGGAATTCGGCTGGGGGACGCGCTCCCGTGCCTGCGGTGACCACTGCAGCAACTGTGTCAGTTGCGTGGCTCCAAATGTATTAGATGAAGTACAAGGCTGGAGATTTCTTTTTGCTTTTTCAGCAGCATGATGTGATAGTAAGCATCCTTCTGCTCATACCCATTTGCTTTGCTTTTGAATCAGTCCCTCCAGCTGCAAGTAATTAAGAGAAAAAAGTTGCACATGGAAAAGTGGCATTAATCTAATAATTACAGTACTTACATCAGCCACAACTGCTGCTGCAGAGCAGTTTCCAGGTAAGCTTTGGCCCTGCCTTCACACCTCTGCTCACCTGCGACGTGCGCGCTCTGGATATCATGGCAGTCGGCAGCAGGGCTGGGCTGGCTGAGGGAAGATGTGCCTTTTGTGGCTGCAGGACCTCCTTCTGTTGCCTTACGTCTTTCAGAGCCTTCCTAGGAACAGAGGGGGTCCCTTGAACTGTTTCAAGCAGTATTGAACTATTCACTAGTAGCACTGGGAGCAGAAATCGGGAGCTTGCAGGTGGCTCTTCCTATTGCACCCCCTGCTCTGGCAGAGCCTCTGGCTTTGGTCCCCTGCCTGCTGTCTGGCCGCAGGACGCGGTTCCTAAAGACGGAGGCAACAAGGGTGTGTTTTCTTGGCGGAGGAAATGCAGCTGGGTTCTTTATGAGATTTTTGTGTGGCAGAGAGGATCGCCGCCCCGCTGATCTGGGCAAGATTGGATCTGTGTGCACGCTGATGCCGATTCAGGGATTTGGCTGATCTCTGCTTCTCGTTGCCTCTTGTCACCTTCATGGGGATCGAGAATTAACCTGGCAACCTTTGATTTACTTCTCAAATCAGCTTAGCATAAACAAGGGATAGGAAGCGAAGCGGTGGAATATTAGCCTTATTGATGGGCCTAATCAACAGCTGACAGCAGGAGGAGAGAAAGCAGTGTAATTTCTGCTTGTGCGTAACGAGCTTCAACAAAAATTGACCTCCTCCAGATCCACTTCACCAATTAGAGCAACAGGAGGGGATGTGCCAGACAACTTCTCCCTCCATTTGCACTGTCAAGGTTAAGATGGATGTACCTTTGCCTGAAGTTAGTGGAGTTACTGGTGTGATTCAGTGCGTTTTTAAGATGATGTTGTGCTTAGGAGGGTCCTGTGTTATTTGTGTGTGTGCTTGACAGTACGGCAGATCTCTCATTTGATGTTTCCTTGTGGGAGAAACGTTTATCCTTCAGTTACAGATAACCCAATCATTGCTTTTATTTTCAGTCCAATTTCTGGAGGGAACAATGCCCTTGCATTCAGGATATGTCTGTCTGTCAGTTCTTCCATCCCAGCTCTCCCTGACCCCTACAGCTTTTGAATCAGCCGGTGTAGTTGCGGTGGATCTGACCGACATCCCAAATAGATGATGTTTCTCTGAGTTTTGTGCAAACCAGGGCTGCACACCGATGTGGCCATCACTGTATCATGCAGCAGGAAAACGGGCTCTCCCCAGTGGGGAGGAGATGGGATTTTTCAGACCAGAGACCTCCTTTGTATAAATAATTTACCTGGATTTTCTGTCACTTAACATTGGAAACTTAGGCAGAATTCTGGAGTTTGGGCGTCTGTGTTTGCCTCCTGACTCTTTCTTTTGTCAGCCATCTCCGGGAACAGTGATGGCTGTCAGTGTCTGTATAAAAGGTGATGGAATATGGCTTGATGTAACTGGAGCAGGCTATGTGGGGCCAAGTGACGCAAAGATGCTGGGCAGCGTCCCTTTGCTCTTGCCTGTGCTTTTGTTCTGTCTCAAATGAATCCATGAAGACACCTAGGCTCTGGTCCCTCGTACATCCCGCTGAACGGCACAGGACTAGCAGAAAGTGGCAGTCACGAGGAGCTGCGTGTTGTTCCCCGACTCAAGATCTTCGGCTGCAGGAAAAATGTTGACTCCTCTGGAGGTCAGGGACAGGAGATTCAAATGCCCTTCTGCCCTTGAGGCAGGAGTGCGTGGTAAAAATAAAACCAACACCAACCCTTCAAACAACCCTAAATCCTCTGCGGATGTAACAGAGGAGATCGCAGATTCCCTGCGCGTTTTGCAGTATGTCCTGCATATGGATCCAGCGTACCCAGGGCACGCGTAGCCTGGGCTGTACGTGCACATGGGCTTCTGTACCCAGAGCAGCAAGCCGGCCAGCTCCCACGTTGCCTCCAAGGCTCGTATCTGCCCTCCCGTGCCTCTGGGGCTGGCTGCAGCCCCTGAGCTGCTGGAGAGAGGCATCGGGAGTACCGTGGGGACAGCTTTATGGCATTTGGGCGCGTGTCAGTCCTGTGATAGCTGCCCCTTCCTGGGCCATCGGGCAATGGCAGCGGGCAGGGGGATTAAAACCCTTAGCAGGAGCAGAGTGCAGGTGCCAGGAGGGGAGAGCCCCGGGCAGGCGCAGCACTTTGGGGGGCTGCGAGGTTTGGCCTCGGGGGGAAGGGGACGTGCCCTGCGTGCGGGGAGCAGAGCGAGAACCCGCTGCCCTTGGGATGGCGGCAAAATCCCCGGCGTGAGGAGGGCATGGGCGGCGTGGGGACCCTCGGGAAGTTCTTGCGGGGCCCTTCCCCTCCCTGCCCTCCCTTCCCCTCCCGCGGAGTTGCAAAGCACGGAAAGGCAGCCAAAAGGACAGCCCCCTCCCCTCAAATCCCTTCGTCTGTGCCTGAAATAAATAACTACAAGCCCGGGTGTTGAGGAGGCTGCTAACAGCGTGCTCCTGACGGGCACGGGATCGCCGGGCTGAGGGATGTCTGACTGAAGGCTCCAGGCGAGGGTGGGGGTGGGGGGCTTCTTTTTTTTTCCTGCCAGCTCTCGCCAGGCAGTAGGGATTTTTTTTCCCCTCCCTGATAATAAGGACATCATCAGAAGCAAGATGCAGTGGCTAAGGGATGGCTCAGGAATGGTGAGTTCAGGTAGCTATGTCTTTCTCTTTTCCTCTTATTGCAGCACTTTAAAGGGGAAATAAGCCTCCATCCTATCTCCTGACTCCTCCTTTACTCCCTGTCCTTGAAACCATTGATCACTCTGTAGCCATTTTATGGACTCCGTGTTACCAAACTGCCGAGCGAAAGAGGGAATGGGAAGGAAGGAAGGAGGGTGTACATGTGCTGGGGCGTGGGAGGGGGGAGAGGCGCTCGGCAGGGGCCGGGGAGGTGGGTTTCGGTAGGGTGAGTCGGTGGCTTTGCGGGGGAAAGCCGAGGATTTTCCAGGCGCTCGCGTGTGGTCTGAGAGCTGGGGAGAGGGCTGCAAAGAGACGAGCACCGGCACGGCGCGGGGACGCTGGCTGGCGGCAGCGCTGCCGCCGCTGGGACCTGTCAGATCTGCCCCTGCTGGGGATGATGAGTTGCGGCGCGGGGGGAGGCCGGGTGCTGGGCTTGGAGCATCCCTGCCTGCGCTTCATCGGGCTGCGAAACGCTCCTCTGGAGAGCAGGGGCTTCGGGAGAGCGGTTCCAACAGTGGCAGCTTTGCTTAAGGAAAAAAAAAAAAAAAAGCCGCTGATTTGCAGATGCCCTCGCTGTGCCCCGCATGCAGCTCTGCAGGGCTGCATCTGCCAGGAGGGAAACTGGGGCAATTCGCCCGTCTCGGCGAGGGTCTCTGTTTCTCATTCAGAAACTTCCCCGCCAAGAGATGCGGCTGTTATTGAGCTGCTCCCCAGCTCCCCCTCCTCGTACCGCTCGGCTTTGCAATGGCATTTCCCTCTGCTTCCCGTTCCCTGGGCTGGGCTTTGTGGGTTTTTTGGTTCGTTTCGCCCTTGCCGGGGCGTTCGCTGCCCTGCGGGGAGCCGCGGGGCACCCAGTGGCCGCTCCCCTGGCAGCTGGTGGCATCGGCCGTGCGGGCTGCTGGCAGCACCCTGGCCTTTGGCTCTGTCGGGGGCACCCGGCAGATGTTAGCGGCAGCGGGGACGGTTTCGGAGCCAGCGGAGGAATCGCCAGCTCCGTGAGCCCCTGTGCGGCTCGCTCCTGCCCTCCAGGACACTTGCACAAACAGGAGCCGAGCGGTTTGTGCTTCTGGTGCCAGCACTGGAAGCGTAGCGTGGGTGTGTTGACAGCAGCCTGCGGCAGACAGCAAATTTCTTAGGGTCCTATTTCAGGCTTGTCTACCACCTAGCAATAGTTTGGGGGTTTGCTGCACCCTCCCACCCTCCAGGCTTTTTGTTCTGTGCCGTGTCCCTGCACCTCCCCACACGCGTGCCAGCCTAGCACTTTTCCCCTCTTCGCCGGTGTCTAAGCAACACAAATCGCCTTTCACCCGTGTGCTGATTTACATTTCCAGAGATTACCACGCTGAAAGAAACGTGGTGATGGAAAGCTGGATGTGGCTCTCGCATCCTTTTCCCTTTCCTCCCGGCTGGCTGCTGAGCTCTGGCGGAGAGGGGAGGGGACGTGGTGCGGGGCGAGCCGCGTTTCTCACAGACACAGCGCAAGATTTGGCACTTTCTTGTCCTCTTATCTTTCCAGCCTCCTTTCTTGTTGGCAATAAGGAAGACTTTGTTATTTCGTTCTGATTAGACTAATCTTTGCCTTCTCTTAGACAGAAATTATAGTGGTGGTTGAATAGCCTATAATTTAATTTTTTTTGGGGGGGGGCGGGGTGAAATGCTGACGATTGATTTTGAAGCAGGTTCTCCCCAGGAATTTCCCAATGTTGCTCCATCTAATAAGGGAAAAATGAAAGAGAAGGCCATGATTTTGGTAATTTATGTGCCAGTTTAACAACCTCAGCAGTATTTGAAGATTCTCCGTGTATCTCTTTATCATCTGAAAATAACGTGAAAAAATCACAAACCAGAGAAACGAATCGAACCAAAAAAGGTGAATCCAGCAGACATCTCTGCAATAGCTTGTGAGCGAGGAGCGTGGTGCACGGGTTGCTGTGGTCCGAGGGACGAGGTGGGCAAACCCCATCTGGGCTGCTGGGAGCGCTCCTGCGGCTGGACTGCGAAGCCAGGGTCCTGGTGATGTTCGGTTCGTCCAAATTCTCCTCTCTTTTCGCAAGGCAAGGCTTATTGGTCCAGATGTCCTGGCCAAAGGCCAGTGCAGGTAGTTATATTCCATCAATCTCAGATGTTGCTCGCTGTTACCATTGGTAAGCTACTCTGACTTTTAGAGGGATTTTTGTTGGATCATGCTGGTGTGCTCCGCTAAACAAATGGGTTATTCCACACTAGCAGTAGCTGCATTTCGCTGGGTCAGTGTGAATATTATCATCTCAGTCTGCTGGCTAAAACTGGGCTATAGAAATGTAAAGTGCTTTACTACTGTTACTCCTAGGCGAAGGTTGGCTGGTCCATGCACACACGGCTGCCTGCCATATGGTGGAGAGCCTTACCCTTCCATCGAGAGCAGCACTGGGCCAATTTTCCTGAGCACTGAGCCTCTGATTATGGTATTTTGACTGCCTTTTTCCCCCCTTTGTTATTTTATGTGCATCTATTAAAGAACAGTGATAGCAATTTATTTTGGATAGCACCCTTGGACTTTGTTCTGCTCAGGCACGTTGGGGTAAACGTGGGCTTCAGACTGATTCTGCACTGCACTGTTGTATTGAAAGCGCTGTTTTCTGCCACTCTCAGCACCGGGTTGGGTTAAAGACCCGCTCCTTTCGGAGTTAGTCATCTATAAGAAGCGTGTCACTATATTTTACAAGTGATGGTACCTTTTGTTTTCATGGCAGGTGGTTCTTTATTTCCAAATTAGCCCCTTAAACCTAGCTATTATTCCATAATATTAAGCTGTCGGGGCTTCTTCTTTTCTCCCTTGCATGTGTTGCTTTCCGTTTTTTAAACAATTAATCTTTCGCCAATTATGCTAGCATCCCATGAGGGTATTTTACATGCTTCATTGGTACTAAGTTGCTAAACTCTGCTAGTATCTGTTTTTAACCCTGAAAGATGAAACTAATTGTCATTGGTAGTGATGAGAATAAATCTACACATCTGATCAGCATTGCAAGTGCGAGGATTCTTCGGCTAGGCCTTCACAGAGAGTATTGATCCCGCATGATAATCAAATGGGTTGGCTTAAATCATGCCATAATACGGTCTTTTCTGGAATAGTTTTTATCTGACAAGGGCAGAGCTTTTTCCCCAAGCCTTTGTATTTATCAAAGGAAAAACAAGCTTGCCTCTTCATTTTTATTTCCTCACATAGAGCCTAAATCTGTACTTAATGTTGTGCCCGTGAGAGTCAAAGTGAGCGAAGCCATTAGCTTCCATAGGTAGAGTCCCGGTCCTTTTTTTTTTTACAGCCATATTTTTACGGTGCCTGTTGTTCAAACATTTAAAATCAGTCTGCCGTTGAAATTTTACATCGCTGTCATAAGCAGAAAGTAAGCTATTGTAAATTATCACAACTTAAAATACGTTGAAAAGGAATTCAGTGCACACAAGTGCCAAGCGCTGGAAGCCACGAAGATGCCCATGAACAGGGCAGTTCTGCAGCCAGGAAACTTTCTTACATTTTTCCTTACTGATTCTTCTCCGCTTGTCAGGCTGCAAATCAAAGGATATTTAAAGTATAAAGACTCCTTGCGCTCCAGAATCCTGAAAAGCTCCACGTGAAGTCAGGAGAAGAGAAGGGGAAGAAAGCAATTTTGCCCGGATTTTCATGTTTCAAAGTCTGGATAAGCAAATGCAGTGGGGAGGGGGAAGCCAGGCCGGAATGGGATGGAGAAAGGATCTTCCCGTCTGCAGGCACTCGTGAAGAGGGAAGGGAAGGGAAGGGAAGGGAAGCCCTGGCTTGCAGGCACCTTGCAGCCCTGTGCCCGGGGAAGCCCCAGTGACCTGCTGAGCCGGTTGAGAGTCCTGCAGGGGATGCTCTTTGGTCTGTCATCTCGGTACTCTGCAGCCTAAGCAGGGAGGGCCTTTTCCACAAAAGAATGGCTTTTGGCAAGTTTGTTCCCGTTCATCCTGGGATCTGTTGTCTCCGAAGGTTCATATTTGGGTTGAAAGAGCTCGGCACGTGCTGTAGAATTTTGGGTGTGCTGCAATGTTGTATAGCTCCCAAGGGCTTATGTGGCAGTACTACCAAGTACATTTCTCTATGGGATTTTTTCTCTCCTATGTGGTTTCTGTTCAGTTCTCCATTTCACTTCCAGTTTGGGGCTCCTTTAACCTTTCAATTATAGCCCCCCGCTGGCATTGCTGTAAGAGTGCACAATAAATGTCCAGGTTAAGAAAGAGCAGATGTTACACTAAATAAAATTATTTGGATAAATACCTGATACATGTTGGTGATTGCCCCGGTGTCAGTCCCAAGACTGGTGAGGAGGAGCCCTGGCTCCAGTCCCCTGTGCCAGCCGTGGCTCTGTGACCCACTTCCTACCGGCTGGGGAACGGGCAGGACGATACCTTCCCTGCCTCCTGGTTGATCGGGGATGTCTGGAAAACCCTTTGAGACCGAAATACAAAAGCATATATTGCAGAGCATGGAGCAGGATGCTCGTGCTTCAGAACCAGGCGCGCCGTGTGGTCACAAAGTCCGTCTGTCCCTCCTGTGTCTGAGCACAGCGCGCTTCGCAACATGCAGCGGGTTTTTAACTGCTGAGAACCTGATCTCCTTGTGTACAGTCAGAGAGTTTGTCTTTTTGTGAAGACTTCTTGAAAAATCTCTGAAATGCTTCAAGCTAACATCTTAATGTATTTATGACATTAGCTGCTTCTGCTCCAGAACGGTTGCTCTGAATCTCTTTGAGCCTGGCTGTTATTTTGAACATGACTAATTCCCTGAGTGACTAAGCACTTAGATAATAGGAAAAATTCATCAAGTTATGTCAGTCTCCAATAGTTTCCATTGTTATGAAAAGGCACCTTATCAAAAAATAAATAACGCTTCCTATTGTGTGATGTGGGCAGGGAAGGGCAAGAGGAGTGTTGTTAGAGGACGGCAGGAGTGTCGTACCTGGGAGCAGATCCAGGCTGTGGCATCCCGGATGCCTGTTGTGTTTACCCCGTGTCCTCCGGCGGGCAGGTTTACCCGTGTGATCCCGCACAGCCAGCGTCCCGTCGGCGTCCCGTTTTCTTTTTAATGCTGATAAAAAATGAGTGGTTTGCGTTCTATTCATACATCTACTGATATCCAGCTGGAATTCCTCCTTCATTAGGTTGTCTTGCGCTGTTTTCTTCATTACACGAGTGCCAGATTCAACAGACTATTCCCTCTCCTTTTTGGGGGGGAGGCAGAGAGAGGGACAAAATTATTCATATGAAATAAGTCTAATGCTCTAGGTTAACGTGTGTGAAGAACATGAGACCCACGGGTCATCTTAATCAGGTGCTTTTTTCCTTTCCTCAATATCTTGGCAAGGAGCAATCCAGGACAGCTAACACCGACGGTGTTGCAGCAGGGCTCTGAGGAGGGCTGCAAGGAGCCGGAGGTGATTTCTTTCCATCCTCATCCTTCTTGCATGAAGCAGGGCCACGGCTTCTGCTCCCACCTGCCCCAGCGTCGTGTCGTGGCTCTCAGGAAGTCATGGGACTGCACTTGGGCTCTGCTTCCTAATATATACATGGTGGATCATTTGCTGTTTCCCTCAGAATAAGCTCTGGCTGACTGAGCAGCAGGAAAAAATAGCATAATAAGTCCCAAGGAGCATACTGCGTCAGGATGCTCACATCCATACGCCTTTGTGTTTCTCGTGGTGTGTGGGGCAGCGCCTGGCTCGGCCATGCCCGTAAGCAGAGCTGATCGTGATCTGATCGGTAGAGAGCGGCAAGTCCTCGTGCCAGAGAGCTGCCCATTAAACCCACGCTTTCTGCAAGGTTAGTCAATAAAGGCACAAAGCAGACCTGGAAACTTCTCTTCTGCCCTTTGCTCCGTGTAGTTTCTGCCATGGCTGTTCAGTATGTGCATCATGGGGCGTGCTGTTTCCATGCTGCCCAGCATCTCGTTCTTGCACTGCTAATTGCTGGACCTCTGCAGGCTCAGGCAGGTGAAAACACTCTTATTAGAGATGCTTTTTAACTGTGCAGGAAAAGTGGCGTGTTGGGTTTCAGAGGATCTTCCCATGTCGCGTCAAAGCTGAAATGCACCCTTTCCTTTTCGTGGTGAAGAGCTTTCTCTTCTGTGCTTCTGTGCAGCTACGTTTCTCAGGGACCGCACTGGGGACACCGCCCCTGGATTTGCTGAGGCAGTGTCTCGTGGGTGCCGGCTTTTTCTTCACTTACCGCTTTGTCCAGGGATGTGCTGATGTGAAGACCTCCGCAATTTAATGTCGGAAAGGAGAGCAGAAGCCCTGGAGTCCCTGTAGGAGCCCCTGTGGGGAGCAGTGGAAGGAGGGGACTCGTCCTGGGTTTTTCTGTAGTTTGGGCTTTGGCCTTTTTGGTCTTGTTTCCAAGCCCAACTGCAAGCCTGTAAGCCTGAGATGTAAGCTTAAGAAGTAAACGTCTGTATTTTCCTGGGCCAGTTTTTCAGACAAAAGAGAACTTACGTAAGGTTAAAACGAATGTCTGAATGTGATGGGTCATCTTCTAAACTGAACTTTCTCAGCCCCTGAAGTCTTTTTCTGTGACCAGGGTAATTGATGTTACCTTGTCTGCTTTCTGCTGGATGCAAAGCTTTTTTTTTTTTCCTTTTCCCAAATCGGGAATCTGAAGATGTTTCTGCAGTACAGGCTGGGATTGGAGCAGATGTATGGAGAAGGGAAAGCACTTGCAACGTGATTGCCAGGGGCACGAGGTTTTAGTCTTTCTTAATGCTTTAATTTCAACTAAACTTAAAGATAGAAGTTTTCTTTTTCTCACTGGAATCCAGACAAGCCCGATGGAATCAACCCCCCAGACAGGTGCTCTCTCCATGTCATCTGAGCTTCGATTTGTGTAGGGTGACAAAAGCTACGCCACCCGATGATATCGGCACCTCGCTCCTCACCGCAGCGCAGCCGCTGCTGGTAGAGCCTTGCAGGCGTGTGCGGCAGGACGTGAGCAGGGACGTGCGAAGCCCTGCTGGGATGCAGGTGACACCCATCAGGGTGCTCTGGAAGAAGCCTCTGGGCACCTTATGAGACCACAGTGACATGGCTTTGGCTTTATCTCCCCCTCCCAGCCTCATGCGAGTGCTTTAATTGAACAGAGGAAAGAGCACAATCTGCTGAGACGCCGGATCTGTTTGTAGAAGGAACCGGCATTAATCGAGGTCTCCAGATGTGGTCAAAGGCTGACCTTGGTCAGTGTCTGACACGTCACTGCTGCCCTTTGCTTAAGGGGTTAAGACTTGTCCATCTGGAACACGGTTAGTTTTCAAGAGGACAGTTATCCCGGGCTGGTGCACAAGTACATCACAACCTCCCTGGGCTACATTTGATTGATGTCTGGCTCTTAGCATTAAATGAAATGGTCATAAATAAATTGATCTCTGGGCTGGGGACATAATTGTGTTGTATCACACTTCTTGTTTTCTGAGATGAAATTAGAGCAGGTGAAGAATGGGAGATTTCATTCATCTGCTACAGCTTGCCTGAGCTCTGTGTGTCCGTGTGTGTAATACATCTCCCAAGGGTCAAGCTTTGAAGGTCATTGTGGTGCTCCCCATCTTTTGGTGAAATTCTTGGGTTTTGTTTTCATGCAATACTTAGGGCAGTGACCCAGAGATGCTCAGGTCCATCCCCGTAGCCTCTGCGCTTTGTGTGATGCTCTTGGCCAGCTGGGCGTGCAGGTTAAGCAGCACAGCCAGCTCAACCTCCAGCAGCGCACCGTGTTCTTCAAACATTGCAAAAGTGGGCTCAGAAACTGCACTTACTCTTTTTTCCAGCACTCTCAGCCTTGCTGCAAGAGCAGCTTGCTTCACGGGGCGTGCTTTGCTGTGTTCCCCATCTGCCTCCTGTCCCCTTTGACTGCTTTGCAGGCTCTCATCTCAGCCTTCTCCCCTGCAGCTCTCCCTCTGAAGCCTATTTATGCCTTGCAGCTTCTGCGATCATCATCTTATCCTTGCCCTCCTCTCCTCCGTTCCCCTTTGTTTTTCTATAATTGTATTTTCTATGAGTTCTGTAAATGAATCATTTGCTAGTCTAGCTATGCTGTGAATTTGCTAGAGCATGTAACGCAGTTAATAGGGAAGATGCTGGAGGAGGCTGAGCTCGCTGCTGTCACCTCACTGCTTTGCTTTCTCGTCTCTCTGGTAGAGGACGCTCAGGCTGCTGTGGGAGGAGGGCTGGGACAGAGGATGGGGTGAAGTGGAAACTTTAAGGGCGATGTCTAAAGGAAAAGGAAGAAGGGCAAAAGAAAGAAGTGGAGGAAGTTACTGGGAGAAAGTCCCAAGATCAAATGGACAGCGAGGAAACTGCGTTTGAAAGATGGAGTGGACAGGCAAGGAAGAGTGGGCGACTGGAAAATGTCATTTTAACTTCCAAAATCAGTGCCCTGAGTCCACATCCTTACAGATAGTCATCCATTTTGTGTGCCGCTCAGTTTGCGTAAGGAATTCAGGATTTTTTTTTTTCCAAAGCTTCCAGTGAAGTCAGTCCAGAAACAGAAACTTCCTCTGTTTCTTGAGGAAGAAGTTTCCCTTTGCTTTCCCCTCCCGTCTGGCTGAGGGATGGGAAGAGGGCTCTGTCTCAGACTTGCCTGTTACTTGCAGTGAAGAGAAAGGAAGAAGAGGCAGCTTCCAGTTTAAGAAAATCCTCCTCTTTTGGAAGTTTAGCGGATCATAACCCCTCTGGCCTTCAATCTCTGAAACCCTGAACTTAATTCCTGGCTAGATTTAGAAAAAAATCATGAATTTGATGGCCCTTGCATAATCTCTAGCAGAGCTGATGGCTCCAAGCCCACCCCGGTGCCTGACCCAGTGCAGATGGGACCGGAGAACATGGGAGCAGCTGCACGTCCCCTGCCCACACATCCCTGGGTACGTTGCCGCTCATTCCTCTTCACGGGCAGTATTATTAGCTCAAATGAGAAGTTTAACCTTCCTTTGTAGTGCCAGACAGGTCTGGGATGGGGCTTGTGCTCAAAAAGGGAGTACAAAAGAAAGAACTGAAGCTGCTCAGGACTGAAGATCGCTGGCAGCTATTTCCCCTAGTTCAGACCAACTTGATCATCGTTATATTACCACTCAGAGCCACCCCGGCATCTCTTTGAAACTTTCCTGGGTTCCCCCAAAGATTGCTCTCCTTTGGCTGACTGCTGAGCAGCTGGGCTGCTCACGCCAAATGCCAGAGCTCAGCCCCTGCTCCCTTGCAGCTGCGTCAGTGGAACTCGCTGGGGCTGTGAGCGCGAGTGCTTCGTTCTTGCACCTGGTGGAAGGTGGAGCTGACGAGTTAAGAAGGCACAGGTGCCTCTGCATGTCCAAGAGAGTGCTGCAGCGTAGGGATGTAGAGCAGAGCAGGGGACTGAAGCTGAAATCCCGTCCTGCCACACGCTCCTGGCCTGCCAGCTCATGCGGGGACAGGGGGCCTGTCAGTGGAGCTGAATGTGGGACCTTCCAGCACTCCCAGGTAAATCCTTGCTGCTGAGTTACAGCTGGCCAGGTTTAGCTGAGGGTAGTGGGTTGTGCTGATTGCCTGAGACATCCCCTGGGGGGGTCGTGGTCACGCGGCTGAGCCCAGTGCATTGCGCACACAGGGAATGGAGCTTCGGCAGCACCTGCTTCAGAGGCATGCCTCGAAATTGCCCTTATTGTAATTGATGTTCTTGGGATGGCCCTTCTGATCTGTCTGTTATTTGGGAGTCCAGGCTACTCTCTCTCTGTGTATATACAGATTTCCATGTACATCTGTCTGTATGGACGTGATGTATCAGTGGAAGCCCTGACTCCATCCTTATTGACGTGGCCGGTGGAGGGTTGCTGAAGTTCAAAACTGCTTTCTGATGCAGAAGAAGCCATCGCTGGTCTTGCATTACAAATTGTGCTCCTGCAAGCTACTGTAATGTCAGGGCATGTGCTGTGCTGTAAGGGAAGGTGGTATTTTATGGAACTATTACATGTCTTTTCTTCTTGTTCCTCAGTTTAACTCTATTCGCAAGCTTACACTAAACTTTCAGAAAGCATTACATGAAGTTAAACTATGGGGTGGTTTTATATAAACCCCTGACGTGTAGGTGTTCTTTTTCAGTAAGGCTTCCAAGAGAAAGTATCCTCCATTTTCCTAGTAAAATTAACATTTGGTGCACGCAGCAGGCATGGGAAATTATATAAGGCAGCAAGTACTACTGGGAATACTGTGAATAATTGAAATAGGAGCTTCTATGCAGTAAATCTGTTTGTGCTGCTCAGCCTTGGTAGCTGTTACACACCCAGCTTTGGTGGGAGCCCGCTATTTGCAGCGGCGTGCGGGGAGGCACCCAGCGCTCCCCTGCCCGATGTTCCGGGGCGTTCGCCCTGGAGCAGGACGCGGGGAAGGCGGACGCTTGGGGCATCTCCCCCAGCCCCTGCGGCCGGCAAGGAAGGATGGCAGCGGGGTCCCCGCGGCCATCACCCGCGCTCTGCTGGTACCGTGCGAGCTGCGTGTGGGGTGTGGGACGAGGGGGCCCTCCTGCCTGCGGCTGGCAGCGTTACAGGCAGGGGCTGGCTTCAGAGCCTCCGTTTGTAATCTCTGCCCTCCCCTCTGCTGTGACTGGCTCAGCGCTTGCAGGATGACAGCCTGAGGCCTGCCAGGCACATTGCTCGTGATGAAATCCTCTTTTTCAGCTACGGAAGTGGCTATTGAGCATGTGTGCTGGCTGCTGCACTGGTTTTCTGGACGTTTCTCAGGCCCCTGCTGCTTTTACCTGCCCAGTTGTTGTACCCCACACCCCAATGCACGTGCAGAGGCACAGAGGGGTCTGTCTTGAATCCCATTCCTGGTGGCGAGCGGATGCAAGTGGCACAGGGCACAGGACGGGCTGTGCCTGCAGAGGTGTCTGCAGGCCCACGGGGCTGCTGCATCCAGGGAGAAAANCCCATGCAGCAGGCATGGGAAGTTATGGAAGTGTCTGCAGGCCCGCAGGGCTGCTGCATCCAGGGAGAAAAGCTCCGCAGGGCTTTCTGTAGAAGTAAGGCTGAGTCTGAGGCTGGGTCCCGACCCAGGCTCCCTCCGTGCTCATCCCCGTGTAGAGGAGAAGATTAACTGGCCATGAAGATGCCTCTACAGTGGGGCCCCTTGTAGGTTTTGGAGGGGTCTCTGTCGTTACTAACCCCCGTCCTCCCCTCCCCGGGCAATCTCTCCTCTGAAGGCTTTTGGGGGTGGGTATAGAAAAAGCGTGCTCCTTTTGAGGGAGCCTCCCAGCCTTCTTCCAGCAGAGGAGGGAAAAGGAAATGAGCCCTGCAGTGAGTGGCTGGGTTTAGTGTTGGTTTGAATGGTAACGGGGGGTAGGAGTCCGACCTGGTCCTTCCTGAAATGCTGCTGTCAAAAACCATCTCCCCTGGAAGGATGCTGCGATGGGAAGAAACGCTGCCTCTCGTTAGGGCAAGGCAACTCCAGGCCACGTCTGTTCAGGTTTGAAACACCAAAGTCTTCCCGAGCTCTTGTTACGGGAGAACAGAATAAGCGCTCCTTTGGTGCGCGGTGGCCTTGTGCCTGCGTGCACGAGGTCTGTCGGACGGAGCAGCTTTCCTGGGACGTGCTGGAGATCAGCCCCCGTGTGCACGTTTTGGTGTGTGATGCACACGCACTGGCAACGTTTCTGTGTTTGTCTCTGCCTGTAAACTCATTTGCTTTTTCCAGCTGAGCGCATCCTTTTCTGTGTGCGTGTGCGATTCCTCTCCGAGGTAACTGCTGGGTCTGGGATCCGAGAATGGGGTCTGGGATGGCGGCTGGCATCTGGACCATGAATGTTGAGTGTGTGTGAATTTAGCGCAGGAATCAGCACTTCTGGTTGCTGTAGAGGGAACAAAGATCCCCCCCCAGCTCTATCTGTAGAATCAGAATGCAATTTCAAAAGAAAAACGGGGCAGTGCTGAGGAGAGAGGCTGAGCAATATGTTTGTGCCAGGCTGGTGTGCACAGTATTGCACGGAGCTAAAAAGCGGGTCCCCCTGCAGCCCCCCCACGGGCTCACAGTGAGTTCCCGTGTTCCAAGGGGCTGCCTTTTTGTTGGCTCGGCTGCTTTGCTTCCCCGCGCTTCCTCCTGCTCGCACAGCCGGCCTGAGCGGGCTCCTGGCAGCACGGGCTCCTTTTGCCGGCCTTTAATTCATTTCCCACCCGAAGCTTAGCGCGGGCGGTAGGGCCGGGGCAGAGGTGTCCCCGCCGTACAGCGAGGGCAGGGAGCGGGACCTGCGCTGCACGGAAAGCCCGGGGACGCCTTCCTGGAGCTCAGCGCTGGCATCCGACCGCTGCGCCGGCTTCCCGGCCCCACGCACAGCTCTGCTTCCCGAAGGGCCGCGAACGCAGCCGGGCGGCCGTGCCTGCACGGCGCTCCCCGTCACGGCGGGCGGAAGATGCGCGTATTTATGGAGCCAGCGCTTCCTTCGGCGTCTGACTGACAGCCGGGATCCCTGTGCTGCTGGGCACCGGAGCTGATTTGTATGCGCAAGGGTCCGCCTCGCAGCGAGAGATGCAGCCGCAGCAGCTTGCAGAGCTGTCACACTCGCCCAGGCTTCTTATCCGCACTGGCTTGACGGATTAGAAAGCAAGCCAGCCAGCAAGAGCGAGACCGGGAGAGAGAGGGGGGAAGAGAGAGAGAGAAGCTTGCAGACAGCGCTCGCTTTCTTTTCCTAAAGGAAGGATTTTGCATCTCTAGTGCTCGCGCGTTGTGACGATGCTTCACTTAGCGGGCTCCAGAATGAGCTAGAGACAGCAGCTAGGGGGATAAACTCAAAGCAGAGCACAAACCCTTCCGAGCAAAGCAAAACCAGGAACAGTTTTCTCCTCTATTCTAGCATGGTGGATGTATGGACAGTCTTACAGAGCAGAGGTTGACTTCTCCAAATCTACCAGCCCCACATCTTGAACACTACAGTGTTCTGCATTGCACCATGACCTTGGATGTTCAAACGGTGGTCGTTTTTGCAGTGATTGTGGTGCTATTGCTTGTGAATGTCATACTCATGTTCTTCCTGGGCACTCGTTAACCGGATTTTTTCTCCTGAGCTGTTGGGGGCTACTACTTCCACTAGCAATTCAACAAGAGAGCGAGAGCAAGAGCGAGAAAGGAGAGAGAGAGACAGAGAGATTTCTTACTGAGGGGGGAAACGCGTTGAGCTTCAACATGGCCTCGCTGTGATATGTATGACGTTGGTATATTCTCTCTCCCTACATCTTTTGTCATGTCTTGTCTTTTAAGTATGCCTGTAAGCGTAGCTGCTTTTGCCTGGGTTTTAAATGTGATAAGTAACAGTAATAATCCATTCCTATGTGGTTGTGTGCTAGAGAGAAAGCTGTACATATTTAGTTAGAAGCAGAGTGAAAATATCTTTCTGCAATAAGCACTGCCTGTGTTATTTTGCTTCCTTTACAATACGGACTGAAGTCCATAATAAGCCATTTTGCTTGAGATTTCTGGCAAGCAGTTAACGTGCAATGTCTGGGAGAGTAACCACGTAGCTGCCAGGTGAGAGGTGGTGTGTGCAATTGGATCGAGCTCTGGACGTTTTTAAGGGGGGATGAGAAACCCTATGAAAGGATTAAGCCTTTGCTAAAATAACATTCAGGCACAAGAAAGGGAGAGAAACTCTAATTTCTTCATCTATCTGTGTTGCCTTGATGATCTGACTTGATTTCTCAATATTCAGCCCCAAAGAGGGGCTCCAAATTCTGTGTCCACGCTGATTTAGCCTAGCTCCTTTCTTTCAAGAGGGGAGAGGCATTGAAACGTAACCTGCTGGGCTTTTTCTGTTTGGACGTCTTTTCTCTCCTAGCAAATTGGGAAGGAGGAATCAAAGAGGACGAGGGGATGCATGCTTTGTTTTTCTTTGCTAAAGCAACAGCTACGGAGGGTCTGGGGTTTGCTTTGATTTCTGTAGAAATCTTATTTCAGCTTTCTTTTATGGGTGTGCGGTTCTATCTATTATTTTTGGTAATGCATGTAAGAAAAATCTTTGCCCACCGTAAAGATAACAAGATTTTGAGATGGGCTGTTTTGCGTGACTTTATTTACATTGATTTTCTTGAAAATGAAGTGCTAGGTTGCATATTATAGGCTTGCTGAAAAGGCGTCCGCAAGTTAGCGGTCCTTCTGTGGCAAGATGTGTGGACCAAAACTGCGATGTTTACAGCAGGAAGCAGGGCTGGCTGGGGGGCTCGAGCCTCGGTGCGTGAAGTTTCGTGAGGATATGAAGGGAATGTCTGAAAAGGGAGATGTCTTTTCCTCTTGAAATGTGTCTCTGCATATTAGCAGTGTTTCTGTTAGAAATCTTATGGATTTTTTTAAATATTATTTTCCCCTTTGGAAAAATCAGAATTGCTCAAAAAAAAAAAAATGTAGTTTGCAAATGTTTACATCTCTCGATAACATTCACTGGAATTATGTTGCTTTGGTAATTTAACTAGTTGGTGCCAACTCCATCTGTATTATTCATCTGATGTCCTCTGCTAATCGGGGGAAAAAAAGATCAAGCCATTGATTCCCAAGGACGTGGACGGAGCTTCCAGAGGGAGACTCACGGCTATTTCCATGCGAGTGTCTGCTGCAAGTGAAACGCAGACGGACTTGGTTAGGAGCAGAGCTCTTTTCGGCTGGCGGCACGATGGGAAATGAAGTTAAATAAATGCTGCAAATCTGGCACGCTGAAACTGTCTGTAGCTGTAAATAGGAGAGGGGAAAAACTCGCCTGAGTCCCAGGGCGGTAACATTTGGCCACCTGAGCTGACAAGAGGTGTTTAATGGCAGGAGCCCATTTAACGGCCAAAATGCCAAAAGCCCGTGCCACCAGCCCAGCACGGCCACCCCGGTGCCTGCTGGCTCTGTGTCCTCCTCTTCACTTGTAGCTGTCTGGGGAGAGGTGTCCGCTCCACTTCGTAGAAGACTGAGTGAATCTTCCTAAAGAAAAAGTCATTTGGATGCTGAGGACGGTTTGGATTGTTAAACAGCTCAAATTTGCTTTATTTTCCTGCTAGCTATATGATGTCATTAGTTTTACAGGTCGCAGAATCTCCTGGAAATATAACAAATGCACACAGATCACCGAGGAAAGGGAATCAACCAAACAACAGCCCAAATAATCCTATCGGAGAAGCAGTTTTAAAGGACGCAGTGATTTGGAGGAGCAAGGGTGGAAACACGGGAAAAACAAAGCCAAAAACCCCCAGCAAGTTAAACACGGGTTGCAGCTGCGTCCGAACGTTTCCCTTCCTTAAGGCTAGAGCTGTGGTGTGAAGGTTTACCTTTCCATACGGTTCCTACGAGGGCCGCTCGGCGCCTCTGGCGGTTTCCTAGCGCGTGCAAGCGCGTTCCTGGATGCGGAGCTCGCGCGTCTCGGGCGACACGGGGAGGTGCGCGCGGCCGCGCCGCTGTGCGTTCCCACGTGCGCGCGGAGCTGCCGCGTCCCATCGCTGGCTCCCGCCAGCCCCGTCCGGCTCCAGCGGCGGCATCTGGAGCAGCCGGGGTGCATGGGGAGCGCCGCGTCCCGCGCGCTCAGCTGCCAGGGCAGGGCTGGCCGGCACCTTCCGATTGTTTTCCGGAAGGGAAGGGGCTGAAGAGAATTGGGGTCCTTTTATCGCAACTTTCTTGCCTTTTGTTCTCCCAAAGGCCGGCGGGATCAAAGAAAGTAAGGTTTATGCAGAGCGCCGTGGAAATTTGGTGTGGGAAACTTTGAGCGTTATTTTACCAATGCTGCTCTCGTTGTATCGGGCTTCCTGTTGGGCTTCGGGGACAATTTGCTCCAAGGAGCACAACGAGTGAGCCCGGGCTGCAGCTTTTGCTTGATTAGTTTGATCTCGTTTGCCCACCCCGCAGTCCTCAGGGGCCACCTTTTCGAACAGGCCTTGAGCCACCTGCTCCAACGCCATTTCTGTAGCTTTGCGCCCGCAGTTTTGCATTTTCCAAGCTGACGGTTGAGCCTCAGGCAGCCTGGTTAGCAGGAGCAGTGAGCTCGCTGAGCCGCTCCGTCTTGCCGTACTTTTCAGGAGCAGCTCGATCCGCTTCGGCTGCTTTCTGGGGTGACGGCGTTCCTAGTCACTTCCAGTAGATCCCCTGCACTCGTGACTGTACTCGCAAAATTCGCGGTGTAATTTGCACGCTGGCAAATACCTACGTGCGGCGCAGCTTTCCTCCCCCTGAGCTCCATGGGACAACTCGGGTTGCGCGTGTGGCTGCCCGGGGTCGGCACCGGGGGGCTTGCCCCCGTAACTCGGCCCCGCTTGCGAACGTTGGGCTCTTCACGTTTGTGGGGATGCTGAAGCCCAGGGCTGGGGGGAGAGGGGTCGCCCCTGTAAGGAAATCACAGTTCTGACGTCGGGAAAATACGGCCCCGAGAGAAATGTTCGTTTGTATGCAGATGGGATATTTATAATGCGTAAAATCTCTTTTTTGCTCCTGTGTATTTGCTAAGGCTGGGTGATGGGAGACCTGACTTGCTGTCTGTCTGCTTAAGCAGGATTCGATGTTATTTGCCACAGGATTCGGGAAAATGCCTCCGACTGTATCATAGCAACCCTGCCTCACACCGGCCATGAAAAGTCCATTCCTCCCGTCAGCAACCCGCTGCCTTAAACACTCGGGCACCCTTCCCGGCACGGGGAAGGGGCGCGTTTCTCCCTCTTGGGATGCTTCAGAAGAAGCATACGTGTCGGGATGATCCGTGCTGTCCTGCATTTGCTGAGATTTGAATGCTCTTCCCTTAAGGCGAACAGGAGGGCTCGCTTTCATTTTTTTAAAGGCTTCCTCCCCCACCCCGGCTATTTCCCACCCGTGTTTTAAACCTCACACGACACGCTAAAAGGGGGCCGGGGACAGCTCAGAGGTCCCTGACGCGATGGCTCTTTTCTGTCCTGCCCTTTGGATTTTCCCCCGGGATGGCAGCAGCGCAGCACTTGCTTCTGCTTTGTAGTGAAGGAAGATCTGCCCCCGGCGAGCCCTTCGGTGGGAGCGCAGAGGTGCTCTCATCCTGTAGGTGAATGCCGAGAGCTGCATGTTCACCTGCCTCCTGCCCCCATCTGTTTGCATAATGTGGTTGTATTTCTTTTTGGATCAGGTATTCAGTACACAGCCCAACTGCTGTGTATAATGTCTGAAGGAAAATTGCCCCAAATCCATGTAAGTTTTTGTTTGTTTGTTTGTTTTAATTTGTGACGAGAACCCTCTTATGTATCGTTCGTTTCATTTTGCTGTTGTTCCGTGGTTTCTGTATTTAATGGATGCTGGTTGTGATTGGAGACACGGTGCTCTTTGTGTGCAGCACTTGCATGTACGTGTGCGTTCCGCCTGTGTGCTGCGTGTCATCCGTAACGCGTCTGTGCTGGTGGGGAGGGGGCTTCTGCGTTGCATTTGCAATGTGCATCTTTCCGAACGGGGTGCCACGGTTGTGTTCAGCGCGGATCTAACAATTAAATGTCAGCAAAGCTATTTTGGTCAAAGGCATTGATTTGTCTCTTAGCTGAGCTATCTCCAACGCCTAGAAGTCAGGAAGCTTGAGGAAAACTCCCAGATAATTACGTAGTAGCTGCCCTGGTATGAAGAGGATGGGTTTGTTTCGTGCCGACAGCAGTGGCCCGGGAGAGTGCCGCCAGGTCCCCATCCTGCCACTGCTTCGCCGTGCGGCCTCGGGCACCTTCCTTCACCTTCCCGCGGCTCTTTCCCGGCGTTGGGAGAGAAGCGTGGCAGTTACCGGGCACGGCCAGGGCTGGTCGCTCCTCCTTCCCCTCCTGCAACGTCCCTTCTCCGCGAAGGGCCGCGGCGGTGCAGGCAGCGCGCGTGTGCCCGCGTCCTGCTGCGTGCGGCAGGACTCTGTGTGTCGGAGCTGTCGTAGATGGCAAGCTGTAGCAATTTGTGCTTCCGACTAAAAATAGATGCTCTCGGAGGAAGAGCTGCTGGAGGAACGATGATTTTTTGTTGTTGTTGTTTTAATTGGTTATGGTTGAATTTCCTGTGACCCCGGGTGGAAGGGAGTCTTAATCTGAAAGCGCCTGCAAATGGCCTGGTTGTCTCTAACCCCGCTGTCGTCCTCGCTGGCAAAGGACCATGCAGCCTCAGCTGCTTATTTCCAGTTAAAAGCATTTTTTTGCAGAGTGTTTTGTTGCCTTGTTGGGAACATCACGCTGACCGTGTGCTCGCTGGGACAGCTGAGCTCGGGGCAAGAAGCCCTCGGAGCTCCCCGTGGAGGAACGTGTTGGGCAGGCCTGGAGCTTTAAGGGAAGGCCTGGGCGGGCAAAGGGGCACTGACATGAAGGTATTTAAAGAACTGGAGTTGGATTTCTGCTTTATTGACACACAAGATTCTGCAGGGGTGTGCTGCTTTGCTTCCCATCACAGGGCCAGGGAAACCGAGGCACGCGGCAGCCAGCAGCAGCGCAGGGAGCTGCGTCGGCCGCTCCCTCCGCCTGCTTGGCTTCGCTGCCTCCTCCTTGTCCCCCGCGGTGCTGGGCAGGCAGGCGTGCCGCTCGGTTTCTAGCTCGTGCGTCTTTGTCCGCACCTTGCCATTTGGAAGCATCCCAGGGACAGGCTCAGTCTGGGGATTTGGGGAGGGAGCCGTGTGGGGCTGGCGCAGCAGCTCTGCTAGGGGATTTTGGAGCTCCCGCTGCAGCGGACGCCAGGAGCAGCAAAGTCTGTGCCCATGTGGAAGGTCCCATGTGGGTTAGTGCCTGCCCCGTCTCTTGCATCAGCTAAGACACGTATAGCATAGCGTATAGACTGCTGGCAAGGATTGCGTTTCTATTTTAGGCAGCATCTCTGGCTGAGTAAAGCAGGGGTACGCTGCAAGCCGCTTTTCTCTACGATTTTCTGTAAGCCTCGGAGCGATTGACTCTTTCTGTAGCCCTGTTGCCTCCCTCTAGGCTGTGACCGGGACATGCGAGGCAGGCAGCAGTGGCCCTGCGGGGTGCTGGGGTGACAGCAAGCAGCTTTCTCCGCCTCGGTTCCCGTTCAGTACAGATCGCTGCCTGAGCTCGCGCGTTTCTAAAGAGTTAAGTTTCTTCTGTTGCCAATTCCTGGGTCGGGAGCTGCTGCGCCGCTGCTGAGCTCAGAGCGTGGAGCTGCGAAAGTGATTGCAGCTCCCATGCAAAGGCACCGGGGGAGGAATCAGCTGGGTACGAGGATTTTGAAAGTAGCAGAGATCTTGATTGTGTAGGAGATGTTTATGAGAATTGCAAAAATACAATATGGCCTCAGCTGCACAAAGATAAATATAAATTTAGAGAAATACCTTAAGGACCGATCTTTTACTCCGATGAGCAGCGGGCTAATTTGCTGGGCATATCTGTAGAAGAGTTTTGTCAAGAAGAATTGTTCCATTTGAAAAAATAACATCAGGACCTTGCTGGCGTTATCCAAAGATGTTTTTTTTTCCAAAGAATTTCATATTCCTCTTGCTATTTTTGATGGTTCCACTCTCCTGTATTATATTCAGTATATCTGACAAGATTTTCTTAACAGGTTTTGCATTGAAGTTTCTGTTCTGATACCAAATTTAGGAAAGGCTTGTTATCTAAAATTCTTTCTTCCTGGCTTGATAAGGCAGTGATTAATTTTATGCAACTCTCTTTCCTTATCTAGTTGAGCTTCAGTCAGTTTTGCTGTAAACTTGGAGAAGTATGATCGATCTTTAATGTTTGTTTTTAAGGTTTATTGCAAAGCCTTTTCAGCAAGCTGCACGTTTGGTCTTTTGTAGAGTTCTGTGAGAATTAAGTGAAAAAGTAACAAATCTTTCTGATGCAGAGATGAAGGAGAGGAGCATTCCCTCTGCAGGTATGCAGGAGGTGCAGGGGATCAGAGGCAGCTGCGCGTATCTCTGCCTTGGACCTTGGGACGGGCTGCGGGGCACGGGGGCTTGCACCAAGGAGCCGCCGGCTGCTGCTGCCAGGGCGCGGGGGCGAGGAAGGCTCCACGTCGGCTCGGGGCTCCATCTCCCCCCTCTGCCAGGCGTGGGGAGCAGGGCGCCCGCTGTCACCGGCGCAGACGTCTGCTGCGCCTTGGTGCTCGGGAGCTGACATCCGCATAGATTTTCAGTCTTCTCTGGACCGGGGTAGATGAATCTCTCATCTGATGGCCAGCAGCAGATCGATCCCATCTCCTGGACACCAAGGGTTTTGCAGAAGCGTCTAAAAGGCTTCCCTAAGGAATTGGAAGGACACGCACGCACGGAGAAAAGGAACTAAGCCTCACAAACCTGCAGGCTGGCCACAAATACACATAGGACTAACCGGCTGCCTTGTAAGTCTTCAGCCGGGGGAGGCTTCTTTGGCTCGTGCTGGGGGCTGGGATGCCTATTCACAAAATTTAGGGACTGCTGGCCTCACTGCCCCCACTGCTCCCAGCACCGTCCCCTTAGATGGCGTGTTGTTCCCAGCCCACTGCCATTTGCAAATTGTCACGGTGGCCCAAAAGCCATTTTTCCAGCTCAGTTTTAAGCTCAGGATGAGACCGTGCCTGGTCCCCAGGGCCCAGGTTTGGCGGGAGGCTGTAGGCAGCATGTTCCCAGTGCTTCTTATTTTGCCATCCCCCCCCCATCGCTTCCCGGTTTCTTGTTCTCCTCCCACGCGCCCTGCATTAAACAGTTGCTGTGTTTTGCCCCAGAAAATGGTGCTGGTTTAATCCATCTCCAGCGTGTGCTTTTAGGACAGATGCTGGGCTGTCCCCTCTCATCCTCCCGCACACACGACACGCAGCAATGAGCACGCGTGTGCATGCTCGTGTGCGCGTTTGTGAATATTTGTGTATGTTTATCTTAACATAGACGGGGAAACAAATACATTAAAACACATGTGCGTACGTTTTCCTTCCCAGATATATTTTGAAAAATATGAGTCAGCAGCAGGCAAGAACATATTACATAATCTCTGGGAGTGAAGAAAACCTTGCAATTTATTAGGAGGCAGGCTTTCTGCAAGCAGCGTTTTCGCACATTGTTCTGTTACCACACATTGGCGTGTGCCGCTCTGTCGAGTGGCCTTATTTCCATCGGACGTGGTCGTGTCCGAGTCAGAAATGGAGCTCCAGTATCTTGAATTTTGTTTTGTGTTTTTAAAACCGGCAGTAACAAGAGCACAGCCTCAGGTCTGGGATGAGGCTGACTTTTCTCCTCTTCCTTAGCACGTTTCCCTGCAAGGACTCTGCAATTTTCCTTTTTGGTTTCCCCCCACTCCCCACCTCCTGCTGTTTTGTATAAAATCTCGGCACCGAGAGGAATTGCACAAGAGTGCAGCTGGAAATAAACGTTGCCCCTCCGCCCACCCTCAGCTCGCAGCCGCCCACCTCCGCCGCCTACGCCCAAACGGGAGAGCGAAATCACTTTTAGCCTTCATCTGCTCGTGCGCAGCTCTCCCTGCGAGCTCGTTTCCGATCCTTGCCGAGTGCGGCGGGGGAAATTTGGAGGGGCTCGGATGCCATGTTAGTGGCTCCTGCTTGTCCAGCCCCATCGGCGGTCGTGTTGTCGTACACCTTACCATAAGGGGATGAGGGAGGACACGCGGTTTCTTGTTCACTAAGCATCGTGGGGATGGGGGAGCATCATGGATTATGGAGAGACTGACGAGCACAGCCAAAAACCTAAGTAAGGTGGATCTGGCTCAAGTCAACAACGTCAGGGGCTTCAATCCCATGCCCCGGGCTAAACGTGCTGCGTTGCGGCACGCACAGGGGACCAGAAGGAGCAGGAAACCGTGCGGAGCACCGGTTGGGTGCTCTCATCCTCTCAACAGCGCCGTGCCTCGGTTTCTCCATCCCTAATGCCAGGCTTAATGCCAGGCTGTTCCGTTGAATTCCTGCATTTCTGAAGGATGCTTCGGAAGTCTAGAAGGGGAATGGGCAGTGGCAGAGTTAAAGAAAATAAAGAAAATGACTCGTTTGCTTATTTTTAACTTGCCATATAAAACCAAAGGTTTTGAACTGCTTTCATCTCCCAGGGCACTGCAAATACTTCTGCTGTGGCTAAGCTAGTGGTTGTCTTGCAAGCAAAGAGAATGCTCTGTTGTGGTTTTAAAATATCAAAGCCTTCCCGAGGAGGCAGTAAATTGCCATGCTGGCTGAAACCAGGAGTGCGAGCAGCTCCGTGCCCTGTCTGGGGCTGTGTCGGATAGACGGGCTGGAGAGAAAATTGCGAGAGACGTGGTAATTGATGTGAGGGGATAACCTGTTCAGCCAGAGCACTGTCTTCACCCCCATTAGCTTGGGGGTTTCTGATGCTTGGAGATGTGAGGGTTTAAATCCTTTGTATTTTTAAAACCACAAAAATCTCTGCTATAGCCGGGGAATTCTCACGAGCTCGGCAGAGGTGACGCGCCCATCGCTTCACCGCCCATCAGCGCTCTGTGTTTTACTCCAAAAGTCGGGTCTAAGCTACGTGCGCCGGCCCCGTGGGGAGCACCAGGGTGCCCCCGCTGCCAGCCTCCCCCCGGCCCTGCGGAGGCCATTTCGTCTTTCCGTGTCTTTGTTCCTCTTTCCGTAAAACGTGCAGGAGGAAATTGCCCTCTCCCGTTAAAGGATTTGACAGCCGAGGATGAAGAGCACCGTATTGAAGGTAGATGCGATCCTAGCAGACCGAGGATTGCCAAAAAATGCCGCTCCGTCAGCCTGCTCTGCTCTGCGCGGGCAAAGGGGAGAGGGGGAGATGCGGAGCGGGGCCCCCACCCGGGCTGCTCCCTCCTGGAATTATTAACGGGTAAAAGCGACGCCTGGAATTCCACCTGAGATCTTAACAGACGAGGTGCCAGATGAACGGCTGAGGCAACGCCGCCGCTGTCAGTGGGGTTCTGCCAAAGATTAATTTGGCCTCACATATTTTGCATGTGCAATGTCAGATTGCATCCTTATTATTTCCACCGTTTTAAGCAGCATTCAGCTAGATAAGGTCTCTATACCTCTTTAAAGCCTTCAATCATTACTCGTCAGTAATACAATTCCTCTCTGTTATTAGTTGATCGAAATTAGGCTTTTCTGTTTCTCTAAGCCTTTTTTGGTATTTCTGTGCCATGAGGAAATTAAGCTACATCAAGTAGAAATACCTAAGTAAAAATGGTGGCTTTGCAGTTGCAGCTTCCTGGTGTTTCATGACATAAGCTCCAGGGCAGAACTGTTCAGGGTAACCAATGATCCTCTCCTCTTAGCCAGTGATAAGGCACAGGAGGGGCTCGCAGCGCACAGATGGACGACACAAAAGCCACCCGAGGTGGCCCAGCCCCGCTCTGGATGGTGGGATCCCCCTGGAAGTGCTATCTGCTGGAGACGGACCGTCCCTCTGCCTGAGTGACATCAGCGCACATCTTTCTTTCCAAATCTTTCCTTTCGGAGCTTCTGCGTTTGGCCATCCTCTCCCCAGAAGGAGGGCTGTTCCCTGGGGCACGTTCCCTCCTGTTTTGTCAAACCTGGCAGGAAATGTCTGTAGTGGTTAGTCTGGGATGGTCATGAAAGACTTCCACTCGTTCCTTTGAACAGTTCTCCCACAGCTGAAAACCTCTCACCATCACTAGCAGTGGTTTTAGCTTTCTTTTATTTCCCTTTTTTCCTTTCTGTTTCTACTGCAGACAGTTTTACCTTTGCGTTTTTTTCCAGCTGATGTTGAAATTCGAGTAATAATAATAATACTTGATATTCTTCATTCCAGCATCTTCAAAATGTTTTCTGAAGCTGGGTTACTTAAAAGCCTTTCTGCTAAAAAAATACTTGAGTACTTTTTCTATTTTAAAATGGAAATAGGTGCCTGAAAACCCTCAAAACTCAAATGAAGATCAAAGCCTTGGGACTCCCAGTGGTTTATGTATTATCCACAGGAGCTCAAGCGTAAGGTTGTATAGGACAAGTGTGGAGGGACTGGTACGCCAATAAGATCCCGATGCGTCTGTAAAACTGAACCCCAGTGCTTTTGAGGGCTGTGTTTGGTGTCTGACATTGCTGCTGCTGGCCTGGTTGGAAATCCCTTGTATTATCATCTTATCTTCATGTCCATCCTCATGCAATGATGGCCAGCAAGTGCCTGGAGTGGGGGTGGCAGTGGCACTGCCCTTTTCAGTGGCAACTGGACTTGCTTACAAGCTCTTCAGAAAGGCAAAGCTGTTTTCACGTTGTCCATCCTTCCTCATGGTCTTCCTCCCTCCGTGTGCTTTATAAGCAGGAATCGGGACAATAGATGGAAATTTGTGTCCTGGAGGCACGGGACAAGGGTATCCTGAGGGTTCGGGGCAGCTCACAAAACAATTGCCTCGATGGTAAATGCTCAGATGTTTCTCAGCAGCTGTAGTCAGTGCTTACAGTGGGTATTTGCACCACTGGCCGGCTATTCATAGCGAAATGCTATAAGGCTGTGTAAGCTACTGACGGCATAATCCTTCTAGTAATAAAGCGTAAAAATGGTTGGATGCAGAGCGATTTGGCCAGGGGAAGAGTGGCAAAGAAAAAGATAGTTAAAATCCAAAGAGTGGCTGATGCAATGTGAAAGGATCTAGAAAGCAAAGATGCAAAAATAAAATCTGAAACGGAAACAAGTAACATTTTTACAGCATTGTATAACTCATTTTAATTGCAATCCATTTAGAAATTTATTTTAGGCAAGAAATCAATTCAGAATTGTAGAGCAAAGCATTGGACTTCCAGATGTTTACAGCTTTCTGGATTGCTATGTTCAGCTTCCTTCCAGATTATTTCAATCCCTTCTTCCTTGCAGCAGACTCAGACAGGCTCCCCCCGGCTGCATTGCAGGTGGGGCACAAAGCGGAGTGTCCCGAGGCTTTCTCCTGTGAACTTTTCCTCTCGTCCTAGCCTGAGAACCACCGTGAGGCGGCTGTAATGGTGAGCGCGGTGAGTTTGGAAGGTGGAAGTCCCCAGGTTCCTATGGGGTAATCCCATGTCAGAGAGCACCATGCTACATCTGCCAGGCTGGACTGAGGCAGGCAGACAGGCTGTTGCCCATACATAGGGAGCATCTGGTATTTATCCTTCACCATATATATTCTCAGCCTGCTAAGAGACTGGTAGAAGTCTGTCAACGTTAAAGGCTCCTGGTGTCTGGCAGGGTGCAGTACCTTTGTCTTGGCAGAATTAAGTCCTAAATCTAATAGACGTTGTCATTGTCATTCCCAGCAGTCTCCTGAAAGGCCAGCGCGGCACGCCTGACATTTCTCTTGTACGTGGTGGCATTTGTGAAGGAGACTTTACCTTGTTTCTTGTCCATCTTGAGCATTCAGTGCTGCTTGTGGTGATTTGCATCGAATCAAGTTCTTGGCAAGCACCAAAGCAGCGATGTATCCGCTGGGCCACCCTCAGCCACGTGGGATGAGCGTCCCACTCCCTCGGGAGGCAGGGACCTCCCAGCTCGGGCAAGGAGGAAATTTCCCTCGTGGGACAGCACAGTTTGGCCGATGAGTCTTTTCACATTAGCGATGGATGCAGTATCTGGTCCTTGTTTCTGCTGACAGGGTATTAAATGCATTTAAATTACTGGCTTGGAGCAACAGAGTGTAGCAGAGGGAGGGTTTGCAGTAGGTTTACCAAGCCAGGGTGAATCTGGAGAGATTGCAGTGCAGAGAAACCACCCATAGTCTGAGAAGGAGGCGAGGCAAGGGGAGGAGAGATGTAGGCTTTGCAAAGAGAGAGAGTGCAGATAAAAGAGGGAGAAGGATATGATGCAGCGGGTAAAGCTAAGTATAGAGGAGTGGTGTTATAAAGGGAAAGCTGGGGCTGGAGATCAGAAGAAATTAGGACATGCAGCAAATTGAATCCACTAGGCTGTGGATTTGTGTTTCTGGAAAATAACTGACGTACCTTCCTGTGGGATAGGTGTGATTAGACTGGAGAAAATACTGGGAACAGGCACTCAAGGGGGCAGTCTTCCTTTGGCTTCAAGCAGAACAGATGATTCAGGTCTGGTGTTTTGAGCACAGCCCCCTGAATTGCAAGGAGCGCTGCATTTCACCGCGCGCAGGCGGCTCTGGGCAGCGCTGCTAACGAGGGGGCAGCGCCAGCAGGACTTGCACAAAACGAAGTTCATTCTAATGATAACTGCAGAGAGGAGTAACAGACCTCCCAAAGACAGATGGATTCATGAGGAGGGCTCTGGAAACGGGCCGTTGGTAGCACTGGAGCAGAGATGAAGGGAGTACTTTATTGTTATTACCTGGAGTGGATTCAAGCCTTCAACAGGCGGTAGGGTTGGCCAGTTTGACTGTGCTAGAAAGCTGGGCGTTGGAGACTTGCACGCCAGTTGGTCCCATCCATCACTGACTATGGGGTCCTGTGTCCACCAGTGCTTTGTGAACCTGGAACGACTGGTTAAGTAAAAGTTCAAGGTTCAGTTTGGTGGTTCTGCCAACGTAGGTTGCGGATATAGGTGCTAGGAGCTTGTGCTGTGAGTGGGTCTTGGTTTTGGCACCAGACCCAAAGAAGAAGAAACAAGTGAGGTATTTCATAGACTGGAACCAATGTTTTGATTACTACTTGTGCAAGATTCATAGATGTGCATTTGGCTGTAAGAAAAAGATCTCTCTTGGCAGTTCAATAGCTTGCTCCAAACCTTCCTGATCTCTTTAGTGTAGTCAGAAGTCCCCTGGATTTATGGATGACCTTAGAAAGCACACGCTGTGTTTGGTTTAGCTGACCTGTGCTGGAGAGACAGGGTTATGAAGTCTTATCTGTGTCCAGCAGCCTCAATATCCTATTTTTAAAAGGGCTTCTGTATTCATTACCAAGTGCATCGGGTTCTTCTTCTACCACAAAGAAGCCTTAATTCTTAAATATTTCTATCCCATCCTGTGCTGCTTATTTATAGACTCTCCCTACTTTACACTGATGTATAAATACAGAACAGGCTTTTTTCCCCATTTTCTTTACCTTCAGTAGCACCAGCCATTTTAAAACTGTGAGCTGAAACCCCAGGGTCCTTGCTAATCCTGATGGACTTAATTGGGGAGAACACTGGAAGGGATTCTGGGAGCCTGAAAATGAGCCCAAGACCATGGAAACCATGAACCAGGTTCTCAGTCAACTAAGGCTTAGCTTTTGAGCTTTCCTATTTGTTAGGAAGTCACAAGCTTCTTGTTGCTATGACAGATTTTAATTTTTCATCTTAGACTATCACATACTGAAATAAGATATCAATAATTTAAACCTATCCACTTTCAGGATAATCATTTTGAAATAATAGTAAATGTGCAACCAGTTTCTGGAGAAAAATATGGAGGCTTAGTCTCTTTGGAGTTTATATTAATGAGTGTAGCTGGGCATGTGCCTATTTCCAAGGCATTTGTAAAGTGCTTCCTACATGTACTCACTACCCATCCAGCTCTAAGAAAAGGCTATTTTTACCACCTGATGTAATTAAAAGCAAGTAATATGAAATAGTTATTGCCTGTTGCACGCTCACAAACACACACAACGTGCAGCAAGATGTTGATTTGCCACCACGCACATCAGAAATCCCGTGCACGCACCTGCACAAATGCTGTGGGCATGTAATCATACCCGCACAGAGCAATGTAAAGGTGACCCTCTGTGTATGCCAGGAATCTTGAGTTCTGTGCAGCTTCAGAGAATCAAATATACACACATTGCTGCATAGGAGTTTGGACACATCATATTCTTACATAGCTTCTTATGTCTATGGTTGTCACATGTACAGAGACCTCTGCTGCTCGCGGATTTACATGGAGATGCCTGCCCACTCTGACTCAGACCCATGGTATTTCATTATAGGTTTGAAGACTTTCTATAAAAACTCCCTGGCATTTATCCCCAAAGAGCACCAATAGCATTAAACTCATTTCCTTTACATCAAATCACTAAACTCATCAATAGCAATCTCGCACTCCGCCAGCGAACACAAAGGCACTTTGGATTTGACACCCTCAGTCACCGGTGGTAAATAGGTCATTACCAATGCAATAGCAGTAATAAACCACGAGGTGTGAATTGAGAGGCTTAGGAATGATGGTGTTTGTGATCCTTTTTCTTTGGCAGCAGATATTGTTTATAGTGCAGCAGAATGATTAGGTAAGATTTGCTTGCTGGTTTTTTGGAATCAAAGAACAGCATCTTATCATAGGTTTGTGTCTGGGCATTGAAAGATGCTCAGGTGCTGTTATACCTCTGTGGTCGCTTCTGTTAGCTGATGTGAGCTTAGAAGACAAAGCCAGGAGACTGCTGCTGCTGCTAGTCCTGTCGCTGCAGACTGCAGCTCTAACCAGTTCATAGGAGCCTTTGGTTTCTCCAGCAGGAGTGTCACGTGTGATGTAGAAAGATGCAAAGGGGCCACTTTTACCTTTAAAGTCTAGGTTTAATTTTTTCTGTTTTAAAAAAAAAATGTGTTTCGACAGTTTGTCACATCGGCTCAGCCTGCCATGTCGTGGGCAGTGAAGTGTTAGGAAGGAAAAGCAAAAAGTATTTTGATGAAGGATCAAGTCAACTCACTAATGTTTTCTGAATCTCTCCCGTGTTGACCTTGGTCCGTGCAGACACACGCGTGCTTGTCCGGCTCTCTAGTCTGGGGGAGAGCTTTTGGAGGTGCTGGGAGGATTGCAAGGCAGGATTTGGGGAGATTTGGGTAAAAGTTTTGAAGGGGATTTGCTCCATGTTTGTGCTTTGCAGCGGAGAAATTTTGCCAGCTTCTCCTGAGTTGAAGTCTTCATCATGTGTTTATTTTTGAACTGAGGAGGGAAGGAGGGGAGGTATCATCATCAGGCATTTTTATAGCCATGGAGAGTGGGGAGGGCAAAGTCTGTGTAGCACAAGAACTCCCAAATCTCTATGCTCAGGTTCAAGAAAACCACAAAAACAATCTCTTGTGTTTTTTTTTTTTTCACTAGACAAACATTTAATTATTTTACCCTCATGCAGCTGATGAATCAACTGAGAGAACTACAAAAAAGAAAGTACTTCTATTTTTATATCCTACACTAATGAGGCTCAGACTAAAATTTTCCCCTGTACGATTGGCTAAAACACGGTAGGAAAAATTCAGAGAGAGGGAGAGGAGGAGGAAGCAAGCTGCTAAACGTTCAGCAGCGTGCACGTATGCGGTTTGGAGAAAACGTGCGATACCTTAGCGAAACGGAGCACTTGGAAAGCAAGAAGAGAAGCGTGTTATTCATAGAAAATGTTCGCTAGAGGATGGGCTTCTCCGGGCAGAGCTGGGGCACAGGGTGGATGGAGGCAGTGGTGCTGTCAGGGACACGCTGCCGGCTCTGATCTCCTGGCGGTGCTGTGCACCCGGACTGCGCTGCGCACCCCCAGCCACCCGCGTGGGCTCGCTGCTTTCTGTGAGCCATCCTCTTTGCCTTGGCAGCCTTCAGGTACTCCATCAAAAGTTCATTAATACGTTCAGTTAGAGACGTATGGCTGCATGCAGGCTGCTAGCAAGCACCAGGGAGAGGAATATAATGGCCCAGACTAGATCAAAGAGAGCAAAAATGTATAGTGCCTTTACTGTGGATGGAGAAGTAGTTGCAGAGCAGAGCCCAGGCGGTGGTGCTGGGGCTTGGAGCTGACCTGTGCTGATGCGTTTGAGCTCAGTATTGGCATCGAGGCACGGCGCTGCTCGGTGGTGCTGTGCGAGCTCAGGGCTGGGTGCTCAGGTTTAGCTAAGGCTGGTGCTGGCAGGTTGGCATCTCGATAGGAATGAAGCCTGGAGTATCTGATAGGATGCTCTTGAGCACTTTCAGTCCCGGCTGGCAGAGATTTGGCCTCACTGCTTTAAACTAGGCTGTGCCGGGAGTCAGCCCGGTTGGATTTGGTTGGCGGCCGCGATGAAATGGGAAATGAGATCAGGGTGGTGTATGGAGCAGCCCACGTGAGCTGCCTGGTTCAGAGGCGAATAAACTGCTCCGAAACCGCTCAGATGCTTCTGAAAGATTCAAATCAAAGGTCTGAGGATTTGACATTGTCTTTCACATAAAAGAGAGGGAGTAATCAAGATACAGAGCCAGTGAGTGATTTTGCTAATTTGCTGAACTGCGGTACTGTCGTTCAGTGGAAAATAAGACATTGGCTTATATTTGTGGAAACTTGAGTGGGAAAAGTGAAGTATAAATGATAAAAACACAAAAAAACAGCATGCCGTTAGGTCTTCCAGCAGCTGCAGTGAGCAAACTCGCGGGACCTGAAGGCTGCGGGTCCCCAGCATCCTTGGGTACATTTTGGGAGTAACAACGTGCAATATATGCACCTCTCGGAAAGCAGCTGTGATGTTTCATGGCTTGACTTGTCCTGCCTTTGGTTTGACTTCCTTTGGGGAGACGAAGAAGGGCTGCGTGCCCAGAGAGATACAGCAAGGGAGCTCAGAGCGTGCTTCAAGAGCCGCCCTCGGATGACAGAAGATCTATGGAGAAATTTGCCCTCTTAAAAGGGGCCCAAATGTGGAACATGATTTTATAGCGCCTGTAAAAAGAGTTGTTAATAAAATTAATCTGTAAGGGAAGGGCAGCATGGAAAGAAAAGAGATGAAATTTTACAGCCGTAATATACAGTAGATAAAGAGCATAAATCCAGCCCTGGCTGCTGGTGTCTGGGAAGTGCTGCTGCCCGACCCCGAGTCCTGGTGCTGCTTCATCTGCCCGCACAGATCCCACCCACCAGCACCATTCGTAACTCATGTCCCTGCAGGACGATGCAATGTCAGGGCTAGAGCCTGGGCTGCCTCCAGCCCGAGAGATCGCCCATCGGATCCCGTGGTGGGAGCTGTGTGTGTTTGTGGCCCTTCAGAAACCGTGGCTTGAAAATCTGGAAGAAGTAGGCTTTGTATTTGGTTAGTGGTTTGGACCTATAAAACTGAAACTCATAATGCTCTGTAAAACATTTCAGGCGATTTGGGAGTGTAGAATTCCTTATTAAACTCTACAGGTTTTAGAAACTTCTTATGTTTTCATAACCGCCTAGGGGTATGACCTCTGTAATGCTCACCGGGATACCTGAGAAACTGAGACCAATTTAACAATAGCTGCCTTCTTGGTGCTCCAGTTCTTTTCTGGCTAGAGTTAAGTAAATAATGGTTTAAGTGAACCTTTTAGTTCCTAAAAAAGAGGTAGCTTTAGTCTGTGGGACTAGTTTGTGACATATTTTATTGGAACCGCTTGCCCATGGCTGGAATAACAAAGCAAACTATCATAACTATATTTTGAAGGTCAGAAATTGTCAATCTTTGCATATTTTCAAAGTTATTTGTGGCCGTTACAAGAAAATACACTGCTTTTGGGAGGTTCAGGGAATACTAAAACCCTGTGGCTAAAAGGGGAGATGCCCCAGTGGTTTGCCAGCTGGTGCCCGCTGACAGCCGCGGGGTAGCAGTGCGTTTGGGCTTGACCTAAAGCGAGGACCCAAACCCAAAGCATGTCAGCTGCAAACCTGAAATCAAGCAACACAGGCGTTTTTGTATAGATGGATTTTGGGATGCTATATTTCTAAAACTGGAAGGACCAATGTGTTTAAGATAAGAAATTGTGCACGTCAGAATTCTGTAGCACTGTGATTTTTCCTTCTCTGGGAGGCTAGGTTTGTCTTTTATCTTGTTTTCTCTTTGTTACTAAATTAAATTTGCCCAGTTTGCTGCACCAGGCAGAGGATGCTGGTACGGTGGCACCTGCAAGTGGAATATCCTGACTCCTGCACTCTTTTCTGCTTGGTACATTTCTCTGCTAAAGCTCTGTGTGTTTGTAGGATGAGCACCGCTCCTTTGCAAGGCTGGTCCCTCGCAAAGCAGGAGGGTGGGCAGCCTTCAGCCTCTAGCATTGACTACAAAGGAACTCCAAAGGGATCTTGCTCCACATAAGGAGGGAGAGTGATTCCAGCTCAGGTCTGGCATGTGGTTATCTTGAAGCCGCAGCTGCATGAAAAAGCACCCCAGAAAACCCAGAAAAGCACCAAGCGAAATCTCCTGGCCAGGTCGCTTTGGGGGTGAAGGAGACTGGGCGGGCAGGAGAGCTGCTCTTCCCCTTGGAGCGCGGCTGGCCGCTCTGCGAGATCTTCAGGGTGGTGGAGAGTGGGAAAGATGAAACTTAAACTGCAATTAGCCCTAACGAAGATGCTTTCTGTTCCTCTCCCATGGCGGATGTGCGCTCGCAGGCTGACGCCGCTCGCCAGAGCCACGGCAATACTAACATCTTCGGCAGGCAGCCAAGCCAACTGTCCCCCCCAGCTGCCTCCTACCCTTGTCCCTTGTCCTCCTCCAGCAGAGCTGGAGCTTGGTTTGCCCTGGGTTCGCTGCTGTGCTGATCCTCCTGCTGGGCTGCGCGCGTCCCCGCTCGCCTGGCCTGTGGCTAACCCCTGCAGCTGCCACAGCAGAGGAGCTCTTTGCCTTTCCGTGTCATCAGCACAGCGAAAGCACGCAGCTGAGGGGAAGGTTTCAGATGTGTGCGCACCCGTCCTTCGGGCTTTTGTTATCTTCTGTGTAAAACTCTTCAACAGCGAACGGATCACGACCGAGCCGTTACGGTTGTGGTGTACCCATGAGCCTTCATCATGCTTGTGGTCTTTCAGAAGCAACGCACGCGCACACTTGTGTCTGCATATACACACACGTAAAGGAATCCTTAGCATCTGTGTTTGGAAATTACAGCAAAAGAAGCTAAAAAGCACAGAGAAACCTCAGTTGCTAATTTTCCAGAGACACCGCTGAAAGAAAGAGAATTTCATGCAGGACACCAAGAAAAAAAAAACCAACCCCAAACCAAAAAAGCGATGGAGAAGGAAACTCCTTTCAGGTGTCAGTTCAAGAATTACCCCGCTGTATCAGCTGCCCACGGTTTTCTCTGCAAATTGTCTCCTGGGCCCCGCTCCGCCTGGGATTTCCAGCGCTGGGGATGGGAAGTGGAGGCGCAGCGAGGAAGCCACCTTCAGCAGCAGCGGCTGAGCCCTGCGGCGGGGGAACCGGCAGCCTGGCGGCTCTGGGAGAGATCCGGCGTCTGGGAGCCGGTAGGCCAGCTTGTTTGCCAAGGCTGTGATCCTTGAGGTATCAAGCAGCAGAGTTTAAAAGTAACAGAAACAAATCTCCCTTCTACAAGGCACAAATAAAAGGAGATGGTTGAGATAACAGTAATTAAAAAACTCCGGTTATTAATAGTGCCTCGGGCACTGCAGTGGAAGGATTTGCATGTGCGCAGCAGTTTTCTCCATGGGCAGTAGGTGCTTTCTTCTTTGTCCAGCCCAGGGAATCCCATTTTCATTTTTCTTTAGTTTTTCTTCAAATTCTTCAGTTTTCCTTCACCTTCTTAGGCTCGTCCTGTGCTCCTAAGCCCTGCTGGACTGGATTTGCAGTATGAGTAGAGCAAGCTGGGGTAGGGGGGAGGCTATATTGTGTCAGGTTTCATTTCTGGAAAAAAATCCATGCAGTTAGAGAAGAGGAATTCTGTCCTGGTTGAAGCAAGGACTTTAGGATGAGATGCTGTAAAGTGCTCAGAAGCTTAAAATGCAAGGTCAGTTAGCAGTTCATGTGGCCCAAAGGGAGGTAAATGCGAGCCAACGTGGCCCTGTAACAGCTTGGGCAATCAGCCTGGGGGAAGGAAACCCACCTCTGCCTTGACACTGCAAGATTTTAGGATGGATGCACTATTTTGTGGGCGTTTTCATCAAGGTGAAAGTAGCATTGCACAAACTTTGGTAGTGTTAGGTAGTGTGGAGTGGTGGAGTTAGCTGGTTTAGATCCTCTACGAAGACATTTTCAGCGCAACCTTGCAAAGCAAGCTCCTGGCTATGTCTGAACAACGTTTCTGCGTGCTTGAGTCATTTGCATGCAAGTCTAAATCAGCGTTTCCCAATAAAGCTCTGTCAATAAGAGTACCGCATCTTCTGTGTGCGAGGCACTGCTTAAATTAAAGCTGCTGGAGAGAAGGCTTGTAGGAAGAGCACTGAAGAGAGAGGGGAGATAAGGAAAGTGTCTGAGCTGCAGAGCTGTCGGCACGCAGCTGATCGGCAGCTCCAAGCTTGGGTGGCATCGTGTCTTCCCCCTGCCTGCCTGAGACCAGGCGCTCGGCGGGGAGAACAATCTGGCCAAAATAAAGAGGGATTAAATCCTGGAGGAAGGATCAGGAGGGTGGTTTATCGCTTATCCAGGAGGTTTGCAGTGCAGGCACCTGGAGGTTGATGGGCACACTCAGGGAATCTACAAAGGCAGAAGCAGAAGCGATCATGGTGAGGGTGCTGAGAAGGGCTGGCGGGAAGTTACCTGGGGCTGATGCTGGTTGTGCCGTGCTGCTCGCTCCCCAGGCACGTTCCTTGTCTCCTTGGGCTGGTTAGCGGTGGTGGGATTTAATGTTTTCAGGTTAGACACGCAAGCAAAAAACCCTCCTCTACAAAAGAATGATAGTAACAGGCTTTTCCTCCCGTTTAATGTGTTCCAGATCTGCAGTAGCCCAAGCTGGTCTGGAAGCAGAAATGCTCGTCCAGTAACCAGCTCTTTGGTGGGTCGCACAAGGAAGGAGGGTTTCTCTTTGGATCCTCAGATCCCGGTTGAGAAACCACACCAGCTGTGCCTGTGTCAGATCACTTGATCCGAACGAGTGCCGAATTGCAATTGAAGGCCCCTCTAGCTTCTGCTTTCCTTTCCACGTTTTGTTTCTCTGCTTTAACCTTTGCCCGTGTATCCCTGTCCCTTGCTCTGGGCCAGGCCCTGGCCTCAATCACAGCACTTAAATGTGGGGTAAGTGCTCTGTGGATGAGACAAAGCCGGCTCCAGAGCTGACAGCGGAGTTTGTCTAGAGCAACGCTGTGCCTGTGGATGCTGCCAGCCTCTGGGTGAAGCTGCTGTTGGCTTCGAGAGGCAGAACCGCGCACCCGTGTGCAATGCTGTCGCAATTCATAAAGGTTTGTTGATACCATCTGCACAAAAGTTGTATCGGAAAGCCCATAGGCGCTACCCCGTGAGGGAATTACGTGGTCTGCAGCCTTTGGACACAGCCAGTTGCCTGAGCGTGTGTCTGTGCGTGCACGTGGGCACCTAGGTGTTTGCGTGGGAGTCCATAGGATTTGTAGTGCATGCTCGTGGACCTTGGCATGTGGGCATGTTTATTATTTATTGTTAATTAGTTTTTTTTCAGTGTGGAATACTGCACACGGCTTTTATTTTACTGTGGATAAGGGAAGAATCAAATCTGGGATATCACGTCGACGATCCCTTCAGACAGAAGGCTGTCTTTCCAGAACCCAAGTCTCTCTTGGTTCAGGCTGTTTGTTCGCAGGAGCTTTGGAGACCAACCTTGGTTTAGCATTTCTGCTCCTTGCTGTGTTCATGCCTTTTCAGGGCCCTTGAACTATTTAACAGGAAAGTGAGTCACTGCAGCAACATCAGCCTGGGAAAGAAAGCTTTTAGCACAAGGCACTTTATTTGGAGGGTATTTGGGGGAGGGATTTGGGCTTGATGGGGATGCCAGAGAAAGTTTGGAAGTATGGAAAATGTTTCCATCTTCCCTTAAGTGCAAAAATAGCTATTTATTCAAGATGAGAAAAAAATTCTGCGGGTGGATAGCTAGAATGGTGTGAAGGGATGGAGATGCTTGGCAGTGGGTGTTTTTTTCAGCTCGATTTCCTCAATGGGTTTGTCAAATTCAACTTTCTTAATGTGGATACTCATGGAGAGGCTGAATGTCTGCACGCATCCGGCTCCATGAATCTGAATGTCCCTTTTTCTCAAAAACACAGAGGTGTCGCAGGTGAGCACTTGTTGCACAGAAGCTGCAATGTGAGTAGAGAAGGATGTGCTGCTTTGGGAACAAATCCTGGCCTGGAGCAGGAGGAGGAGTGTTGGGCCAGTGGGAGACCACCGCTCCGGTGCACCTCGTGCTGCTTCCCTGGGGAGCAAGAGGACTTTCTGTGGGAGCAAGTTCAGGGCCTATTCCTTGTTCAGGCAGCTTTGGCACGAGCCGTGCACCTCCCTTTTGAGCAAAAGAAGCTGAAAAGGAAAAAACAAACAATATCTGGCTACCTCCTTCCCAGCAAAACACTTGTGCGTGCTGTGGGAAGGCGGCTGCACTCAGCACGGTGCGTTCAGTGGGACGACTCGGAGCGTTTGGGCTCTGCCTGTGTTCTCTCGTATTTTAGAGGTTGGAATAGCCAAAATTACTTCTCTTCCAGTAAGCACAGGAGGGGGGAATTGGCCTTGGTTTGACACGCTGAGGTGACCTGCTGGTAGGCACCTGGTCTCGCATTGCTGAGGAGCTGGCTTGGTGTGGTGCAGACAAATCCCTTTTGCTTTTATTTCAGGTTTTGTTTGCTGGGGGAGGCTGTGATTTTGTTCAGCTGCTGAAATACCTTTAATAGTTCAGTGCTGCGATTGGGGCCCAATTTTACCCAGATAACGAAATCTGATTATTTAAAGCAGTTTAAGGTTTGGATTTTTCTGCTTCGTGCATTAGCAGAGAATGATGCGGAATATTGCCAGGGTAACCAAACGACCAGACAGCAGATTTGAGGTTAGCAGCTGCCCAAGACAGCAGACAGCGGTCTGTGGCTCACAGACAGAGCAGCTCCTGCTGCAGCCTTGTGTCGTGCGTGCGGGAAGAAGACTGAGCTGTATCAGGGCGATCAAAGACTGACGGTGAGCTGACAGTGTGATACGGCCATAAAATAGCAAGGTATGATCCAAGGGTGTATTAGAAGATGAATTTCCAGTAGAGATTAATGCCGCTGTACCAGACAGTGGTGCGACCTCACTTGGAATAGAGTAGCCTGTTTGATTGCCAGTACTCAACTAAACGAGTTCAAACTGGAACAGGCACGAGGACGGTCAGGGAATGGAGAAGCTGTCCGCGAAGGGGCAGCCCAGGCACCTTGTCCAGCCCGGCCCGGCGGCGATGGAGCAGGGGCACGGCTGCTCACTGCAAGCGCTCTCAGGACGGACACCTGCTGGGGAGAAGAACTGCTTAAGCTGAAAGAACGAGTAGATATCGGGCGAGGACATTAAAACGCGGGCTGTTCGTTAGCCGATGGTTTCTGATCATCAGGCAGGAGTGTGGCTGTGGAGCAGCCCCCTCGGGGTGTCACAGGGGTAGCGCCCCGCGGGATGGAGGCCCACGAGCAGAGATCCTGGGCCAGGAGTGGGTCCCCCCCAGTACAGTCACTGGGCGGGCTGCTTGGAGCTGGCTGTGCCTTACTGGTACAGGACCGGAAAGGAGTGCCTGGGTCTGGTCACTTGCCTTCACCTCTCTTGTATGCTCAGCTTGACCACTTTGGCTTCACTTGGGTTCCTAGCAGTGTCCTGAGACTGAATTTGCCCTAAAACATTAGGAAAATGGGACCCTGCCCTCAGGCTCGTACACAGAATACCTAGTCCTAATGTCCAGGTCTTGGGAAGCTTTTCTGGCTTTATTTTTTGGCTAAAGAGATGTCAAAGCCTTTACCAAAGGAGCAAATGTGGCTTCAGCAGGTACCCCAGGCACGGGCACCTGTTGTTTCACCTGTTGCAGGGCTCTAGTCCACGTTCTACCAACGTGGTAAATTACGTGGTGTTAACTAGGGTTGCTGGGTTCCCATGGCAACCCTTTCACTAATTAACACGCGGTGGCAAGGGAAAAAAATCTGTCCTTAATGATGAATTAATTTGACAAGATTGTTATGGTAGGAAGAGTTCTGAATAGACGCTCTGAAGGTGCATAGAGGGGATGTGAGCACGTTCATTGCTTCTTAGGAGAATAATTGGGAAAAAGAAGAATACGTCTGTGTTGTTCTGACCTTGCAGCATTCAAAATGAAACCTTTCCAGCAGTTGGGAAAGGGTTTGCATTTTGAAAGGAAAAAAAATATCCTCAAGAGCTGTATATGAGGAATGGACCTGAGAACACAACTGTGATGGTTATGCTTGTTTGTTCCTCTTTTTGGAAGGTGCTTTAAGCCTTATTTTGGTGTTTAAAAGATTAAATAAAAGTCAAGTGAATTTAGGAAAGTTAAGTGCATGCAGGAATCAGCAAATGGACGTTTAACGACGACATTGCTCTGTGTCAGGAAAACCACAGCTCCTGCCAGCTCTCAGCACGCTCTGCTCTTTGCACGCCGCTGGGAAGTCCCGGTGGCTGGTGAGAGATGGCCCAGGTGAGACCCTGCATCGATCCCGTTGGTTTGAAATGTGAAAGAGAACCGAGTGCAACTCGGCAGTTCGGCCCTAACCACCGAAGCTGTGGCCTCGGAAGCACATTAGCAAAAGTAAATCAGGAGCGAGAAAAACAGCAACTTTGTAGCGTGTGTTAGAGATGAGTCACGAATATAGATTCCCATCAGCGGTGGCAATTAAACTCCTTTAGCACTTTGTGCACAAGGCACTTGATTAAGTCACAGTATCCTGGCTAAATTCTTACTCGGATAATTGTACTCAGCCTTCCCGAGTCCTCCCCTCCTGCAGTTTTAATTAGATAGAGCTGCGGCTCACAAACTTTGGTGTCGCGTGGACCACAACCTAATGGGGAGTTTGGTAGAGACCTGCCATCCTATTAGCGATCCCGCGACTGCCTCCTGTCCTGTTGCGACTGCAGCAATTACTTACACGGAAAAGCAGAGCAGGGAAGTGATGAATGTGTTTTAGCTGTTGTTTAATGAGATTCTGCGTTGGGAAGCAAGGGCACCATGCTGCTAACCGGCGCTTTGCAAACTGCCAGCAAGCGCCCTGCGAACCCAGCAGAGCATGTGCACAGCTCTCTGTTCGGCACCCATGGGTGCTGTTCTGAGGGCTTCGCGTGGATGCGTGAGCTTCTTGAAAATGCCTTCCCAGTGTCCAAAGCTCACGGCAAAGGAAGCGTGTTTGTTTTCTCTTTGTGATTGCCCCTGTGAAACAGGCATGTTGCATCAAGGAACACTTCCCTTTCTCCCTGGCTAGCTTCTGCTATCCAAAAACAAACGTGCCAAAACCTGACACCAGCACACCATCCGTGTTTAAATTCCCCTAGATCAACTTACGTGCAAAAAATACTCAGAGTTCCCCTCTAACTCTGAGTGACCCAAAGAGGAAGGGGTTGGGGGCTGGACAGCAATGCAAACAATGCTGAAAGTTGCCATTAGTGATAATGCAGACACCTTTATGGAGGTATGCTGTAGAATTTATATATATTCATATTTAATTAAGGCTGGTTTGGGTGCTGAAACGACCTGCTTCGCAACCTTCACAAATCTCCTCTGGACTTAATTGGCTGCTGACTTGAGTTGTTAAAAGTTGCTGATGAGCTGCGTTTCCAAGGAGTGTAAATAATGATGGGAGTGGGATTATTTTGGCCTTTTTAAGGAGAGAAGGAGAATGTGTCCAAGTACTTATATTTCGGGACAAGTAAATTCCCAGGAGAGTGGAAAAGGTGAGGACACTTGGAAAGCCACAGGCCCTTCAAAACAGCAAGGTGGAAGAATTCGAGGGAGTTATCGTGGCACATTGCCCAGCTTTCAGCTGGGGCTGCCGTGGGACAGGCGCGGTTCTCCAGCACGGTGACATCTCCGCTGCCACCGCAGCAGGGCGGGCCTGTCCCTGGGGGCACCAGAGGAGCGAGACCCCCTGCCTTGCTCTGGGTGCTGCGGTTTGGAGGGGAACGTTGGGGTTCTCCAAAATCCAGGCATATTTGGGAGAGCAGCTGGAGAACTAGGCGCTCCAAGAGCATTTTCGTATTTGCAATACATGAACAAATATTGCTGCTCCTACAGCGCTGCTGTTGGGCTGTCGTAACACTCCCCTCCTTCTGTCCCAGCCCAGTTTATGGCAGTGATACTGTCGTAGAGATAGGATCTAACACACCAGGGCCATCGTGGGACCCATTGTAAACATCAGGGATGGTTTTGGTGCTTGCCTTACATCACCAAGGAGACTTCAGAGGTCTATCCGTGGCCTGCAAAGTCTTTATAAAAGAGCCCGTTAATCTGCCCAATCCCTCGTGCAATAGCTCTCACCTGGGCGTAGTTGCTGGCGTATCATGGTATGCACACAGTCCGCTTCTGCTAATCCTGCTTTTGAGCAGCTTCTTCTAGATAGCTAAACATCAACACCCCAAACTCGTCATGGTTTGAAGAGGTTAGGGCCAGCTACCCGCTGTAGAGGTGACAGCAGAGGGGCTTCCAGCCGTCCCACCGGGCTCTTTGGCCACTGCTGCATGTGGTTGGCTTTCTGCGCTGCCCTTCCTGGCTGCTGCAGCGCCTTCTGCTACTTCCTCCTGTTGGGTAAAGTTGTTTAATTTAGTCTTTGTTCAAAGACTTTCTCACCTTGGAGGTGGGAAATGAATCCTTTGTTGGTGTTTTGATTTTTGATAGTTAAAATGGAGCCTCTCTCCATTTCAGATGTTACACTCCTAGCTCTCCCCATTATACATAAATAATACCTCTCCTGGAACTATTTAAACAGTGTTAGTGCAGTCTCTGAAATGGTAGTTTAGCTGAGCTTTTAACAGGTTTAATCTCTTTTTGGATATTAATCCTTCCAGAACCTCTGATAAAATTTGTTGCTTTTCTCTGAATCCCTCCCACGCTGTCAATATCTATCTGAAATGAGTTGCTTCGTGCAGAACAAGCCATGGGAGGAGGGACTGTTACAGCTTCTTACAGCTCTTGCTCTTATTTCAGTGCATTTCAAACTCCTCTCGGATTTCCTGCCATTGTTGCTCCCGTGCTTCCTTGCCCTGTGAGCATCTCTCCCATTGAATATGGGACTGGAATGAATTACCCTCCCATCTGGTAGCTTTATTTCTCACTTCTCCAAGATATTTGCAAGATTTTCCAATTCGATACCATCAGGGAAGGTTATTGAATAGTATCACCTCTTCCACATTGCAATGAAGATATAAAGGTAATTAAGACTGCAACAAATGCTTGTTGTTGGGTCCTGTTTCTAGTTTCTTGCAGTTGTTTCTTCTTTCTTGCTTTGTACTACATTGCAGGATCCCTAAGTCTATGTGACAGCAAACTCAACCTGTGATCCAGGTTATCAAAGGCTGTGACTGAACTGGAGGGGAAATTATCTTCTTTTCCATCATGTTGCTGTAGAAATGACATGCTCTCCTATGAGGCAGTAGCACACTTTGGACAACCTCTTTTATCAAGTATTAAGTCTGGGAAAAAAACAGGGCTTGGGCTGTCAAAGCATCCAGCACTCCTTTGCGATTTCTGACCTTCTCTAGAGTTGGGTTTGAACCAGCGTCTGTGTCTCAACCTGGATTCATCGTCCTGCTTGGTACTGTTGCTGTTTGTGCTGTCACCAGCCGAGGTGCTTCACGCAAGAGGAGATGGTGAAATCCCTTGAGCAGGGAGCTGACCCGGAGAGAGGAGCTTTGTGTCTGCATTCAGCTGAACCTCATCCCCAAAGCCAAACTTCTCTTAGCTGAACCTGAACTTTGTCTCAAAACATCTCCTTGTTCAAACATAAGCCCAAGGAAAAGTCTCTCCATGGTTTTGAGATGTCCAGGTTCTCCCTGATTCCACCTCTTATGGAGGCGATAGCAAGGAGAAGGTTTTTTTTCCTTCGTACTTGACCTCTGTGGCACTCACACCATTGCACATTACACCCCTTGGCCCTGTGTGCTGACACCGCTTGCAAATTCCTCTGCTGCTTCAGCTCTTCTCTGTCCTCCTTCCCTTTAGATAAAGGAACTTTCTCTTTGAATGAACCATGAAACAAAAATAAATGAAGTAATGAGAGCTCCTACCCCATTTTCATAGGGCTTGTTTAAATGAGGATTTACTTAGACTGCAAGCTGACTAGAGCCACTTAGTTCTTCTAGGTGGACTACGTATCTAGGCTGGTAGTAAAAGTGCATTGCAAGATGTCCTCAGGAAGTTACTCACCAAGTACTTGCCCAAAGAGAACATCTTGGATGCTTTCAACAAATCGTATCAATTTTTAATGATATCTAGAAATAGATAGTGTGGACAGGGCTTGCCATAGCATTTTTTTTTAAACCTTGGGAATATCTAGAAGTTGTGATGGAACAGGCTGCAGAGCAAGGAGGTGTACATGCTCTTGTTTTCAGCAATTAGTCCAAATGGCTCTAGCTAAAGTTTTTATTTCAGAGGTTTGGGTATATCTCACTATCAATTAATGTTATCTCATGTCTGATGTCCAGAGGAGGCCACAAGGATGCTCAGAGGGCTGGGGTTGCTCAGCCTGGAGAAGAGGAGGCTCTGGGGAGACCTTCCCATACTTCAAGGGCGCCCACAGGAAAGCTGGGGAGGGACTCTTTGTTAGGGAGTGCAGTGACAGGACAAGGGGTAATGGCTTTAAACTGAAAGAGGGTAGGTTTAGAGTGGATATAAGGAAGAAATTCTTCACTATGAGGGTGGTGAGGCCCTGGCACAGGCTGCCCAGAGAAGCTGTGGATGCCCCATCCCTGGAACTGACCAAGGCCAGGCTGGATGGGGCTTTGGGCAGCCTGGGCTGGTGGGAGGGGTCCCTGTCCATGGCAGGGGGTTGGAACTGGATGGTCTATAAGGTCCCTTCCAACCCAAACCATTCCGAGACTCTGTGTTGAATTGTTCATTACAAAACCTTTGTGAATTCCCTGGGTGGATCCTGGAGTCCTTGTAGCGAATGCCTGTGCATTTACATGTTGCCTCTGTTTGCCCACCACCTTTCTAGGAACAGTTCCATTGCAGCTGGCACAGTTTTAGACACCATGTCTCCCCGGTATGTAGTCATAGCTGTCCATCACCCTTATCACTTTGCCACGCTTGCCTGATCCGTGATGCGATTGGCACGAGCTGCCCACCACACGGTATGTCTGGGGGAAATCCACACGCTCAACTTCTGTTTCTTTAGCTGAAAAAAATAATCCCAGTGAGAAGGGTTGGAGTTTTTCCATTAGGTCAGAATCTCCCACCTTCATTATACTCTCCCTTTTCTGCAAACTTCTATTCCAGAAGTAACAATCCTTTAAGGCATGCTTTAATGCGTTCTGAATCAGGTAAATGTATTTGTGAAGTTAATAATAACTATATAATGGATATAATTGAGTGTAGATTGCTTACCAGGCAAATAATGCGTGATATAGCTGAAGCTGAACCTGAACAGATCCTTTGATGGGAATTCAGCTAACAGACTCTACTAACTAGACTACGTGTAGCAACCTCCCTGGACTGTCATTTGTATTTTACACTAGGCTTGCTCTAAAAGAATTGCACTAAAATTTGAGAGCAGCATTGAAATCTATTGGCTGAGACATCAGACACTAGGGTTAGATACTCCTTGAAGCAAGAGCCTGGTGTATTTGATGAACATAGGCTTGTAGATGTCCCCATTGACTTTGGTGTCACTATTCATGTGAGTAAAGACAGAGCCTTACAATACAAACCGGCTTTCGGTACTCAGTACGCAATGAGGAAGAATAGTGTTACGGGGAAATAAGAAAAATGTAAATTGCTTTGGAGCTTTGCGTTGAGGTGCTGGTTGCCTTTCCACAGAGTTTGAACCTGGATGTCTGTGATCCTCCTGTTCTTTGGAATACCCTTCCTGAACCCTGAAGCCAGAGCCGGGCTTGCATTTAACGTGCTCCTTCAAGTACCAGCCATGAACGCAGGTGCTCAGCAAGCGTGCTGAGGATGGCCTGACTGCCATGGGTGGCTGCATGTCTGATGGCTGTTTCCACTGCTTCCTGTTCTTCTGGGCCGAATCATGTCCCAGTATGAGCTGGATGTTTTCCACCCAGAGGCTGGGATGGATTTTATACATGCTCCGTTTGCCTTTCCCCTCCGATCTGAGAGGTGACCGGTTTTTGTTAAGCGTAGGTGTTTTGAAAGTAGCGTTTTGGTTCACCTTTAGAGTTGCCATTTGACTCCCATGTCGTAACACGTCCTGGTTAATGATTAATTGCAAAGGACATGTTCTGACTCCAGCCTGTGTCCTGGGGTGCTTGTCGCAGCAATGATGCACTAGGCGATTACTCACTCCCCTTAACCTGACAGCTGTATTTCTTTCTTTGACTGGTTAATGACCTTGACCAGGTACACACGCGTTTTGCCAATGTGTATGGTTGTGAGGTGCTGGGGATGTGCAAATTCCTCTTTTGCTTGCATGACCTTCATTTTATCTAAGTAAGAGAAAAGAGCTGCTCCATGAACAGATGGAGCGTTATTTCTAGAGGTAGGTGAATAATGCAAAAAATTATTCATTCAAAACCCCTTCAGACAACTCAGATGTTTGCCTTAAGATAGTGTTGCAAATCCTAGTGCAAATATCTGCTCACATGAATGCTCTATCTGGCCATCTTGAAAACTGTGTGTGAATGTGATAGTCATCCAGTCCAGGAACAGAACAGTGCCAGGTGACTTAACTGATCCATTAGGGAAATTAGGAATTATCACAATGCAGAACAAGTAGTTTGTACGTAGCCAAATTAGACTAAAAAAGGTTGTCAGATCGTAGTGGGTAAAAAATAATTATGTGAAAACCAGTCCATTCATGGATAATTCACCAAGGAGGAAATGCTGCTAAAATCAGCGAACGTTTGCTGCAAGTAGTTTGCTTGGCTCTTGTTGTTCCTTAATGAATCAAATCTATTAGCCAGGGAAAACGTCATGTCGCCTTGAAAAACAAATTGTATTTGCATGCCTCTTTCCCGTGCATTTTGACCCATTTTGACACGAACACACTAATTATGCTGTGGAGATGATTTTGTGATGGCAGAAACAAAACCAAGTTTGCAGCTATAGCTATTCAGATACGAAGCATCGGAGCGGGGGTATGGGGAGAGGCGCCTTTGAATTCCGTTGCATTTCTCTTCAATATCTGCACCCCTTTACTTCAGGTCGCAGCAGCCTCGGAACCGCCGTCTGTGGCAGCGGGAGCTTGCCGTAGAGTGGTTTGAAGGACCATGTCCGCGGCCCGGTTTGTACACAAATGGTTACTGGCTCACAGATTCCCAGTCTTCATGACATGCTTTCTGATGCACAGGGAACTGTATGAGTCATATTGCTCCAGCTATGGTCTTTTTGGATGGAAATTATACTTTTAAATATATACTGTGATTACATACAGCGGTGATGGGCTCGTTTGAAGGAGCTGGAATGTAAGCCATTAAGTTGAGTGGCTGCCATTATGTACTGCGTTTGCCAACAGATAATAGACAATGATATTTCATCTGTGACAACTTTGCCCTCTAGACTTTGAATAGAATTATCCTGGTACGTAACCGTTTTCCTCAGTGCCATCCAGGTGATAATTTTGTTACACTCGACAGCAAACGAGGCCTCTTATGAGAGGAGAGGTGGGCCAGAGGGGGCCAGGACTCGCACGCGTCCGTGGAGAGGGGAAGGGACCGCTCGTATGACAGCGGGGAGGCGGCACCGCTTTGGTGCGGTGGGGCTGACCGCACGTCACGCCCTGCTGGCTTTGGCAGCAGCGTTTCGCACAGACTGAAACACAAAACAACATGGCAGGGGCTTGACTTGGCTTGCAGCAGGGTTTGGGATGCAGCGGGGTCTGCAGCGCGGGACGCGCCGTGCTTGCGGCTGCTCTCTCGCTGTGCCACCGAGATAGCTGTCATCTCCCCGAGCAGCACAGGGGGCTGCGGCAATAGCTCATGGTTAGAATGGGTGGTGATGCCGTGAAAAAAGACCTGTTCTTTAGGGGCTTTCCAGCCTGTTTTAATTAGAGGCATCCACAGGCTGAGAAGTGTGGATCCAAGCTGCCATCCAGTTTAGGCAGAGGGCCGTGGCAAGTGTCCGCTTTGAATTACTGCCATTAGAGAGAACGTTTTGGCCATGGCGATTTTCCATAAAATCTGAGAAGCCATCAGACGGTAACTTTCATTCATTACTGACCTGAGCTGAATTGAGAAAAGCAGCTTAGACGGGGAAGCTGAGTTTCCCGTCACTGATCTGGCCAATCCCTGTAATAGGCTTATAGGGCTTGATGACAATCTGCAGGAGAGTTGCGCGCATTTAACTAGCATCATTTTATTACCTTACTGACGAGATAGCCTTTTACATCCAGGATTGACCATTGAGCTTTTAGAAAGAAGAACTATGGTAATGCAGAGTGAATTAGATAGGAATAAGACTATCAGGCTGGATACCTGCTATCAATCTGTTGAAACCGAGGGAGCAAAAGCGCTTGCTGTGGCATACGGCCAGCTGTGCCCTTCCTTTCATCGCCCCACATGCCGGATCCCCAGGAGCAGCCCTCGCGGCTGACCTACGCCAAACGCTGTTGAAACCCAGGACTGGCACAGCGTGTCCAGCAGGTGAGGCCAGGGCACCGCGGGATGCTCGCTCGGGGCTCGGAGAGCCACAGGAGACTGTGGGGTTTGGCTCGACAGCTCGAGGAGGGAAGATGCTTTACGTCACTTACTTGACGTCCTACCTGCTTGCCTGCTCGGGAGCTGCCATGGATGGGAGGTGAGATGTAAATGCAAAACGCAGTTGCTATAACGACACGAGCTGTGTCGTGCTGCAGTCATGGTGTTGTGTTATTGATTGCACACGTGGGGTGTTGCTAGCAGCGGCTGCTTGCCCCGGTGTTTCCTCCAAGCTCGGCTTGAGCTCACGGTGCCTCCGGCTGCTTTTTGGCCGGGTGCTGTAATACTGGAAGACAGGATGAAGACTTGTAGTTTTGCTGCAATAATTATCTTGAAGACTGTCATTTAGGGGCTAGAGTCTTTGTCTGGCTGTTTCTTACTCTGGGTGCTCATCCTGGTTTTTCCTCTTGCTGCCTGGGACAGAAGCAATGGGGTTTTCAATGGACAGACTCTGCCTTCTGCTGGCCACTGCCCTCTGCCAAGCCACCCGAAACCAGGGGTGGTTTCTGGGGGTCATGTGTTGTTTCTCCAACCATCACTCCCTTTGTGCTTTCGTTTAATTAAAGTTGTCCATAAGCCAGGGTCTGCAAAACAATTTGTAAATGGCATTCCCCTCTCTGTGCTGATCCACAAATGAGCTGCTCCTTGGCTTTATTAGATGTGAGCTGCAGTGGCTTACACTAAGAAATCAGGAGATCAGAACAGCACATAAGGAGCCTGAGCAGTGACTGTAATCAGTGTAATGCACTCATCTGGACTTTAATCTGTCCTGGGCTCTGATTTGCACTAATACAGCCACGACTTCTTAAGTTCCAAGTTCTTATCACCTTACAAAAATCTCTCTTTTTCTTTCTTTCTTTCTTTCTTTTTTTTTTTTTTTTAATGCTATCATTTTACAATACCAATATATGGGAATTGTGCATTATTAAGTCTGTTACTGAAGATCTGTTTTAATACATTGTGGTGTAACATGACGTAATCCATATGTCATGTGACATATGGATAGCATGACATAATTTAAAACACATTGCAGTGATTGATATCACAGAGGGGCTCTTGCTGCTTGCTCCTTGTGCTTGGCCATCCAGGAATGATGTTTCTGTTTTGTAATAGCAGACTTACAACTGAATTAATTTGCTTTCATGATCTTTAGATCCTGGCTAACTATGTCAGCTTTTATAGAACGAAGTATCTGCTTATGCTTTCGTCACTTCTGGTCCTGTCACTTCATTCATTTTACTGTGAATGTTTGATTCTAGATAAGTGAAACTGCTGCACTTTGTGGTTCATGGTCTTTGTGCTCGTGTGTGTGCAACTGTGCGTTTGTGTGCCATTGCCCTCTGCCAGGTAGATCTGGCACAGCTTAGCTGTTCATCACCAGCTTTGTGCCACTGGTGGCCGATGGCAGTTCTCCTGCAGCTTCGGGGGTGCAGCCCCTACGTCTGGGATGAGCAGGTCTGTGTGCCGTTGCCTTTGTGAGTAGTTGTGTTGTGTTGAATAATGAAATCCACTGGGAGTAATTTGTGTAATTTGCTCCTTAATTTCTTTTCACTTTGGAAACTCCCATGCCCCCGAGTAACAGGTGATGTACATTCTGAAATAAATAATCTCTAAATCATCAAGCACTTTTGCCTTCCTCGCAGCAATTACAGTTTTATCTTCACTCCCTGCAAAAGCTGTTCAGTTGCTCGGATTAACTCTGTTTGCCTACAGTCAGCCAGTCTGCTCTGTGGGAGAGAAGTCTTTCTGCTTTCCTTTGTCGCTATGGACTGTCTTTTAGGGCAAAACGAATCTAGGTTTGGCACTCCTGGCACTTCCAGTCAAAGCTTGGTTATCCGTGAATGGGTTTCAAGGTTGTGGATCAGCTATGCCACGTGCGCAGGGATGCTCAGGATGACCTCCGTGCAGCTGAGCACTCTGTGCTGTGCATTTTTGTTGGATCAGGTCCACAGCACCAGTGCCCTCCCCACCTGTTGCCCTTCACTGTACGTTCCCAGAGCCTAATTCAGATATATTTTGTAATATCCATGGTTTTGCTTATCTGCATCATTTTGCACCCTGGGTAATTGAGAGATAACTGTATCAATCTTTTCCCCAGTCCTGCAGTGGTCTGTATGCAATGCTTCGATGTCATCTGGCACCCCGTTTGCTGCCACAGCGGACGGCGGGGCTGGGCTGGTGCTTTATGAACGCTGCAAACATCCGTCCATGCTGCATCTTGCAGGGTCAGCCAAGTAAGATTAAACTGGGCATAAATCAAAGCACAGCTTTGGTCCTCTGATCACAGGAAGGACTTTCAGTACGGCTGTAGGTCTTGGAGGCAGTTTCTGCTTTCAGGTAGGAATGTGAGGAGTCCCTTCTTTGGTCAGAAGATTGGGATTTGCACAGGTTTAGATCTTGATGAGCATGTAGACGCTTGCTTTCCATGTGCTATAGCGAGGGATTCACGCTGACAGCCTGTGTTGGCACAGGCTCAGTGAGGTGTTGGGAGCTGCTCTGGCTCATTTGAAGAGAGGTGCTGTTTTCCTGGGAGCGGTTTTAACTTTGAGCTCCAGAACCGATCTCATAATTTATGTGATTTAAAAGATTATGGTTAGTGGTTATTTGTAATTACTGTACATGAAAGGTATGTCATTGGGCAAGGGGAAGCTTAATGTGCCCAGCACGCAAAAAGGATTGTAAAGCAATTACGGCAATGTGTGCACCATCAAAGCGGAGGCTCGCCGCTGCTCCGGAGCCAATTAAAAACCACACGGGCAGTGTCTTATTGGGCTAACTCTGGCCTGTTCCTAGTCCTTTTCTTCATTCCTGCCTTGGTTTTATGGGCACTCTCAGCTCTCCAGATGCAGTATGCAGCTCTGTGTTGCAGCTATTGTAATTAATAGGAATGTCATGAACAATAACCATAATAAATGGTGAATAAGAATACCATACCCTGGAGTCTGCTACTGTGCCCTATATGAGACCAGGTGATTTCACTTGTGCCAGGCTCTCTCTCTTCAAGAAGATCTAAATCAATGAAAAATGTAATAATCCAGGCCTAATGAACCTTTAGGTCTGCACTGATTCTCCACCTTTAGATATATATTAAGCTTCCAACCAAGTGTGACCAATATGGGGGATATCAGACGCTCTCTCACTCCGGTCAGCCTTTTTCAGCTGCAATCCAGCCATTAGTCAAATTCATCAAAGGGCTTGAAAGAGAAAGGGAAATTCTTTGCCTCATGTTTAACCTTCATGTGATTGCACCTCTTCAGAGAATAAGCAAATCAAGTGGAAATGCCCTCCCATTTGTTTTGTGAATGAGACGTGTGGCTAATCCACTACGATTTAGCATTATTCACCTTGTATAATTTCTGACGAGAGGTTTAAAAATAAATACACAATCAAAGGGACTGTTGGGAGATTACACAAGAGCAGAAGTACAACACGGTGGGTTGGGGTGCCGTTTTCTTGTACTCTTCCTTTCTGCCTGCTCCGTGACCTGCGCGAACCTGCCGTGGCTGTGAAAACGAGCGCGGTGCGGGGCTGAAACACCCGCTGCGGTTCCTGGATGAGCACCCTGCGAAGCGCTTCCATGGGCGTACGGTGTATGTTGCTTTGGCGGGGGGATTCCAGGCGGGTCGCAGCACGGCTCCTCGGGACGTCTTTAAGGCGGTGGCCTTGCTAGTGCAATAGATGGCCCTGTGGGGAACAGCCCTCTCAATCTGCATTGTAAGCGCTACTGCACGTGAGGGAGCGATGCAATTAAAACACACGAGGGTAACCAGAGTGAGGTGCCTTTCTCCTGGGAACATGGAAGTAAAGCAGTGGGAGTTTGGCTGGGAGTTTCCAGGTCATTTGTGTCTCCTATTCTGCTGGGGTTACTTTGAGTATTGATTTCTTTACCCTGAATGCCAGCTCTCTGTATATTTTTGTTTGAAGGTGTTTTGGCTGCTGCCGTTATGGAAGGGCCTGTTAAATACAGTGGGAAATGCTGTTGTTATTTTTCAGTGCTTTTATGCTGTCTGAATAAAGGACCTGTCTGTAGAAGAACAATTTAAACAAATGGCATAGACTCAACGTGTTTCTCTATCTCCCCTTCACAGCCTTCTGTCCTGATCCTGTAGAGGAGCACGTAGTTTCTGTAATGCTAATTTGAAAGGGAACTACCCAGAGCTTTTTTTTTTTTTTTAATATTACAACTCTATTAATACGTTAGTAAATGATATAATAGAGAAATATATACCTACCCTAAGGTTATTCATATTACCCAGAGACCACAGTCTTGGAAACTTCGTACATACTTAGAATTTTCTAAGGAGATGGTAATCTATGGTAGACTTCCTTGTTTTTTTTTTTTGGGGGGGAGGGGGGGGGGCTGTTCATTAAGTGAATTTTAGACTTGTTAGAAACTTTGTGCTTGAAAGTCAGTGCAGAATCTAGTGGGCTAAAGACCTTTATTTATCCCTGAAAGAGGTATGAATAGTGGTTCGTGTGGCCCAGCCTCAAACTGAATCACCCCCCAAAAGGGTTTCTGCTATTTTGTGCTCATTTTTGTCCCCAGGGACCAGTAAATCCCTGGTTTCTTTTTCAGGTTGTCTGGTAAGAAACCAGTAAGTGTTGCAAAATTTCGCAGGACTGGATGACTTCTCTAAAACCCGTTTCATACTCAGCTGCCTCACTGTGGGCAGTTGCTGAGAAGGAGCAGATGTTGGCTTTCGACTGTGCGCTGTGGCTTTGGAAGTGAGCAAAGTCAGGGAAAACACACCAGGGAGATCCGAGGCAGAGGTTCACCCATTCCCTGGGGTCCCCTTCCAAGCTGCCCCAGCTTGTCGAGCTGGAGCGAAGTCCTTTTGCAGTGACACAGCCAGCTCTGGGCCAGTAGATAGAAACCCTGCAGCGGCCTGGAAGAAGCAGTACATCTTTGTTTAGACGTCACTTTCAGAAATGTACTTTAGAAAAACATCCTAGGCGTTGATTCTGGACTCCTTGGATGAGGATGTGCTGTAGGTAAAGAGTGCAAGGTAGGGGGTGGCAGGGTGTGAGGGGTCTGCTCCCATAGGAGGGTCTTTCATGGCATCTCCCTTCCCCTCTTCTCCGTCACACGGGTTTGCTCCCAGCCTTGCTCTAGAGTGGGCTTAAGCAGAGTGACTCCATTTTGTAGTGCACCAGGGTGTTGTCCTGTTATTCCTTCTGCTTTTATTTTCCTGCTTATTTTGGTGGCAAGAGTTGTTTTATCTTAACAACAGCGCCACAGAGCTATGGCCAGAAAAAGAAAATTGCTAATTCCAGAGTTGAACCATCACATTTATGCTCCTCTTTTATTTGCCTTGGAAGCTCCCTCCGTGGCTTTAATGACGATCCCTCCCCTTTGGTTGTGGCCTTTGGAAAGCACAAGTGGAAGAGAAGACAGCTGGGCTCATTCGCTGGGTGGGCACCTCTGAGCTTTGCTGACCCCCCAGCCAGGGGAGCTCAGAGGTTCTGCGGTGCTGTACCGCGCCGGCTCTGCCGCAGCATCCCTGCCGCGCCGTGCTGTGGGCCAGGAGCTCTCGCTGGCACACGCTGAGTACCAGCATTCCTGACTTGCAGAGTCCTCAGAACCTTTTTTTTTTTTTAACTGTTTGTTGTCATCGTCATTTTATTTTGGCAGCATCTCTAATGTAATCCAGTATTTCCAGTGGCCGCATTCCATCCTGGAAATAAAACCAGACTGGAAGAGACAGCAAAATCCACATGGACCTTAAGTAGGAATGATTTAATTCCTTTCCCTGGCTTTGTTTGCTATTGTGAAAGCAGTCACCTGTTGTACATGAGTGTTAGGAGAGTCTTAAATAAGCTTCTTCAGCGTGAGGGTTTGTGACTGAGTTATTGGTGGTTTGCAGAGTGCTTTGGAAACCTGTAGTGAAAATCCCTGGAAAGGCTGAAGCATACGATCCTGGTGATACAGCGATAATACCCTGTGTTCTCAGTGTATCTTCCAGAAATGCGTCAGCTGTGCATATAATTACAGCATTCTCTTTTTTCCCCTCTTCTTTTTCCTCATGAAGTAAATCGGTTTGTGGTGCTAGGACGTAGAAGAGGCCAGGCCCCGCGTAGGCCCCTCTTCTGTCAGCCCTGGTGCTCCTGTGGCGGCGAGCAGGCGCTGGCTGCATGGCGAGGAGGGCCGCGGCTTTTCCCTAGGCCGTGCCCCGCGGCCTTTTGGTTGATCTTCAGTCGTCTGCCCCCTGAGAGGTTTTTCTTCACCACAAACAGCAAGCAGCTGGCAGTGCTCTGCAGTCTCCTGTAAAACAGTAAAAAGTTTTACTCAGATCTATGCTCTTGGGCATTTCCCCTGCGCCGATGTTATGTGGTGAGAGCACCGAGGAGCTTTTCTCCTTGGGCTCTTTGGTTCCAACAACAAGCTGACAAGAGTAATTGATTTTAATGGGAACTAGGCCTTTCACCTGGAAGACACGCAGTATTCAGGGTATGTCAAAACCAAATGTACGTTATCAGCTATTGTGTTTCTTCTAGCTGCCTCCCTCTCCTTATGAGCAGGATGCTTTTCCCAAATATCCAAGTCCTCGTTATTGTGAATTCACAAGGCTGGGATGTTGTGAATTCTTCCAGCAGGCCCAGAGAACATCATTTTGTTTACAGCACCCTTGCATAATGGGAAACTGGTGTGTCTGGGAGAGTGTGATTTAAGTATTTGGCTGTTCCTGTGGTGATTATCATTATTTAATCCAGGTTTTACTAACCCCTTTTTAGCAATGGCCAAATTGTAGACAGGATGAATGTTAAGATGTTGGAAATGTAAACTTCTGCATCACCTGATTAAACAGAGAGAAATAGTCATTTCTAGGGCACGACTCACCTCACTCAAAGGTAGACAACTGAAATAGCTGAGAGGAATCACACTTCAGATGTGTCTCTTTCTCCTCACTGGTTCTAAAGGAGTCCAGATGACTGTCTCGGATGCTGGATGGTAGACACCTAGAAGTATGGGAGATAAGTCCCATTCAGTGTCTTTGGCTGAGTATGCCTGACCACAGTGTTAAGACCTGGATTTGAAACCAAGAGATAAGAACTTTCTGGAGTGAGGAGTTCCTATGTTGAATTTTCTCAGAAAATAGATAGTATTTTATCCTGACCTTTCTCTTGTTCGTCATCTCTTGCTGCTGCAGATGTCAGGTTCCGTCATTGTAACCCTGCCCTGAAAAAGCCAGACGGCTCCACAGATGCAGCCAGATGCCTTGCAAAATAGAAACCAGACCTTTTAATTTTAGGCTCTCACGTTCTCTCAAGGGACCCAGCACGTGTGATGGCCACAATTCAAATTCTGCCTTCACACCGCTGTCCTTTCCTTGCAGGCTGAGCTGTTTTTGTAGTTTGGAAGGGTGAGGCTTGCTCGCCAGCTTCCTGGCAAGTGGATCCCTTTCCTGGGCGAAAGATATGGACTGGGGCTGGAAAGGAGCAGCTTTAGGAGCCTGTCTTCTCTCTGGTGACACCCGGAAGAGAAAACAAAGAGCTTTCAGCCTTTCTCCTTGTGTGTCAAGAAACTTCTTGTGAAGCGAGGAGCTCCTGACATCCACTGAAAGCATCTTGTAGATCTCTGCGTTAGCTGCAAAAAGCGGCCAAGCATAGTCCCCTCTTTTCTGGCCCTCTGCATGCCCTGCCGCTGGCCAAGCCGTGCTCCTCAGAGCTGGGATTTTGCGCCTCAGGCTTGGAAATGCGCTTTGTAAAGTAGGCTGGGAGGCTCTCAAGCACCGTCCCGCTGAAGTTTGGTTTCAGTGACGTTTTTGTGGCAGCTCATGCCCAGATCTGCCTGTGTGTGAGGTGGCAGCAAAGCCTATGTAAAATGAAGCAAGAAAAGCAGAAACACAGCTTCTGCGTAATAGCTCTGTTCCTAGTTCATCCTCAGTGAAAAATGGGCTAAAATACCCCGTGGCATTAACAAAGGGAATGAGTGTCAGGCCAACCTGATTTATTTTTTGATAAGACAACCGATTTTCTAGATAAAGGGAATGCACTGTATCTTATCTAGTTAAATGAGCTGAATGTGGGATCACAGTGAGCTACTGGTGGGAGGCAGCCATGGGAGAAGAGGGAGATGTAGTGTCTTACTGGAAGATTTCTGTGACACCGTGAGGGAAATAGTCCATGCTGTTTCACAAATCTCTGGTAAGGTCTCTTTGGGAATAGTATTTGCAGTTCTGGTCATCTGTATTCAAGAAAGATGTAGCCAAAAATCTTGTGAGGCTTGTACCTAGCAAGTCCTTTTATGATATATGGAGAAGCCATGTTTCTTTTACAGCTGATTTTGAATTTGAAAGGATAATTTATCAAAATGGAGGTAGGAAGAACATTGTTTTACTTTACTGCTGGGACAAGAGAAATCTGCTGCCTAGATAAACCTTGGCTTTGAGGATGAAAGGCACCAAGTGCCAAGTTTGGCTCTCTTAGATACTGCTTTTTTATGTGAACTGACTCTAATAACTGAAGAGCTGAAACTCTAACTGCAATTGTCACAACCCTAAGAAGCTTGATTTGTTAAAGGAACGTCAATTCAAGGAAAACTGTAAGTCAGGTCCTTTAATCTGTTGGCTGAATTGCCCACAGGGACTTGAATGCTCTTACACATTTATGCTGAGAACCCAGCAGCAGTGCCAAAAGGTTTACTGCAAGTTCTTACTGTGCAGGTAGTTGTTAACAGGCATTTTTATAAGCTAAACTTACAAAAGTGCCATTAAGAGCTTTCTAACCATTCCCAGTGCTTCTACGCTTACATAACTGCTGCAACGGGTTATTGTTTTTATGCTTTGTATTGCTTGCCTAGATTGAAAGGATATCTGTGTTTGTTAAAGTCTTGCCATGTGGAAGGTCTGTAATGGTTGCAGAGCCGAGCTCGCTCTTTGTGAGCTGAAATTCTGCTTTGGAGGCGAGCCCAAGCGCACACGGAGTGCATCTCAGGCGGCAGAATTAATGAGCATGGTTCAGGATGGCTCTGACAAGCCAGTAAGCGTATGGGTAAAGTCTAGATTTGCTCGGGCAGTCTGACTGTGCAGTGCAGAATTCCTGTAGTGGATGAAACATAAACACGATTTATTATTCTGTTAAAAACTAAATGACTATCATTCTGAGGAGCAGCGGGTGTCCCAGGCACGGATGGATGATTTGTCTTGTGGATGCACGAGCACCAGTGTTCGGATGCGTCCTTCCTGCAAGCACTAAGCAGGAGTTTGTGTAAAACTGGGTGGCTCGAAATGAAAATGGGAACCGGTTAGGTCATCGCCATGCTGCTGACCAGCTCTGACGTGACCGTGTTCAGTAGGTCCCACGGGACACCAGTCTGCAGCCTGGGGCTGCCAGGATGCTTCCCGCAGAGCCAGGCTCAAACGCGCTCTGGGGTCAGCTGACACAGGTCAGCAGGGTGCCCTCCGGTCTGCTGGGTAGCTTGAGGATGTCACAAGTGAGGCACTAGATGAATGCTAAACTTCCAGTTTTTTTAAAAAAGCAGTCTTCTAAATACATGTGAAAGTTCTGCCTGATTTTGCATGGAAAGCCTTCTCTGAGCCTCAAGCTGCGATTGTATCCTTTAACCGAGCAACCTCACACCGAAACTAAAATTCCTTTGCAGAATGCCATTGATCTGTTTTTGGACTGACTTGTACCTGAAAACCACGCACCCTGCCAGACGTGCATGTTCATAAACGTGGCTTAGTGGTGGCGGTGAGAGGGGAGATGTACATGTGTTTTTACACGTGTAGGGCCAGGACCTGAGAGGTGCTGAGCATCCACATGTGCTCGCTTGCGTGGCATGGTTAGGAGCAGAGCGGTGGTCTGGTAAATGGCCGCGGACTGGAGTCGCATCGTGTTATTCCTTCATGTGGAGGCGAAATTGTTACGGATTGGAATGGGGGAAAAGTGTTTTACTTTGGCTGAGCGCTTTTTTTCTGTGCTGCTGCTGCTATGCATGTGCTTATGTCGGGGAACTGAGCCTTTATTGACTGTTGGTTTTCTGTTTTCAAAGCTGATCAGTGGTGGTTCTATTGTAAGTGCTGAGGCAGTATGGGATCACGTCACCATGGCCAACCGGGAGTTGGCGTTTAAAGCAGGAGACGTTATCAAGGTGCTGGATGCTTCCAACAAGGACTGGTGGTGGGGTCAGATTGATGATGAAGAAGGATGGTTTCCCGCCAGCTTCGTGAGGGTGAGTGACTTTCTTCTTTTTACTGCTTCAGTGAATCGCTGCCGTCGCTGCTTGAAATGGTCAATGAACTGAACTGCTTACAGCATTTGTTGTCGTTGATGCTTATTTCCAATGTGTGTGTTTTCTGTGCGAAAAATGGGGAACAAAAAACGTTTTGGAAGAAGTGAGAGCGGAGTAGAGGGAGGCTTGAATAGGCATTGGCTCTGCCTTACGCTCTTGGGATGTGGAACCCCTTTGCTTGTGTGTTTCAACATGCCGCAGCCTCTCTCCTGAAGCATTTCTTCTTGGAAAACCGATTAAGTATCGTGCAGGCTGTGAGTAGATGATTTTGGGGAGCTACAGACGACCTGCACTGGGGAGAGCTTTCTGGGCTGCGTGTAGCACAGGGAGGTGTCAGCCCACCCCTTTCCACAAACAGTGCTGTGTTCTGACTCCTCAGCACTTTTGAATGCAAAATTTCTTCACTAATTTGTCTGTGGTTATTCTTTTAAGGGGGCAAGGAATAATTTGGCTTGTCTCTGTTTTTCTACTGAAGCAGATTTTGCTGTACCCAGCTGTCTCCAGTGGCGATCTGACCTTTGCCAAATAATAAGGATTCAAGCACTTAATTTTTTTTTTGCTCAGTATGTCTTAAGAAAGCAAAGGCACAAGATGCTCTTTTTGGTATCATCAGCTCCTGCCACATTATTAGGGCGCTCTCAAGCCTTCCTCAGGCAGTCAAGACATCAGCATTGACCTTGTGCACTTCCTTTTCCTCTCCATCCTACAGAGGGTTCAACAGAGATTTAATTCCTTTAGGAGCTTAGGGGATACAGTTCAAAAATGAAGATTTCTTTTGCGTTATGAAATTGTCTGAAAGATGATTCTTTGCTTTGAGCCTCCTGGGCAATTTGACAAGCTCCGTAGCAGTTGAGGGGAAGACTTTTCTCTGAAACACACAGTGAAGACGATGCTGCATCCTAAAGAGACATCGTGTTTGCTTTGGTTCTCTGCCTGTCTTATCTTCCCTCCGAATCCTTCCTCTTTTGGGTGATCCTGCATCATCAAGATCCCTGTTTGATTATATCACATCAACTGAAAAATCACCATAAGGATTCGGAAAATGGGGTTAAAAATCTATGACCTGGTGTGTTTCCTAGTGATGTATGATGAGCACTGATGAAGGAACCCAGACCTTTGCTTGCTTCTGCATCCTTCTGATCCCTAGTGCACAATTTTGTTTTCCCCTATGGTGCTTGTTGTGCATCTCTCCTGTCTCTCCTGGATCTGGCCCACCATATGAGCAAGAGATGAGGGACTGGAACTGGAGCCTGGGCTCCCCGAATGACAAAGCTTAGCACAAACCCCAGAAAAACAAATAGTGTTCAATATTTTGTTGAATAGGACACTGCGAGTCTGACTCTGCACCCAGTGGTGATAACAGGCTTCGTAAATGGATTTGTACGAGGTGCGATCAAGATGATAATCTCACCAGGGGAAATATTCTCATGGGTGTCACAAGCACATCTCATTTGTGTTGCTAGCTGGAAAGGCTGCCTTAACAAGATCTGATTATTTTTGCTTGATTTGGAGGCTGAAGTATTCTGGGCCGGTTTAACTTTTCAGTGCATTTGCCAGTGCTGTTTTGTTTGTGATTCAGGGGAAAAGATTTACTATCCATTTTTGTGTAATGTCGTAAGTGTACTGCTCATGGTAGATTTAATAACAGTCTTGTTTTGCACTGCACTGTTTTCTAAAAAAACACCAAAACAACTAAACAAACAAGCTCATTTACTTGAAGGCCCAAAGCCATGGATCATTTGGCTTGGCTGAACTTTCCATCTCTCTCTACGCTCTTCAGAGGTGGGAGGGTGATTTTAGAAGCTGGTAAAAACAAAGGAGAGGAGTCAGTGAATCTGAGACTGTGGTACACAGAGAAAAATGTCTGAAAAACATCCTGGAATGAAGCGTGGTGCTTAGGATCATGACGCCTTTCCAGGCAAGTTTCTTGCCCATTTTGTCTAATGTCACAACCCCACAGCTTGACTTTGCTCCAACAAAATCAGCCCTTCCATCGGCTCTGCAAGAAGCCGGATCACTTATTCCATCTGTGAGACACTTGCTCCGTGCGGGCTGAGACCAGCCACCTGCCCTGGCACAGAGCGATGCGCTCCCAAAGGGGCAAACTGCATGTTTTTGCTGTTGTGAATGATAATTAATATTTAAAAATAAGTCCCAGGCATTTCAAAAAATACACCGGTTCTGGCACAGTTTGCCCACAGCTCTGCGAGGGAGGCTGGAGAGGAAAATTTGCCACGGAGGGTTACGAAGCAGAGCTGCCTTCTCCACGCAGCGCTCCTTGGTGTGCCACCACGAGGCAGCTTGGGCTGTCATGTCCTTGTCTCCTCTGCTGGTGGAGGTTGCTTGGTGGCCTCTTCATTTCTGTTCTTGCATGCTCATTGCCCCCCTCCCCTCCCACTTCGCTTACAAAGAGAGGGCGATTTGAACCAGATGCCTGCAAAGCCTTGGGGTCTGTAGGGAAGGTATCTGTAGCCCCTCTTCTGCTTGCCAGGACCATTGCGGCAGGTTTATGCTCCTTCAGGGTCCTGTCAAGGGCTGTTTAACCTGAAACATTTTCACTTTGCTTTCCCCTCCATTTTTTTTCTTGTATTTCTTATTGAACTGATCATAATGAGGATGCTGGGTTTTTTCTCTGTTGTACTTTGAGCTCTGCTTTTTTGACGTGATACCAGAAAATTGCCTGATTTAGGCTGGGTGGCTCTAGTTTTACTTGCATAAGAAAAATACTTGCTTTCCTTTATATCTATATTTCACTTACGCAAGAACAGGAGGAAAAGGGAACAACATGTTGCATAGCAGAGGATCAAACGCAGCTAAAGTAAGGGATGACAGGACGGACCAGACAGGTATAAAAACAAACAAGATTAATTTCAGGATGTTTTAGACTACAGGTCACTCATAGGTACTAACATGGGGTGCAGTAGAAGATCACTGCAAAGTCAGATTCCTCTAAAAGTCATTTGGATCACTTCTGCTTACAGAACTGGGCTGGAAAACCTAGTTTGCAATGAGACGTCTGACGCTTGCTGCTCTCCAGCCAGATCATATGAAAATCTTTGGCAAAGGATTTGGCACTCACAAAATCTCATAGCAGGCAAAATTCACATTTGCAAGTGCAGAGGAAAACAGTAACCTGCTGATTCCCTTGGCTTCTTTTATATGCAGAGTTCGGGGTGGGGGCTTGCAAACAAATGCTGCATTTGAATTGCCTGCACCTAAGGGAATTGTTGTCTCTGTGCATAAGGCCTGTGGTTATCCTCTTAGTAGCTGGAGACTTGGCTAGAAGAAAGGAGGAGAGAGGAAAGACATAAAGCTTTGGGAACACAGGAACGTTAAAGGAGAAACTGGATGATAAAGCAATGCTTTTCTGGGAAGAGAAAAAGCAAAACATAGGAGAAGTAAGATCTGGAGCTTACTAAGCAATGGTGAATGGCTTCCTGCAGGAGGCTGCTGCGCTCAGGGAGAAAGTTATGAAAACCTTTAAATCTCTAAAGAGAGGACGAGGACTCCAGAACTAGACTTAAGGCTGACTAATGAGTTGGGTTTGGGACAGATGGAGGTATCTACACTGTGTTTTAGTGTACATTACCAGGTGAGCACACCGGACAACCACAGGGCACAGCCATCAGTCTCATGATTAGCTGCACCGTGTCTTTGAATGTCCTGTCCACTTTTAGGGATCTGAGAGGGTGCAACTGGAAAATACAGTGGGAATTTTAAGCGGGATTTCATATACTTGTAGTGGTGATATGACTTGTTCCTCTTCTCTCCTTTGTGGACGGCGTACCCTTGGGCTGTCTTTATGTGATGTGGTGCAAAAGTGTTTTTGCGTAGCAGCGCATCCAGCATCCACATGTAAGCTCAGACAATAGGCTTAGTATTTGTAGAGAGGAATCCACAGCACAGAATAATAGTCCAGTACTGCAAATGGATCGATCAGTTGCTGTACTGTAATGGAACAAACTCTCCCTTGGAGAACAAGAGGTATTGTCTATGCTAAATCAAGTATCTGTGTAATCAACTCTCATTTACGTAATATAGGACAAAAATTATGTTTAACGTTTAACCTAGGCTCCCTTTGATCAGGGGCAAAATGCTCCTTCTGGAAGGAACAAAGGAAAGTTGGTAAGAGAAAGAAGCCTTAAGTTGTCCTTAGGTGACATGTGACCATATATGGATAAAAAGGGGAAGGGTACTTCACCAGAAAAGACCACTGAAGACCACCAAGGACCCCCCAAAAAAGGAAGGCATGCGCAGAAGGACCTGAAAAGGGGCCGAGAAGAATGACGTTACATAATTACGCAACCTATGTAGATTAGAATGAACGTGTATTAGATAGGTACAATCAATGTATAAGTGTAACGAAGAAGCCAGCATCGGGTGTGCTTGATTTGTGGAAAATTCACTGAGCACCCAGGCCTGAATAAAAGCAATATCTCTCCTGAGTGTGTGCGAATTGGCTTGTTGCACACCGGGTAAGGGATCTGCTTTTTCGGACAACAGTACCTCAAGGTCTCCTTCAGAAAATAAAGTCTCAAAACAAAGCTTTGATTGCAGAGCCCAACATCACGGCTCCGAAATGGCTGGGATGAGATTCAAACACAGTAAACTAGATGGCATCCTGCTTGGGCTCTGACATATTTCCACTGGAAATAAAATCTAAAACTGAAACCTTACTGATGCTAACTGTTGTGAAATCTTTCCCTAGAGACAGACACAGCAGAATGCACCTATCCTGGACAGAGAAGGGGATTTCTTTTGTTAGGAAGCTCTCCTTAATCTCTTTGAGTACCAAGAGGCAGACTGAGTTTCCAGAATATGTTTTCTCGTACTTCAACAGTGGTGACTCTTCCCTGTATTTACTGAGCTAGGCTAAAGAGCATATGTGGGGTTGAGGAGGTTTTACTGCAACTCCTCGTAGTGCCCTGTGACTGCTGAGATGTTGTGGAGAACTGGAGGCTGATGGTCCTGCCATGGGGTCTAAATTCTTTGTGTTCAGTACCTCTTACAAGGGGGAAGTGCAGGGGTGGATGAGTGTAGCAATGTTCCTTCTTCACTCTCATCATTGCTTAGGTTTCCCTAAGTGTTGTAATTTTCGATTGATTTTCCTGCTGTAAAGCTGCCTTTGACCCACTTGATTTTCTACTGCTAAAGGAGAAGTGCTAGATAAGTTGGTGTAAGCTTTTAAGGCACTTTTTAGGAGGCTCTACACCCAAGTCTTCTTGAATACACTTTATTTGGTGGGTGGGTTTGGCTTTTGTTCACAGGGGTTGCGACTCCTCTCTCTATCGCAGGTGTTGTTCCAAGAGCCAGCCACATCTTGCTGCCTCGTCTACTTTTTCCCCCTTAAAATCAGTCTCGCTGTGTGTGTGGGTGTCTAGATACAAGAGCACGTCACTCTCCTGCTTTGCAGTCCTCTGCAGTCATTGCATTAGCATTTCCTTAGCACCGTGGCATCTAGGTGAGATTTCCCAGGGAAAAGAGGATGGTGCTGAAGTAGCACTCACCTGTTGCACAAATAAAATGATACGTGCTGCAGTGTCTGCTGCAGCTTTGGTGCCTTGTAAAGGAGATTTTATTCTCCTGTGGCAAATCCAGCACAAAAATAGCTTCTGGTAGAGGTTTCACACACAGCGTGAGCGGCGCTCTGCAGCGACAGGATGCACTGCAGACAAATTGTGTTTTTTTTCTAAAGTCAAGCAGCATTTTAGCATCCAAACGCTGCCTGTGCTAATTGCAGCTGCCATTAAGATGGCAACGAATGCCACTCAGACAGCTCAGCATCTGTCAGATCCCCCGAGGTTCACATGCAGGCACTTGGATCCTTCTCATACAAGCCGGTTCGCAGGTGCAAAAAATACCGTTTTGAGGCCATTCTTTGTGTCAGGCGAACTAGGCACAAGTCTTCACAGCCCCTTCCCTGTCCTTTGCTAACAAGGCATAGCACATCTGGTGTATTGTGGTGTCCAAGCAAGGTTTGCTACGTGGTAGAGCTCCAGCCCAGGGGAATTGGTGCCTTTAGACTGCAGGAGACAGAGAGGAAACACAGGGCCACTTTGGAGCCGTTTTTTAGGGACAGAGTGTGAAGCTGTCCACATAGAGTCGTCGTTTTCTCCTTTTCCTGGTGGCAGGGCGAGGCTGTGCCCCGGTCGCTGGAGTGACACGCAGGCCGATGGTCAGTGTTGTTTTACTGGTGCAAAGCTCTGCACCATGGCCCTGCTTTGTTACGACCAAGCAAGTGATCTGCTAATCCAGCACAGAGCCCAACAGAGCACTCACGTAACGCAGCAGCTCTCTGGAAGAACCTGCCTGTGTCATTAATCTGCAACATTATTTAATTGTGAGCTAGAATCCAGGATGGCACATTATCTGCTAGTTCTGTCCTTGTGAATCTCCAGTGGAAGGAGATTAATAATCCAGATGGCTGGTAAAATGTTTGTTTTATCATGCTTTCTGATTATTATGAGACTATCAGCCCTCAGTGCCTATTCAAGTAAAATGTCCTCTGCATACAGTGTATGCATTCAGCAGTCTAAATATATAGTAATTACAGGTCAGCTAATGTTGGAATGGTGCCATTTGGTGATTTTATGCACCATTTGGGCATAGCTGCAAATTGATAAATCACATTTCTACAGATTTTATATAAATCACATATAATATTAACTAGCACAATGAAGCGATCAGCTCTCCCTGGCTCCTGGAACTGGGTCCTTAGGCAAAAGGGGCTTTTTTATTTGACTATTTTACTTTTATCTGCCTCTGCCAATTATTGCTGGTCATGACTTCCTAATCAGGGTTGAGTTTTCAAATGGGGCTGCGAGCCTCGTGATAAGCCTGTTCTTCTCCACACGTAAGGTGGCCTTTCCGTGTGAAATACCACTTAGGAATAGCGTTATGCAACTTGCTTTTTTTTTTTTCTGTACTTTTTGTTGGTTCCTTTTAATTAATTCTTAATACAAAGAGTTCGAAATGGTTCTCGTGGCAGCATTCATTTTTTTGCCATGTTGGACCTCTTCAGTGGTGTAGGGGAGGCCTACGCAGCACTGTATTATTTCAGAGGCTGTGCTTTTTTGCATTGCAGAGGTGTTAAAAAAGGCACTGAAGGCTGATTTGTTATTGTAGGGTTGTTGATGGTTGCTGAACAGCTGTTATTTTTACTTTTTCCCTGAAAAATAGACGATGTTGAACGCAGTAATCCAGGCTGGTATCCCAAAGCTACCTCCGCTCCAAGCCACAGCCCCTGATTGCTGAGGAGGGCAGGACAGGAGCCTAGAGAGACTCCTTGAAATCTAAGTGAGGTGATGGGCTGTCAGGGGACTGAATTCCCATCTCCTCTCTGTGGAAAGGCCTCCAGGAGCTTAGCAGGGGTGGCAGCGCCCATCTTGAGTAGGGAAGACCGGGCAGATGAGGTGAGACTGAGAGGAAACTAGACTTCTGAAGTTTCTTTTATGAAACAGACATATTTTTACTGGGAGGGAGGTAAATCTGTGCACTGGTGTCCAGCACACATTGGAAAATAGCTAGGGAAGAGGAGAGCCCTTTTTCCATCAGTGGTATCTCAGCCGCTACTCGCAGCAGTGGAGGGTCAAGCACTCCAAGCAGGAGAGCGTTTTGGGAGAGTTGCACGTGTCTAAATCCTAGCAAACAAGGCCCCTCCGCCTACAGGTGGCTGTGGACTGGGCTAAAACAGGAACCTTAGCAGTATTGTCTAGATCAACTAAACGTGACATTTGCTAAGGTACCGGGAAAAATAGCGTCACCCCCAGCGTGCCTCTTCCACCTCGCTGCCGCCTGCAGCGCACCCGCGTGGAGGTGTGAGCTCCTCATCTGTTGGGAGTCACGCTCCAGGCTTCAAATGATCCCCTGGAAGAATGATCATTGCTTGAACTGTGGAGAACCGTGGAGGTTAAGGCAAAAAGACAAAAGGTTTGAACAGCGCGGTGGGATTAGGGCTTTCTGCAGCTGGGGCTGGGGAGCGCGGGTGGAAGGCACGTTTGGCTTCTCTCCATGTTCAACCTAATCGAGTTGTTGCATTTGTTTTTAATCCGAAACAGGAGTCATCTAGACTACAAGTGTATTTTTTTTTTCCTTTTGGGAACATGAATCCTAGCAGGAAAGAGCAAAAATTTCATTAAGGAGAAAAGCAGGACTCCTGAGATTCCCAGATGTGGAAGCTGGGAGTGCTCCTACAGTACACAAAAGGCGTACCAAATTCCGAGGCTTTCAGAAATCATGAAAGTTTGCAAGCTTGCTGTTTGCCTTAGAGATTCAAAGCCTTTAGGATTCATGCTTTCAAGCTTTTTTCCCCTTACTATCACAAAGATTAGATCTTCCCTGCTTTTTTTTTTTTTTTTAATGAAAATGAGTTTTTCCTCACGATCACCTGACTCCAGGAATTAGGGTCTAACATTATCCTCTGGTGCCAAACCGGCGGGAGAGTGGTGAACCTTAGCAGCAGGCTGGTAGGGCGGAAGGTGTTCTTAATGTGAGCTAACGGGAGCCGAGGGTTTAACATCTACACTGCTCCTGCTTGATTTTCAACATATATTTGGCTTGGAATACCAATAAAGCTGTCACGAGGTTATATCCCTCAAAGGGCTCGCTGTGCAACCCTGTCCTTTCTGGGTCCGTTTTCTCTTCTGAAGGTTGCCTCTAGGTTTTTACAGCAAGCCCCTGCCCCCTAAAATCAGCATCACTAGTGTAGGTGTAAGTCAGCGCACCGTGATTGCTTTGGACGATACCATTGGCATGGTAGTTACTCAGATGCAGCACTTGGAAGTTTAATTTTCAGCGTAAAACACTCGTGTTACGCGAAGCGTTGCTCCATCTTGGAGCCATTGAAACCTCTTCTGTAGCAGAGGGAGTCTTGCTGGGAAGGGACCTGTTTTCTGGCTAGCCTTTGGGTTGTTTGTGACATTCTTCTAGAATTTGTTTCTGCCTGCCAGGAGGGGTTTTGCATACAGGATCCCTGTATCTTTGAGTGCAGTTAGATCACTTGTTTGCTGCCTTCCCTCGCGGGGACCCAGGGCTCCACCATGTGCAGCCCCAAAAATGAAATGGGCTCTTGGCTCTGGTGAAAGGCATGGAGCCTTCGTGCTTTGAGGATGGCTCCTTCGTGCCGAGGCGGTCGCTGGTGGGAGGGTTATCTCACCTTGGCAGGCGTTGCTGTCTCCCTCCGGTCTCCTGAAGCACACAAGGAGGTCCCATGTGGGCAGCACGGGTGGGAGACGAGGTGGGCAGAGTGGGCGGGATGCCGGATCCATCCTGGCTCTGCCACTCGCTCCTTCGGGCAAACGGTCTGCTCTGGGTTCCTCCCAGGAACGTGCCCAGCACTGCCTGGACGTGGTGTGGGCACAGCCCGGCGTCGGCAGCGCTCCGCGAAGCTCGGCAAAGGCTTGGTGTCCCCGCAGACCCTGCCCTGCTGCTGGCAAAGAGGGCATCTTGTCACTTAAACGGGCATCGTGACCCCACGCAACCTCGTGTACAGTCCCTGGTAGCTCCAGGACATGGCACAGATGTGAGCAGGGTGAAAAGTCAGGCTTTTATGGCTTTTTTCTTTTTTTTTTTTGCCTAAGTTTGCAGCATCATTAACATTCTGCTAAAGAGATGTGTTTTCTTCAAACACCTCGGCTTCTTGGCCTGTGCAACTCGCCGTAGGAAGACAAAATGTGGGAGCTGTAATAAGAGGAGACGTGGCTTAGCAAAACGTAATAAATGGTTAGGAAAACAGGGAAGGAGCGTGGGAAGGTCTAGGTTTTTTTCACTTTGCTAATTTACAGGAACACAGCCTGTACAGGAACACAATAAAGATGTTTAAAATAGAAATTAAGCTGAATACTGGGAAATTACTAAAAACTGTTAACAGTGAAAAGAAGAATAAAAGATGAGGTTAACTATGCAGCTTGTTTTCCTTGTGCCTGTCTGTGTGGACAGTTTCACTGTTTACAGGTCGATGTGTTTTTATGTTTCAAGGTCTGCAGTATTTGGGCCTTTAAATTCTGAGAAGAAAACTTGCTTCATTTATATAACAACCGAGACAGTATTTGTAAGATAGCAGTATTTCTGTGTTTTAGCCTGTATGTAATGGTCATTTACAAACTACGTTGAGCTCAGTTTGAGTTTCTAAGAGTCATTTTAAGCAGATTTTGTTTTGGGGAAAAGGTAACAAAAGGAGGCACTTGATCCATGTGCTGCGTTCAAAGACAGACTAGGAGTCAGCGTTAGTTCTTAGTTTACAAGTTCGATATATGTTTTTATTTGATGGAAATTCAGTGTGCTGAAAATGCAGAGATCCTTTTTCATTGCTTTCAGCACTTGATTGCAATTTGAAGTATTCAGTGCCCAGGGGTGTGCTTGGCACCCAGTCCAAACCTGCCCTCGGACCCCCATGTGTTAGGAGATTTATTCTGCCAAGTAATGGCCCCATCTGATCTCAGCGCGGTTTAGGGATCATAATCTCAGGATGCTGAGATAGGGCATTTGCCTGAGTGAGAATGGCTCTTTGTGTGAAATGATGGGGAAAGCAGCTGTGAAATGAAAATCAATGCTCATTCACAAATCCCGGCCTGGGAAGTTTGCAGAAACCTCAGTGCTGCAACCCGGTTAGCCTGAGCTGATGTTCAGATTCGTTCAGATTTCTGAACCAGACGTATCTCGTCCTTCGTAAGTCAGCCACCTGGAAGGTCTGATCCCTCCTCCCAGAGGTTTCCTCCCGCCAGAGCAGGCCCCAGCCGATGCTGCGTGAGGCCGGGGGAAGGCGATGCTTTGCACTAGCAACTGCAGGTTCCATGAGGTTGGTCTGTTGCACATAGGAACACGTCTCGGTTCGGAGCACTTGACAGCATCCAGCTGCCCAGTTGCCCCTTCCTATGATTATTCTCTATCTGGGATCAAAACTGTCCAAGCCTGAAACGGCTTTGCTACGAGGAGCCGAGCAGTGTGCGGGGAACCACCTGGGGCCGTGGTTCCACCACAATCAAGATGGGCTCTCAGGGCTGCCAGGGGTGCCGTGGTGCGCTGCTGGCAGGAGCATCGCCGTTGCCCTAAGGAGGGAGTCGACCCAGCATCTCCCAGCGCTGTGCCGACCACAGCCCAGCCTGCCTTTGTTCGTCGGCTTCCTGATGGCTTTCCAATAAGCTTGTTGCTCTCCTCTCCTTTTGCAGCTATGGGTGAACCAAGAAGATGGAGTGGAGGAGGGAACCAGCGACGTGCAGAACGGCCACCTGGATCCAAACGCCGACTGCCTCTGTCTCGGCAGGACAGTTCAGAACAGAGACCAAATGAGAGCTAATGTCATCAATGAAATAATGAGCACAGAGCGCCACTATATCAAACACCTGAAGGACATCTGTGAGGTATGCAGAGGTTGTGACACTGGGGACACAGCAGGACACACGATGGGCTGTTGAGAGCTGAGGACTGAGTTTCCCCTTGGGTGATGGGGGGAAAAGTTGCAGTGTGTTCGCGAGTAGTGTGTGTAATAGGGGAGCAGCATCTGTCAATAAGTATTGATACTTCTGAGTATTTTCCACTGGATCTGTTAATTAGCTTTAGTTCGTATCAACCAAAAATGCAATTTTCTGATCTTTTTTCCTTACTACTTTGACTAAAAATGATGAGGTTGAGATCTTTCAAGCATTTCTCTTAATTAAAACCTCTGGCCATCTACTTTTGTCCTTGTGACTGGGGAAATGAGGTTGTAATTAAACCAATCAGTTAACCGTTTCACCTGTGTCTTTCACATGGGGTTCACAATTTCCCCTTGCTCAGGATGGCTTCCCTTTGCCTTTTCTTCTGGTCAGACTGAGAGCAAAACGTTTTCACTGTAGGAAATGAAGTACCTTACATTTACATAGTGTAAGGGAAACTGCAAGCAAATGAACATTGATGACTGACCCCTCACATCCGCGACTTGGTTCTTCTTCATTATGTACAATTCACTCCCACAGCTCCTTACTGTCCTGCAGCCTTCATGCCAGGAGCTATGCCTGAAGTCCAATGGTGCAGGGCTTTCAGCTCATCCCTCTGAGTGTTTAGGGTTCCGTGAGCCCGTGCCCAGTCTTCCCAGAGTCAGTGTGGTGAAGCCCTTTGTGAATTCTGCTTAGAAAACGTCTTCCTCCTCCCTTCAGATTTGCCACTTTTCTCTTGACAAGGCAAAGCAGCCATCCAAAAAAGCATCCCTGATGCTTTTCAAATATGGAAGAGTCTTGGGATTTCAGTTTGGAATTAGCTTAATTTCAGTGTGCTATTTCAGTCAGAGGGCTTTGCACTGAAGAAGGGAAGAACTGCAGGAACTTTTCCACATAGTGTCTCTTTTCCTGCATTTGAGCTTTTCTGTTGACAAACAAAATAAATCTGAACTTGCATTTCCCAGCCATGTCACCGTGCTTTTGCCAAATCAGACTCTCAAGCAGTGCAGATAGGTATAGTTTCAGTGACATCCATGGAGTAACACTGATTTGCAGCACCTAACGATATGCCCGAGATGTGAAAGAGATCTGTGTGATACAAAATGGTATTGAGGGATAAATCTTACCGCCAGGTAGAGCATCGGGAAATGATTCAGCTGCCTCACTTATAAACCAAGGAGGACCGAAATGGGCATTCTCATCTGCAGAATGATGGGCTGTCCCTTGCTGGTGAGAGTCTCATTTTGTTCAGTTTAATCAGAGCAATCCGTTTGCCTCCAGAAGGCTTGGGGACAGCTCAGTCACGCCAGGCGTTTCGGCACAGCGTGATGTGACCGCTCCCGGGCTGGCACGAGCTCCTCCCAGTGCTGCAGGATGGGTTTGTGCGGAGGTGTGACTTGTGCCGGGGAGCGAGTAGACACCAGACAGCCGCTGGTGAGACACAGAAGTGCTGCTGACAGTGGCAAATTCCCCTCTTCCCTTTGCTCTTTATTGGAAGGTGTCAGGACAAACAGCAGCGATACGGCGTATTGGAGGGAGTAACAGCGGAGTTCTGGCTGGCGAAGGCTGAGCCTGACGTAGAGTTGAGTTCAGCAGCGTAGTTATGCTCTCGTTGCTGAGTTATAATGAATAACAAGTCCTAATGCCAGTGAGGCACCTTAAGATGTGAGGTTGTTGTCGGAGGACCGTAGCCCCTGTGAGGTAATTAAGAGCCCTCCGATTGCTCTTTTCTGCTGTAGGATGTGTTCCTAGTGCCTGCTACTATATTATTATACACCGTGTTATTATTTGTAATACCCGCGGCACCAGTCCTGCCAAGTTGGGAGCTCACAAGCTAGCCAGCACCAGAAAGAAAATCACCTGCGCAAGCCAAGGCCTGCGCGGAGCAGCCGGCTTGGAGGGGAGTTCCTCCTCCCAGCAAAGCCACGCATCTCCGAGAGCTGCTGCTGCTGTGCCCTTGCTTAGAGTGTGAAGGTCTGGTTGCTGCTTGGTGAAACAGTTTTGTGAAGATTTTTATTAGGGGCAAAATGCTGAGCTTTCCCTGGACTGCATTAGCAGGAGCGGATGGATCGTTATTCTGAAATATCACCGAGGGGAAAAGAAAGAAAAAAGAATTTAGCCTTAGGGAAACATCCAGCAATAGGAATTTCAGGCTTAGCAGTTAGAGGTTAGAGAAATAATCAGCTACTGAAAGCTAGGCTTTCATAATGGTTAGCAACAGCCAGCCTTACTGGCACAGCGCTGCTCGCTGCCTGTCCTGTAAAGCACCACAGCTACACAGGGCCATCTCCAGGCTGGAAAAGTGTCCCCGTGCCCTGGGGCTTTGGTCCAGGGACGGTACGGGGGCAGCCAACTTCCATTGCTGCTTTTTTACTCTTTTCCAAGTAATTTCACTTTGAATTTATTTTTTAATAATGTTGACAGGATTCCACCTAAGCTTTGCTTTGGTGCCAGGACAGCTCTGAATGCTGAGTGGCAAACATCCTCAGTGCATCTTAGCGTGTCAAACCAAGTCTGTTGTGCAGAGCTGACGGGACCAGTTTTCACGTGGTCCGGATGGCATTAGCTTGACTCGTTCTTGGAGGTGAACGCCACTTCTCTGTGCTGCCTCGGAGCCCAGCAACAGAAAACCCGCTTGGCAGCAATGCGGTTTGCCTTCAGAGGACCCCATCTGGGGAGCTGCTGGCCCTTCGGTGTGACCAGTTTCTCATCCGTGGCTAGCAGACTGGAGGGCAGCTCTGTAGAAAGCTTTTTAGATTGATGAGGATGTATATACATACATGTATTCCCCAGTGCACAGTTTGTAGCTGTCTTTCACAGCTTGCTTGGGCACTTTGTCTGTTCTGGAGTTGGCTTCTTCTGTGCCCTTCTGAGGAACCAGCTTGTGTTCCTGATGGACTTTATTAAACATTTTAGGTGGGTCCCAGGGCAATCACAGTCTGTGCCAGAAAAATTAGTGGTGCTGCTGGGGAACAGGAGTGGAGCAGGGCTGATGGCAAGGTTCTGTGCCTGATGTTCAGAGCTTGCTGTTGTCCAGTGCTTTAGAGCCCTGACTGCCTGGGAGCAGACACAGCTCTGGTTTGCCTTTTTAATTCAAACAGCCTCGGCTTTGTTCTTGGGCTTACTCTTGGTGTGTGTGTTTCAGCATAACGCTTGCCTGGATGCTGTGAGCACTGCTCCAGAGATCAGGATTTTGACAGCCCAAATGGTGCTGGTCCAAACTGGGGGTAGTCTACAGGACAGTGTCTCCCCAGACTGGCTTAGAGATGGAAGGAGACTGGAATGTCACCACCACTGCCTTTTAACTTACAGCCTGCAGCAACTCTCATCTCCTCCTCGTGCTGAGAGGATTCCTGCTGAAAGCACTCCCTTGCTCTCAGCAGGACAAGAAGAAGGATGGATGGATTGGCCACCTCTCCTGACTGTCTCTAAAGCCACTCTGGGGTCGAGAAAACTTAGCACTTAACCTCCTGCAGATACTTTCCAACTTTGGCCTGTACCTCAGGGACTACATGGAAAAGTACTTTAAAGGGGGATAGTTTGACAGATATTTTTAGGTATTCACTGAACAAAACACTCTCCAACATCTGCTCATCAGTCAGCTATTCCTTCTCTGAGCAAACCTGATGGGATGAGCAGGAGGAAGATGACATTGTTTTATGTAACAGAAGTAAATTTACTGGAAAAAATATGCAGCAGCCTTCTGGCTGGTGCTTGTTGCATGTTTTATATAAATCTTCAGTCTCCCCTTTGCTGGAAACCAAAGATGGAAATGCACAAGCTGGAGAGAGGATAAGGCTTAGGGAACTCCGTGCGTTCAGTAATTCTCCCCGTGGTTTTATAGGTGCCTGTACAGAAATGTGCTGCTTCAGCTTCTCTGAAACACGTGACTTAGGCAAAGTGATGAGCCAGCACACAGAGGACAGGGACTGTTCAGGACAGTCGTTGCAGCCAATAGCAACCCCAGGGCTGAAAGTTGTTCACATAAATCATCACTGACCGATTTCACAGAACAGTGTGTGTGAGAGGGGAGCCTGGCTTGCAGGCAGCCTGCAGCGTGCAGCGGGGCAAAGGTCCTGGCACAAATGGCTTTCAGCAGTCATTCAGCACTGCTAGCTCTGCAGCCAGCATCAAAAAGAAGAACCTGGCCTCAGGGGCAGGTCCACGTCTTTTTTTTTTTAAGATCTTCTGAGTTAAGCAGGTAAACATGAAAAGCAGCATGGAAAATATTCTGTGTTGTTCCATGATAGTTTGCATTTTTATTTGCCCTTCAACTGTCCTGCAACATGGGAAGCAGCCTGCTTCCATTCCTCCTGGCCTTGAAAAATGAGAGAGGGAAACCCAGGGAAATGAGTCATCGAGGAGCTCCTGGAAGAAGAAAGACCTAGATTTAGTAAATGTGGAAGGTATTCCATAACACAAGCTTCGCAGCTGAACAAGCAGAAAAATTCAGGGTAACAGCATCCTTCTAGCTAAGCTGGACATTGCAGAGGCTGGTTCTGTGCCAGGTCAGCCAAAGTTGCATTTATCATTCATCTGTTTGAAGTTCTCCCTCCCAGGAACCACATGGTGAGGCTGAAGGACAGTTTATTACAGCGTTCCAGTGGTTTGCATTGTGGACCAGCAGCTGCGTGTCACCAGCTGGCGGTTCGTCTGTGTGACTAAGCATCTAGAGCTCCCAAATATAGCCATTCAACTGGAGCTGTTGGCATTTTTCCCCTTCTTTTTTTTTTCTCTCACTGTATAATAAAGAAAGGCAAAGTTATCTAATGATGACCCCCGTATTATCCTGTTTTCAGACAAGAGGACACTGTCCAGAAAAAGGCAGCACAGCATTAGATATTTAGCCTTGCAAAGTTTCTAGTCTAAATCATCCAGACAGGAGAAGCACAGTGGGGTGAAGTGATTTGCTGAATGTCACACAGATCAGTGGCAGGGGCAGAAATTCAGCCCAGGCATCCTGAGCCTCCATGTGTCACCCCATCCCCTGGACCACATGTGCTTCAGGCAAACGTGTTTGAAGTCTTTGAAACCAGGACGGTGAGTTCATGGACAAGGCAGGGTCAGCAAAATGGGGAGGCAGGCAGAGCTTGGTGTGTTCTGCTTTTTGCCAGAATATTGATCCACCCAGTCTTTTTAGGTCAGGAGGTCTTTGGAGCGGTGCTTCCTTGTTAATCTGTGTTTGTGTGATGTCCAGCTAGACTCAGGCTCAGCACCACTGGGTATCATGGGCAGGGGAAGAATAAACAAGAAGGACCTTTGTGTTATTGCACTGGGCCAGGATGCAGGAGATCTGAATAGTTGCCAGCGCTATTGCAGATTCATTCTGTGACTTTGGAGATTTTCCTTAAACTCTCTCCATCCCAGTTCTTCCTCTCTTTCTCCATTTATCTTTCATGTCTGTAGACTCAGTGAGGGAGCCTGATGTTTGTACAGAGCAGGACACGGAGCCTTTTCCTCTGTTCCCACTTAAACAAGGAAGAAGAGCAATGAAAGATGACAGCTGAGAAAACAGGACAAAATTTCTCCCTGTTTTTATGCTGTTTGGAATAGCGTATTTGGGGTAATCTCATGAAGGACAGAGGAAACAAAAATTAAAATAATGCTGCTTTCCTCTAGATGGCATTGATCAGCAGCTCGTGCTGTTCCCGCGATCGGGCAAGCCGTAACGCCCAGCCAACGTCCTGCCTCACTTTTGGGGTTCCCTGCCATGAGGCTGGCAGGACAACAGCCCTGCTGCTTTTGTCTCAGACTCGGGAAGGTGAATGGCGTGGGGATAAAGCATGCTGCCTCCCAAGTCGGGGGAAGCTGGGAGAGCGTTTGCCTTCAGCATTTCACTGGGTGCTGAAACGGCTCTGGATGGGTACGGCGTCCCTTCCCTCTTCCTAGAGCAAAGGCACGCAACCCCACGTTAGAGTATTTCTCAGCATGGTTGGCAGCTTCCTTCTCCCGATTGCTGTGGCTAAAAAATCAGAAATCAGAGTGGGCAGGGGACCAAGCAGCCCCTCATAGCTTTCTCTGTCGTGCTGTGTGCCACTGAAGAGGATGTGAAAACAGCGCTGTTTGTAGGAGCTACCCACGATATTGGGTATTGCAAGGCAGCGATTTTTGAAGGACCAGGTATACAAAATGCTGTCACACACCTCAGCCAGATTTTGCTGTTCTCTGCAGCACAGGTAGGGACAGGGCAGTTTCAGGCTGTACTGGCTGAGATCTCTGGGGAACTTTCCCTTTGCAAAATTGATTCCTGCAAAATGCTGCAGGACATTGAGGCACTGTTCCCTCTCTGCACTTCTGTTCCATCCACGCGCTGTCTCCGGCATTGCCTGATGCAGGCTGCGGAGCCCGGTGCGTCCTGGGTCTGGCAGGTCCTGAGCGAGGGTGGTGCTGTGGTCTGCCGCAGGTTGCAGTGGGAGCAGTGACCGCCAGTGCCGAATGTTGCAGATGACATGTTGTCTGTCGACAAAGGACTCATAGCGTTTTGAGGCATGTTTTGCCTATTGCATGCTTCCTTGTAGGGAGGAGTTGAAGGAGACTGTCATGCTTTAAAAGTGGATTTTGTTTTCTGAGTCGTTTTCTGATTCTGTTTTTACTTGCTCCTTCCTCAAGAAAAATCTGGGAGTAGCCTCAGTAAAAGTGTTTGGGTTGCTTTATGGATTGCTGTCTTGCTTCTTACAGGGTTACTTGAAGCAGTGCCGGAAGAGAAGGGATATGTTCAGTGACGAACAGCTGAAGATCATCTTTGGTAACGTTGAAGATATCTATAGATTTCAGATGGCTTTTGTCCGGGACTTGGAGAAACAGTACAATAACGAGGATCCTCACCTCAGTGAGATTGGACCATGTTTCCTTGAACACGCAAGTTCATTTGGCATTTTTGTTTGGGGGGCTTGGGGTTGGTTTTCTGGGGGTGTGGGTTGGAGGGGGGGGGGTAGCTGCAAAAGTCAGAAAGCAGGAAGCACTCAGAATCTGACTCAGGATCTGTTCCAGTTCCATATCACAGGCTACTCCATAGTATCCACTTTGTGAGATACAGATGCAGGGAGAACTGAGGGAAGTATATAGTTGGATAACCCCCCAGTGCCTTTGAATCCCAACACCTTTTCACATCCACCCTCGCAATATGTAGGTGCTGTGTCCCTCACATATTCCCCGCCTTCTTTTTCTCCTCAAAATACAACTTAAATCCACTCACAAGCCATCCTAATCAGGGCATGGATGACCAGATGGTTGGAATAGGTAAGGGAGTCCAGAGAATTAAAAAGAGGCTTTAGTTGTGCATTACACAGGAAAGCAGAGGAGAGCAAACGCCCGGGCTGTTCGCTGTGGCACTGAGATGCGTTTGCAAGGGATGAAAAAGCCACGGGAGGAGCTTTGGACGCCTTCACCTGCAGAGCGGCTGGGCCAGGCGCGAGGTGGCAGCCCGTGCCGCTTGCTGCCCAGGTGGCAGCGGGGCAGCAGAGAGCTCGCTCATGCTGAGTGCACACTGAGCAGGACATTTTAGCTGACGATACAGTCCTGGAGGCTTTGGCCCAGCCCATCGTACTGTTACATAAAGCCACGTGCTACAGGAGCCGAGAAATTGGCCAGTGCTGTAACTGTGTCGGGAAGTGTCAAGAAAATTACGGTCCTGTAGTTTTAGGCTTTCCTTTACGGAGACTGAAATGCCGTGTCAGAGCTTACATATGAGGTGCCCTGACGCAGGATGCAGGTCCTGTACTGCGTTACTTACAGCCAGGGCTGAGCTAGCAACAGTTCGCTTATTAGAGAAATTTCCAATGGACATTCACGACGCTTCAGCGGGGCCTCCCTGAAAAGGTTTGTAGTATCACTTAAGCATCACTGGTCTTCTAATTAAAACACACGTTTGTTTTTGAGAAATTGCATTATGGCATTAACATTGCTCACTTCTGTCAGAGCCTGCAGTCTCTGCTGTTTGCTTCCAAAGCAGCAGCATATTGCACCTTTGTGCTAAAAAGATGTAAGAAATCTTGGTGAGAGTCAGTAGCTAAAACTTCATGTCCTAAGGCTGTGCTGTCAATTCATCATTTATTGTAACAATAGTAAAAGTTACTACTGCTACTGGGAGGAATGTCTGGCACTTCTGTCATCATTTCCATAGGGGTTGAAAGCTGGCTGATAAAGTCCTGATAAATTATCCCTGTTTAGCCATCTGGGGAAACTGAGGGATGAGGACATTAAGATCCTGTTGTTTGGGTCTGCAAGGCAGCTCGTTCCTCATCTACTTCAGTAAGAGGCATCAGGGCTTGGCTCTTGGTCAGCCATGGGGATGGGGAAGAAATCAGGCTCCCCTATTCCCAGAAGGGCAGGTTATGTGGACCCCTATGGGACCCAAAAAAGTAGTATCAGTATGGGACCCCCCAAAAAATATCAGTCCTTTCTGTACTTTGTAAGGCATCAGCCACAACGTGATGTAGCATCTCAGGCTTTTGACTTACAAATACCTAGGCTTATATCAGGGCCGTCTGAACTAGTCTGAATATGTGACATTGGGCAGTCAGTTTATTTCTGTCTCTCCCCTCCACTGCAATCTTTCTTACACCTTTTGTTTGCGTTGTCTGCATGGCCCAGGCGTTAGGGGGTGATGAACTGCCGTGGCCCCATCTGTGGTCAGTGAAGGCAGGAAAAGGAGATTCCAACCAAGCTAGTGCAAAAAGCCTGGTTAGACCACTGCAAAGGGTGGCTGGGCACGCGTGTGCAAGTGGTTTTCTTTTTTGTTGCTCGTTTGTTTGTTTTTCCAGTCTTTGGTGCTTTCTGGCTCTGGGGAAATCCACCCAGTAGTTGGTTCCTGGGGTTCCCTGTTGGTAAAGGGGTGTTCAAAACTACCCAGCTCCCAAGCACGTGCCAGGTGCTTCATGGTCTTTCAGGGAAAGAGCTCTAGAAATAACAAGATTGTCTTGTATTACCAAAGGCCTGAGCTGTGACTTGGTTCTACCTTTACCTTTCACGAAGAAAATCCCACCACTCAGTTTGACACTGAGAACACCCACAGCGCTGCACAGGCGTTCGCTTTAACACACCCGGTACCTGCAGAGACCTCAGCAATGTGTCGGTACGCAGGCCCCCTCTGCCTCCCTGTTCCCCATGCAGCAACCAGGCAGCACCTTCTCTGAGCAGGAACAGTACATCAGGATCAGTCCTTCCTCCTCCTGCTGGGGTATCGCTTCTTCTTTAGTCGTCATGTTGGCAAGTCGGGTGATTGACTGCTCGCAGCGCCTGTCTGACGTGTGACCCCTTCCCTCCTGCCTTTCACAGCAAGATGGCTTCTGGATCTATTCGGAGTATTGTAATAATCATCTGGATGCGTGCATGGAGCTTTCTAAGCTGATGAAAGACAGCCGGTACCAGCATTTCTTTGAAGCTTGTCGCCTGTTGCAGCAGATGATTGATATCGCTATAGATGGATTCCTTTTGACACCAGTGCAGAAGATCTGCAAATACCCTCTGCAGCTCGCAGAGCTGCTCAAGTACACAGCACAGGATCACAGGTACGGTGACGCTCTTATTACACAGAGGGGTTTTGCTCACTGCTTCTTTACGTGGCCTCTTAACGCACACTGGGGTTGTTTTTTCTGTCCAGCTCTTCTTTTCATGACATCTTGTATAAATTGAAGCAGGGCAAAGGTTCAGCAGATAGAAAGCTTCTCAAAGCACCGATTCTCAGTGGAGCCAAACTCGTCTCTCTTGTAATCAGACGTGAACTAATTACCCTTGGATGTACTTTATGATGCTACCGGTTACACTAGAAAAATTACTTAATGAGCATTCAGTGGTCAGAAAGGCTCATTCCTTTATCCTAGAGAGGAGCTCAGCACACAGTGGGTGGAGGGCCAGGATCTGCAACTCGAGCCTGAATATGCTCAGATTTTGGGAGAATTCAGAGCCTGTTCTGCTTTTCAGCCTGATTCCGTCTTTGATTTTGCCGTTGGGCTTTTAGGATCAGATGAGCACCTGGAAGTATGATTTCTTCCCCAGAATTTTAAGGAACTCTTTTTCTTCTGATGAGGGCAATCAACCTGATTGCCTGACCTAGTGTGAGTCAAGACTAGTACCTAGGCTATCAGTTATGATAGGTGAAAGAAGAATAAGGCCCCCTAAGAACAGATTTTCCCTTACCTTGCCAGTTTTCTTTCTTTTTCCGAAACCCTTTTTAAAAGGAAGTGGTTCAGAGAGAAAAAAAGACCACAACGGTTTCAGAAACTTCTGCAAGTCTTTGTTGTTGTTTTTTCCCACCCCCGAAACCAGCTCTGGAGGTGTGCAGAGAAGTGACATGAGCAAAGAAATACATGGATTTCTTTGACCTGGTTCACTAGTTTCACTGATTCATACTAGCCGAACGCTCAGTTGAAAATCACCAATTTCAACATGCATTTGGCCCCAGTTCCAATTTCTCTTTTTCCTTTCATTATGAGTCCAAATAAACTTGGAGTAGACTCCAAGAAGCTGCGGCTTCTTTTGCTTACCAGCCATGTGATATCCCCACAGTAGTTAGAGTGTGAACTTAGATGCGTGGCTTTACAGTGGGAGGATGTAAGCAGCCTCAGAGAGGAGAGGTCTGTGTTCAAAGTGACCTTCTCTGAATGATTTGGTAGCAATACCAAAGGGGATGTGGACCGTGTGATTACACAAGGGTGAATTATTTTGAGAGTGCATTCCTTTGGGATGTTTTAAAATCAGCATGTTGTTAAGTAATCAGATACAGTCATATTCTGAGGAGACTCAGCACTTCCCTGTGGTTAAGCAATGAGTTGATTCAGACCGAGAGCTCTTTTTTACTGGATCGTGTCCGTGGCAGGACACAGCTACGGACACTTACTTTCTCTTTTTTCTTCATTTTCTGAGAAGGAAAAGCAGGATTATATTTGTTTGCCTGGCATTAGTGAAGAGCAAGCCCCCTGAAGCTGTACCAGAGTGCACATATGAAACTCATGCCTGCACAGAGAGCCAGCAAAAGAGCTGTGCCTTGTCTCAGCGCCGTGGCGTGATGCGCTTTGGTTAGTGCGGCCATGCCCCCAAGAGTTTATCGACTCCTGGTGGAATGGCGTTATAACCCAGAAATGCAGAGGGTTGCACCACACCGTCCCGTGGTCTAGCTCCTCTGGTTCAAGCATTCAAAGAGCCTGGGAGCAACCAATCCTCCAGGCAGCCCAGCTCACATCCCAGACCAGCTTTCTGCTGTGAGTAGGGAAAGTGAGGCACGGGGAGCGTGTCTCAGCACCAGGTGCCTCTGCATCAGGGCTGTGCCAAAAACCCAGGCTGCCCCCACTGCCTGCTTGAAATAAGACTATTTTCTGCTGCCGTGATCTCTGACTTTGGGATGGGAGGCGAGGTGAGCAAAGCCTGAGACGAAAAGCAAATAATCGTTGGGGAGTGTCATGTTGTGATAATACCAGACACAGGGAAAAGCCAGCTACCTGCAGGTTGGGATACTGTTGGTGTCACCTATGAACGACAGAAACCGAGAAGCCAGCTGGGGAGCTTCAGCTGCGCTCCTGAATCAGGCAGTGAGTTGTCCTCATGCACTTGCAGCTTGACAGCACTCGCAATTAGATCGTGAGTCTGAAACAGAAGCTAGAATAATTTTCTAGTGGACTAATTAGTGGACTAAGACAATGAAATCAGGCCCATCGTTGGCTGGATTAGGAGTCTCCTAGGCACTCTGATTAGAATTTTGCTATGTAGAAAATACTGTTTAAATCAACCGTTTCCAAAGTAAGGCAAAACTCAGAAAGGACTGGGAGTCCCAATGAGAGTAAATGTTAGCTTCATCTAAGAGCTGGACATTCTGTTCTTTTTCTTTGCTACCTCCTCTTCACTAATACCGTGCTTGTAGGGCTCTGCATCTTCCCTGTACCAGGTCAGGACAACAGAGCTGAAATCAGGAACCTGACCACTCTCCCTCAAGTTAGCATGTGATATTTGGCAAGAGTCTAGAGTTGCATCCTGATAGAGCCCTGGAAAGAGGTCACTGCATCCCCAAAGTATCAACAAACCATTTATTTACCTTAATTTCATAGTTAATGCTATCCTATTATTAATTCACTGGCCAAATGCTTTGCTTCTGTTATTTTTTTCTTCAAAGTTTTTGCCAGCTCTGCCACAGACATGGGCTAGGAGCCCAACAAGTTCAGGCACGACTCTTTCTTCATTCCTGTGTGAAAGAAAAATGTGCATGGGGTTTTCTCTTCAAACACCATTAGAATTAGTGAATTAGCATGACTAAGATAAAACCCAGCTTGATTGGCACTGGTCCACTCCGCATGGAGGCAGGCATGGGGGTGTTTTCAAAGCCTGGCTCCCTTCAATTGCTCATTGTTTTGAGACTGGTTCATTTGAATTTTTCACAAAGCGACATCTGTTCACCTCCTAAAGATTTACACCAGCTTCATATGAAGTAAATATATGAAGGTCCGAAGTGCAGCTTTCTGGTGTCCTGAGCGTTCCTGCTGCAGACTGGAGTTGAAATCAGGAGTGCGTGAACACGTTACGTGATGGAGACTCTGCTAACGGGTGGACTGACATTAGCCTTCCTTCTTTGCATGAGCATAATTGCTAGAGATTATTAGTGACTGTCTCTAAACCCTGCACCTCTCCCTATCTCTACAGATCCTTTCTGGACATAGTGACTTACCTATTTCCCCTACAAGAACTTACGGATATTTTCAAGACCAAACTAGTGTGTCTCATTGGCATAGCTCAGTTTCCCCCTTATGCAGCCAGACATTTGCTTCATACGGATGGCCACAGAAGGGAAGGTGCAAGAAATCCTTCCTTGTATATCAGGATGTGTGTGTCAGCCCATCCTCTGTTCTCCTTCACTTTTTTGAAGGACCAGCCCTGATGCTCTGGAATTTTTTAGGATTTTTTTAACCCCAGCTAGAATTTTGACATAAGAATGGAATAAAAGTTGAAAATGGATCTCAAGATTTCATCCAAGAAAGGATGGCAAAATAGCAAATAATATTCTGTTGTATATTGTATTGTGATTGTTTCTTAATATTTATCCTGTATGGATCAAATGGGGAAATGGATCTAAAGATCCACTCTAATTCACAGCACTCACTCCTATTTTAGCTGTCACCAGTGCAATCCTTTAGCAATAATCAATAAAGCCATTCCCCCTACAGCTGCCGAAGATCACAGTTTTTCTCATTAGTCAGCAGTCAATATCAGCCCTTAAGTTAATATTAAATTACGGTGGCATTATGGCAGCTGGCCTTGTCTGTCTTTCCAATTGAAATGAACATTAAGGCTCCCTGGAATGGAAAAGAAGGCGCAGGGCGGAAATCAATAGCATTGATTTCAGCATCACTTTTTGAAAAGACTGATCATCATCTTTGCTGGCCCTGGCGGGAAGCTCTTTTCACTCTGTGTTATTACACTCACAGGCACATCCAGGAAAAAAAAAAATCTTTTGATTTGCTCGCCTGAAGTCTGCGCTATGAGTGAATGCCACTGGATAATGCTCTGGGGCACTCTTGGAGTCACCTTATGTCTTGGAAGGGGCTCCGTCTTGTGTCTAATCAAAAAGTATTTTCTAATGTTCATTTTTAAAACATCAAAACCCAAGCCCAAAGACAGGGGCTATAAAAATGTTCAGACTTTCTCTTAGGATGTGCTTTCGCGAGCACCTTAAGATTTTAAAGCGTGATACCCACAACTGGTGTGGGTTGGTTTGGTAGAGGCCAGACTGTACCCAGCGGGGCTCCCCTGATGCCAGCCATCTGAGAAGCTGCTGCCTTCTCTGTCTCATACACACGCTGTTTTGGTTGCAAGCGAGCTGCTCTTTTCCCGTGATCCAGAAAGACATTGCAGTTGGAAAAAAATACAGGATTGTAATAATGAGTGGCAAATCCTACCTGCATTTCTTTCTAAAAGGATGGTGAGATTATGCTGCTGCTGCTGGTACATTTCCACTGCACATCAGGCTCCATTTCATGGCCTTCTCTTTTGTGTTCGACAGTGACTACAGGTATGTGGCGGCTGCTCTCGCCGTTATGAGGAACGTGACTCTACAGATCAACGAGCGGAAGCGGAGATTGGAGAACATTGACAAGATAGCTCAGTGGCAGGCTTCGGTTCTGGATTGGGAGGTACGGTACCCGCTCGGCCCTAATTAGGTGCTATCAACCTGGGAAAAGCAAATTCCATGCAGTTGTTGGAATTTTCCTAGGCCACAGAGCTCATTTCACACAACCTGGTCTGGGTATATATGTTGTAGAAGACCTCGGAACTGGGATTAAACTCAGGACAGAGGAGACATTCTTACAGGCTTTGGAGATGGTACTTAAGATGTAAAACACTGATGGTACTCGGAAGAAAATCTAGGGTTGAGTTCCAATTTCATCACTATAAATCTGGAGTAAATTCTGTGATTGCAATGCTGTTGTCCTGGGAGGAAGAGTGATTTGGATCAAACTCTTTGTGCATTCTGGCTCTGTGCTTTGTGAATGGGGAAGAAGTAGGGAAAGAGTTAGCAAAAAGCCCTGGGAATTGTGACAGGTTAAACAAATGGCAAAAACTTCTGGTTTGGGGATTAGAAGCCAAAACATTAAGCTGAAGTTAGAGATGCTGTTTGCACATTTAAACTGAGTATCCACTCAAAGATGTTTCTGAACCAACTCTGTGAGTAGTTGTGGTATAATTAATGAGCTGAGAATACAGGCAAGGCAGTCAGCAGAGGGATTCTCCACCAGCAGGCCTTCACTCTCCTACATTTTGCCATGTGCTTTAAAACTAAACACTTGTTGTCCTTTTTTTTTCATCCCTGAATTTTTTGAATCATTGTATGAATGTAATCTGGGAATGGGGTTTTTGAAGCAGACCAAGGACAAATGTTTTTGTAAATCCCCCTCTGTGTTAAATCATCGAGCCATGTGTTGAGCGAGTAGACACTTACAGTGACGGAGTGGCTTCCATTCCTCCTTACAGTCACAAAGATTTGGAATAACTCCACATTCAACTCAGTGGGACCACACTGTATGAATTAGTCTATCGGAAAAATGCATGAATTGTTTAATTATTATTTTTTTCTGGGAAAGATCTAGGAAGGCTGGGAGTAGAGGGAGAGAAATGCAGGTACCTCACCTGATTGTGTATCCTCCTTGACTGAATTAGTTTCGTATAATGAGGGTTAGATTCAACCCTGGATCTCTTGATAAAACATATAAATGCAGCAATCAGCTGGTTCTTAAATTTTGACTGGCAGTGAGAGCAGAGAATGCAGATGATTTGCTTGATTGTTTTATTGTTGTTTACTGGGAAGAAACCTCTCTCTCATACTGACACACAGCTTCATTTTCAGAATTAGAAAACTGCTCTCAAGGAGGCACAGGACCATCAGAAATATCTTCAGCCTTCAGTATATTCTATGTGATGAGCTAATGTGTGTCATTTGTAAGAAATGCCAGGACCCTCATTGTAAATAAATCTAGATTAAGGACGGATCAATTCCAAGTCAGTGAATATTCATGGGCAAGTGGAAAGCCAAGGTGACCTCCACACAGGATCTTTGGAATAGCAGTTTCTTTGTCTCTTCCATTAGCTCAGTTGATAATTCATTTTTATTTAGCTGTATCCTTGATAATTCATTCCTGCTTAGCTGTACCTATTCTTTATCTCCATCCTATCCTCAGGAACTTGCCAAATCATTCTTCCAGGGGCTTTTGAATCCTCCAAATTTCTAAGCACAATATTGCAGCACCATCCTTCAGCTTCTCATCATATAACAGAACCTGCTGTTGCTGCCGCTCAGAGATCCAATAGGAATACAGCTGCTGCCCCCATTCAAAGGAAAACACCATTCTTGCCATTTTTATGCTATGTTTTGGATCAAGAATAGTCACAGAGTTGTGATGAGAACACTAGAGGATGAGAGCAAGATGCAGCAGAGGACTGCTTGATTCTTGCCTCTAAAGTAACTTCTGAATCATCAGATCCAGTCCCCACTTCACAGATGTCCATGTAATGGCCAGGAGGATGCACAAAAACAAACCCAAACCACTCAGCAGTTAACTGTAGTATAATGCAGGAAGAGAGCAGGAGCAATCAAAAGCGGTGCCAGGTGCTTAGATCTGTCCTCGATCTGTACAGATACTCTCTATAGGCATTGCAAACCCAGGCTGCTAACCTCCCAGCCCAGCTGATCTCCATCAGCAGGATGTGTCTCCCAGGTCATAGGCCATCAGGGCTTGATTTCCTCCCCAGCCTGTAGGGGTGCAAGCCCTCCTCTCCTGCCATGGAGTGGAAGAGGGACTTCCTGGTGCATCTCCCTAGTCTCTTCCAGTCCGTGGGGAGTTACCTGGGTGAGAGAGTAGAAGACAGTGACTCCCTATTTCTCTTTGGCAGAGGACAGTTAGCTGAGAGATGCTGACCCGACGTCAACTTCATGCTTCTGCAAGTGCTTATCTAGTTAATTTTAAACGCTCACTGAAACAGAGGCGGGAACCCACAGCATTACCCTCCCATCTTTCTGTGGCCCTATTCCTGCTCTGATTAGCCTTTGTACCCAACAGCATTCCCTCTCCATCCCTGTGTGTGTCACAGTGGCTTCCTGATCTCTCCAGCTGGCACGGCAGTGCAAGCAAGCAATAGCAGCATGGATCTGTGGTACGGCACAGTCTTGCTTCAGACAATCCAAAAAAACCCCACATACAAGAAAGCGGGAATGAGGAGAAAAACAGACAGTTCAGGCTTTTTTTTTTTTTTTTCCCCACCAGAAATCCATCTAGGGCACAAGATAGAGATAATCCCTAATTACTACTGTATTTTGTACTTGGTGAATTATTTCAGCAGCAACCAAGGGTGAATGTTTAAGAATGTTGAAATGCTTCATTTAGGAAAATGTCTCCATTTTTCCTTAACATCTCTGTACTAGCAGTGTTGACTCTCTGATTTGAAATTGCATTTCTATTTCTGCATTTGCCTGTGTTTTGTGATAAGATGTTGGAAAAAGTTTTTTAAAAAGAAGAAAAAATCCAAACCAAACAAATACTCAGCGAGTGAATATGTGAAATGTTCTTGTATACAAAGTGCGCGTACACATATTCTTGCAAGGAGAGGGTGTTATTGGGAATGCATCCATCTTGCTGATCCTAAAACAAAAGAAAAGTAGGGAGCATGTCCTAGCTAATCTGAGCAGAAGGGATTTTATTGAATCCTGTGGAGTTGTGCCTGTGTGTTTCAGGAATCATTTTAATCCCTCAAGATTTTCTGCATGGCCCCATGAAGGTGAATTTCAGAGTCAGCATTTGAAAAATGTGGATGTCCTTCAGTTACCAAGGCCAGATCTTTTTTTTTTTTTCAGGCAGTCACATAGGCAGGGTCTGATGGTTTAAATCACAAATGGGACCAAGAAAGAGTGTCCTGACTGTAGTGGCAGCTGCTAACTGTGCTGTGGCAGCCAGAGCATGAAGTCTAAGGAATTACTGGGGGCCTTGGTAGCTTTGTACAAGGAATGACTGAGCAAAATCTTAACGGACGATTCTGATCTCACTGACTGCTATAAATTAGAAATAATCCCAATCACTTTGAAATGTGTTCCTGTATAATTTGTAGGAACATGGTCTTGACCAAAAAGCCTGGATTGGACTGTTACCATGTGCGACTCACTTTTTTATTTTGTAACTTGGATTTCCAATGGATAAACAGACCTAGAGAGGTGCTGCCCCTGCCTACGCTAAATTTTTTTAGTGCCTTTTGTCCTTTCAATTGTTACTGGCGCAGAATGTAGGGCTTCCACCACCTCCTGCCAAGACCTTTCAATGTCTGAGAGCTCTCGTTGTTATGAAGTGTTTCCTGATGTTCAGCCTCTACTTCTCCTCACTCAGCGTCATCCTCTTACTTGTAGTTAAATATCCTCAGATCAAAACAGTGACATTTAAAGGCAGGTAGGCAAAACTGGCACACACAGTTAGCTAGAATGGGTTCAGAACAGCATGCAAAGTCTTGTCTGGATCAGACTTGCAACAGGCCAGACAGAGCCCGTCCTGGGCAGCCTTTCTGTGCTCAGTCCCTTCTTGTGCCCTCTGAGAGAGTTACAGATCTCAAAGGTTACTGGGTGACGTGTACATATATGTATACAATAGCCCTATAAAGAGGTGATTTCCACAAAGCCCCTTGTCTTTCTAAGTCCTTGCAACCCCAGTTTGGGCAGCGCTGTATTTACAGGCACCCAAGCGAGGCAGCAGGAGTGAAGGAGCAGCACGTCCCTGCCTTCCTCTGTCTGCCTGTCCTGTGCAGGCTTCTCCGGGCAGCCGGCAGAGGAGCACATTTGCCTCTCTCCTGCCCTCCTCACGGCTTCTGCGAGCCCATCAGGGCATGCTGGTGAGTGTGCTGCAGTGCCCAGCTTGCTCCGGAGCTGCTCCCGGGCAGGGGGACAACCTTGCCATTTGCTTGGGCAGTGACTGCGGTGCCCGCTGCAGCCTTGAGTGCAAGAGCACCCTTGCTGAGTGCCCGGTACAGATGATGTGGTGATGGAAAACAGATTTGCGCTTTGGCAGACCTCAGAATTGCTCCTTTCAGCCCAGTTTTCTGTCAGAGGAGGGAGGCGATGTGACAGGGTCCCCATCCTGTGGCCATCCCCTGGGAGGGGATCAGTGAGGTCCCCGAGCCAGCGGCGGGGTGTTTGGCACCAGAGAGAGCATTGCTCATCAGCCTGCGTTAGTCTTAACCTGCTATTTAAGCAGATTACTTGGGTTTATGTAGATTTCTAGATATTTCTACCCGAGATTCCCGTGGGTTACCACTTTGGCAGGTTTCACAAGTATTAAATTTGCATGAAGGGAAAAATATATATAATTGACAAATATAATGAACACTGGCCTTTTACATTTCTTCCCTTTCTTGTTATTTACTGGTCCTTTAAATCAAGACTTGGTGCCCTTAATTATGTAATATATAATAGTTGGCTTCAGCCTAATATTACGTTATTGAATCCAAGAATGACACGGGGAAAAAAAAGATGCATGCAACCAACGTACTGTTTTCAAAGTGAGGAGAGCCTGATGAGAAATCCTCCCGGGAAAAAATCACACCAGGGTCTGACACAGATCCTTCTTTTCTTTTCTTCTTCCTTTTTTTTTTTTTTTCCCCAGCAACAGAAGGTATCAAAAAATGAGCCTGATGAAAAGGACAACATTTCTCTCGCTTTCCTTTTTCTGATCTTTCTGTAGCCCAGAGTGCTAATCAGCCTGTCAATCTCTAATTAAAGAACAGCAGTGTCAGGCAGAAGAGAGTCCTGCTTGCTGAATGTTAACCAGGAAAGGGGATTTTGTGCCCAGCAGTAGCTGTGAGGAGCCGTGTTAGAGGTGGGCTCGGGCACGGGGCAGTGGGTCTGGCGAGCTGAGCAGGTCTGAGCCTGGGACAGCCCCTGCTCAGGTGTTGCTCTTGGGACGAAGCAGTGGGGCAGCTGGGGAGGTGCAATGTGCCGCAGCCTCCTCTTTAACAGAACTTCTCTTAACTTACAGAAGGATGTAGATGGTCCAGTCTCTCTGGAAGTTGATTGCCAAAAATGGAGAGGGAAGGATTTTTTTTTTCCCTGTTTTGGACAGGATTAGAGGGATCCAGGCCTGGGACTGGCTTTAGAGAAGGACTGGGAGAGGCACTGCAGAAAGCACACCTCAAGTCAGGACAAGTATCGAGGCCTGCAGGGCTCGTCATGTTAGCAGTGGGGCAGAAAAGCAAGCGCTTCCCTCCTTGCCCACCACCCTGCAACCGACTCCGTAAGCCCCTGGTAGGGATGTCCCCCCAGCAGAAGACACTTTGTGCTGCTCAAAGCGGTGGTGTAAATGTGTTGGCAAAGAAAATGCCTTTCAAGGTTGATTGCTTCTGCTCGGGGAGGCTCTGGCAGCGCAAGCTGGCATTGCTCTAGCAGCCGAGGGCTTGAGGAACGGGCAGGGCCATGGAGCGGCTGCTCTGGGGGGCTGCAGGCTGGCCAGCCGTTTGCTAGTCCAAAACTGTCTGCAGTCAGTATTTCCAAATTTGCTAACCCAGCACTGGAAACCATCTATTCTAGCCTGTAGACTGTATATGAAAATGGTTTTCACAACATAGCAAATGCAGTACAAATCCTATCATTTCAGATCTGATTTTTTTTGTTCTATACTGCTTGCAGGGACTACACAGTTTGGATTCAGCTAATCAAGTAGAAGTGTTTACAGAGTCCTCTGTGTGTCCTAAGGCTTGAGATGTTACCACAGGAGTAAAAGACCAAGCTGGTTTTCTATTTTTAGCAGACAGCCTCTTCCAGCCTTGCCCCCCTCTCAAGAAAGTTCCTGTCCGTAGGCTTGTATTAATCTTCTCCATATAAGCTCACGTTTTGTCAGAAAAGCCCACAATTGCTGGAGCCTGGGTGTTTCCTTCAGAGCTTCTGGTTTGAGGCCTTGCCTGTGCCTGAGCTGTCTCAGCAGCGCACGGTCCCTGGTTTCTGGCTAGAGGTACCCCTGCTGCGATCACGCCCGGACACCACTCTCTTGAGACACCATAAGAGGCACAGCCCATCCCTTCTGGGAACGACCCTCTGTGTGCCCGGGAAGTTATCCCTGATGAGGCCTTCAGATACCACAGCCACGAGAGCGAGACAGAGATGCAGATAAATATCTTGCTCAGGCGATTTGAAACACTCTGCTGCATCATGGTGCAGCACCTGAATGAAGTTGCTGTTGTTCGCAGGGCCCAGGGACTCAGACAGTTGCTTCCAATCAATGCTGAGAGGTTAATTACACATTTACCTGAACAGCGGTCTGAAATCCTCGCTGAGAAATTCGGAGTGGGGTGACTCTTGGTTGCTTTGGCACCTACAAGTGTAAGTGGAGCCAGAAGAGGGTGTCTGTCTAGGTGCCCCCCATAGCTGGCTGAACCCTTACAAGCTGTTTGCTGAGATTTTGGGATGCTCTCCTCCTAGAATTGGCTCTAGTTTGGCATCAAAGCCAGAACTGCGCTAGTTTCAGAGCCAAAAATAAATAAATAAATAAATAAATGAAAGCTTTTCTCTCACTTGCTCTCAAATCCTGCTCCTTACCTTTTAGCTGAAGTCGTCCTAATTCCTTCTGTGGTGTTGCAGAGCGAGAGAGACGCTGAGATGCCCACAGGGCCGGTGGTGGTGAATTCACCCATTTTTAATAAATAGATTTTAATTAACTTTTTAAAAAGTCCAGCTCATCGCAATTAGTGGAGGGTGACTGCATTTGTTCTCTCGGAGAGTGGGAGAGAGACTGCTGTGTTTTTAAGACCATCTGCTCATGAATCCTTAAAAAAAAATTTGGAGAGGAAAACAAGCGTTAGCTGGAGGCAGAGAAAGGGTGAGGGCATTCTGGCAGCCGGCCGGGGGGCCTGGCCAGCCAGGGGGCCAGCCAGGGTTTTGGAGATGGGGAGCTCTCCCAGCCTGGAAGAGTGGGAAGAGAGGCGGCAATCTGGAGGGGAGAGTTTTGGCAGCCTCGCTGGTGAGGGAATTGATATCCCACTGCAGATGACTTCGGTGGCTGGCCCGACATCTCCCGAGGGGCCGTGCGTTGGGATGCTTTCCTAAAGGGAGGGGTGGCAGGGGATTTTGCGATAGCCTGGTGCCAGTGGCTGCTTCGCTGGGGCAGCCCGAGGTGGCTGCAGGGACAGGCGGGCGTCCTCGTGCCTGGGGGAGCCCAGCTGAGCTGAGGGCTGGGGAAGGCGAGCGGGAAGTGCTGGTGGGATGGGCACCTGCAGCGAGGGCTGGGGGTGGCAGAGCCACGAATGGGGACAGTGTCCTGGAGCAGCAGTGCTGCTGTTCCTTTGCTCGTTGCGTGTGAACCGTAATGACCGTGCTTTGAATGTCCACGCTTGCATTATTTCCTTTCATTCAGAATGATCTCCCATCCCCAGTTTCTGGTCCGAAGTCAGACAGGGCAGCTTTGAGAGCTGCAGAAGGGCCAAAATCTCATTTAATTGTTGCTCCTCCCTGTCCTGCAAAGAGAAACATGCCCTGGCTGGGAGCGGTGGTTCACATGGCCTCATTCTCTGTGCCCTCCAGGGAGACGATATCTTGAACCGCAGCTCAGAGCTGATCTACACGGGAGAGATGTCCTGGATTTACCAGCCTTATGGACGGAACCAGCAGCGTGTTTTCTTCCTGTTTGATCACCAGATGGTTCTCTGCAAGAAGGTAAGGACATCCAGGGAGAAAGCAACACTGCTAAGGACGTGCTGGGGACAGGCTTTCCATTCCAAAGTGGTTTTCAGGGCAAGGTGTCTGTTTGCTACACGTGCAGAAGAGGACAGGGATAGTGCTACATGTGAGAAATACTGAATTACAGGATGGTGGGTATAACATGATAGAGGGATTTTTATGCTAGTAGCAAATGCAGCTTCCACTTGTTCATTTCATGCCTTTTTTTCACGTGTCCCTCATTTTGGCTCGTTGCCTCACTTCTACTTTTGGGTTTTGGCTGCAGCACATATCTGGGATTAGATAGCCCTAGAATTTCCGTATGAACTATGAAGCCTGGCACTTGGGCAGACAACTCAATTACTGCATTAAAGGGATGATTGCTGCCTCTTGAAGAAACATCAGGCAGCAGCCTGGTCTGTAGCAGGCTGGATGTGTTGTTGTCTCTCAGTGAAATGCATTTTAAGCCTCATCTTCATGTAGTTGCTGTGCTGGTTTATAGGAGACATCTCTGCCATGAAACCTACCACGAAGGCAGAGAAAGGTAGTGAAGAACTAATGTGTTTGATAGCAGCAGATGAACTGTGGTTTGGAGCAGCTGTGCTAGGCAGCAGCATCACAGCTGTACTGCCACAGTCCCACTAAGGTGATCCCAGCTCATTATCATCACGGCTGTTCAAAGTGAAGTGAGCTCACAACTCCTGGGTGCCTCCGTCTGCTGGCAGACTGGGATTCCCTGGCGTTTTCACTGCAGCTCTGCAGATAACTGTGCAGAGGGAGTCCCCTGGACCTGCTTCCCGTGGGAGCGAGGGCGAGCTGCAGACGCCTGCGGCCGAGCACGCCGGGGCCGTGTTCCTGCCACATTCGCTAAGGAAAGGCTGAGCGAGCCCCGTGCCGTGGGGCAGCCCTCCGAGGAGCGCCCTGCCGCCGCAGGAAGCCGTGTGGGTGGGGGCGTGGGTGGCTCCTGACTCACCGTGGCATCGCCGCCCGCTGCCGCGCTGCGCGGAGCTGTGGCCTGCGCGCTTCGGTGGGTGGCACTTTCTTCTCCTGAGTCATGGCTGGCTGTAATTTTGCCTTCTGGAACGCGTGTGCTTCCCCCCACCCTCCCCGTTGTTGTGCTTTTTACATCTTTCCCGTCTCTGTTACAAACAAAGCAGCACCAATAACAAAGTCTGGCTGAGGTGGGCTTCAGGGTGACGGGGCAGAGGGTGGTAACTCATCCAGTGAGCCCGACACCGTGGGCACGGGGACCACTCCCCGTGTATTGTCTCCTTCTGCGTCTGCTTTTCCACCACCAAACTGCAGGTTTTGTATTTCAGAGTGATGGAGTAGGAGGGGAGAGGGCGTTACAGCTGGACTTTCCCATCTTGATAGTGTTTTCCTTTAATGTTGTTAAGAACCATTGTTTAAGGACAGAATTCAGAGGAGTGTTAGCTCCTGTTTTGGGGTCACATACCCTACACAAAATAAATTGGACTGATTTATAGCCTGTGCTATTCTGACCCTGCGCCAGGCTCTGCTGTTGCAGATCACACCAGGCAGCCATCCAGCAGGATGACCTCCACATTAGTGCCAGACCACTAGATCCTGGTGAAAGATCACTTTCTTAGTGATGCAGCATCTCTATCAAGGTGCAGGAAGCCAGGGCCAGCCTTCTTCACCCTGCGCTTTAAAATTACTCTCTGAGGAGATGAGATGTCACCCACAGACCCAGAAGTGATGGGAAAAGACAGGTCTGCAAGGGTGCTTTCATCTGGCCGGGGTGGGCAGAGCACCACATCCCGGGGTCACCTGCAGCACAGCCTGGTGCCAGTCATGGGAACCGAAGTGCTTGAGAGTGGCACGTGGCTTGCGATATGCTCTCATGTCCCACTTGCACAAACCCTCAGGGAAAAGAAGTTGCTGGAGTCCAGAAGGGCAGGGCAAAACGCTTAAGATTCCAATTTCCAGAAGGTCTCAGAATCCAGACCGGTGCAGGGCTGCCAGCTCCTCTGCCTTGTGTGCAGGGACATTCAGTCCTTCAGCGGTTTCTAAAGCAGCTGACTGAACAGGACTCCTGGCCTTCCAGGCATGGGCACTGAGAAAACTCACAGACAACCTGACCTGTGTTTGAGTGAGGTTTGTTTAGTCATTGAGCCTGATCAAAATGTTCAGCTTTGGTACCACTTATAATGGCACATCCCAGTGAATCTTCCTCTTCAGAAAATCTTCTGCATATGTGTTTTTTCTTCAGATATAATAAATTAGTAGGTGTGACATGTCCTTAATCATGACACAGTCTATTTGAGAATACATTTATCTTTTAATTATAACGGTTGAATTTTACCTGTTTATTGGTCAAAAGAGATTTTTAATATAAATAAGGAACTAAAACCAATTTCTTATTTAAATATATCGCAGTTGCGTTAGTTTGATGAAAGCGTGCCAGATATCCTGGGAGGCTCTAGCAGGACTAGAGTGTATTTCAAACAAGATCTCCCACTCCTCCAGACCTTCACTGCAGTTATCTGCACATCATCCTCACCTTTGTTACCTGTTGTCTCACTGGTAGAACTTTGCAGCTGCCACAGCTCAGTGCTCTCGAATCCCCTGGTTAATGCATATGGATTCTGTGCTTTGGCAGATACTGATTCCTGAGTTTCTGATGGAGCAGATACAGTTTGATTTCATAAGCTCTGTGACAGTTTTGGATGTTGGTATTCCCTGTTGTTTGCTTTGAACTCAGGTGGCCAAGAAGGCCAACAGCATCCTGGCTTGTATCAGAAACAGTGTGGCCAGCAGGACTAGGGAAGTGATTGTCCCCCTGTACTCGGCTCTGGTGAGGCCGCACCTCGAGTACTGTGTTCAGTTTTGGGCCCCTCACTACAGGAAGGACATCGAGGTGCTGGAGCGTGTCCAGAGAAGGGCAACAAAGCTGGTGAGGGGTCTGGAGAACAAGTCCTGCGAGGAGCGGCTGAGGGAGCTGGGGTTGTTTGGCCTGGAGAAGAGGAGGCTCAGGGGCGACCTTATCGCTCTCTACAGGTACCTTAAAGGAGGCTGTAGCGAGGTGGGGATTGGTCTCTTCTCCCACGTGTCAGGTGATAGGACGAGGGGGAATGGGCTAAAGTTGCACCAGGGGAGGTTTAGGTTGGATATTAGGAAAAACTTCTTTACTGAAAGGGTTGTGAGGCATTGGAACAGGCTGCCCAGGGAAGTGGTCGAGTCACCATCCCTGGAGGTATTCAGAAGATGTGTAGATGTAGAGCTTAGCGACATGGTTTAGTGGAGGACTTGGTAGTGTTAGGTCATAGGTTGGACTGGACGATCTTGCAGGTCTTTTCCAATGTAAATGGTTCTGTGATTCTGTGATACCTGCCCACTGCTTCATGCAGTGGATGATGAAGTAATTTCTGTGTGGCAAAAACTGGCTGGAATCAGCTTCACCCCTCTAGGCTGCAGCAAGGCGTTAGTGGCATTTGCTGATAGCAGCAGATGCATGTTAGGTCCAGGAAGGTGGTATATAAATTTCTGCAATATCCAGAAAAGAGCTGGCGAAAGGCAGTTTTTCTTTTTCTGCACAAATTTCATCAGCGTTCTGCTTTGAGCCAACCAATGTGCAGGATATAGCAGTCCCTAGAGAGCACGCTGCTACTTGTATGCCCACGACCCTTGTGTGTGTCTGTATTGCAAGCTTCTGATCCTTTGGGCAAGCTGTATTGCTGCTGAACCTGGGCAGAGTATTAAAAATATACCTTTAGCCAAAGTAACAACTCATTTGTACCCATTATTTAAGGTGAGTGCTGCTTGCAAAGCAACGTGTCCCCTCCCTCTGTCAGTTTGAGTTTTCTTCCTAGCAGTCTTGCTGTCAGCTGGGGAGCACTGAGGACTGCTTCATTTCAGCCGCTGTGTCCCGTGTGTTGCTCTAAAGACAAGGCACAGTCCACAGTATCAAAAAATGTCTTTGTTTCCACCGTTCATGTGTTGGATCGGGTTTGTTCCACCAGCCGTACAGGCAGGTGGCCTAGGAGGGTTTCAGCAGGACTCCTATCATGTGCTACCAAGAATTACCACGTTTCTTTTTCCTACTGATCCATCCGGTGTTGCCTGTGCCTAAGGAATAAGGTCTGTTGGCTTTGTCAGTATTTCTAGTATCCACCTATCTGCTTTCAGCAGGAGTTAACGTGTTTCCAGATAAGCTCTCTGCTTTGAATATGACCTGCTTTATAGAAGCTTTGCAATCCCTTTCTTTCTGTTGATATCTGAAAATGATTTAAGGTTGTGGGGTTTTTTTTTGGACATCTGGCCAAGCCTTTTCTATGAGGGAAGCTAACTCAGGGTGATTCTTCCCAAGGTCATTGCACAGTTGCTCCCCTGCTTGATACTCCTGCAGGAGATCATCAGCAGTGCCAGGCAGGCCATCTGACAAGCAGGAGCGTGCTGATCAACATTCACTGCACTTACAGTTGTTCCCAAACATTTCAAGCAAGGTTTCAGCATCTGCCTGACCTTTTGAAATCGTGGGCGTCCACAGCTCTCTGCAGGTTGGAATTGCCCCCTTGCTACCCCGTCACTCCTCTCATCAGGGTGATCTGCCACTCAGCAGGTGGAAGGACTGAGAGCTGCCCGTGGCAGCGGCTCCTCGAACACGTTTGTTCTCCTTCCCAGTGTCCTCATCTCCTGGGATTTTTCCCAGGGCTTTTAGGATGGAAGCTGAGCCAAGAGTCTTTCTGTGCAATTGTGCACGTGGGTGGTTGGGTGATTACCTGGCCGATGGTTTGTTTGCATGTAAAGAACTGGACATTGGCACAGTCATGACTGTCCTGAACTATATGACTGTAATGAACTAGTCATTAATATAGTTCAGCTATCAGGAAAATCAGAGGAGTCGCTGGTCAGATCCAGGGGCAGAGCTTGGACCCTTCTCTGGATGCCAGCATAAGCTCCTCAGCCCCAGAGCGAGAAGTCCCGAACACGTTTCCATGACCAGCACATCTTGGATAACTGAGGGGACTTCAGACATGGACCTCATTTGTGAAAATGAGTAATTATAAATGGCTGCATTCAAATGTGCCTGACAGATGTTATCTCTGCCAGTATGGGTATATTTAAGTCTTTCTTTCTAGCAGGAAACGTGCGCTAAGATTACAAGGGCTGCATGAATAAGCGCAGTAGCAGCAGGTGGAGAAGCTGATACTGTAGCAGCCAGCTTTCAGTTTTGGCAACCATCTTGCAAAGCAACTTGTGTGGGAAATTTTTGCAAATAGAATTGGTTTCTGAGCTTTACAGATAAATTTCTTTGGCTCAGATTTTCCCATCAGAGACAGCACTGGTCACTTCCTGATATCACCATTAAATTATTTTCTGGTCCTAGGAGGTGAGAATTTTAGTCAGGCGAAATGATTGTGTCACGCATTTCAATATTCAACAGACTGACTGCTGCACTACCAGTGGATGCAGGTAGATACTGCAGGGCATTTCCAGAAGCTGTGGCAAAAGTGGTGCACGGAGTTAGCTTGGATGTCTGTGGTTTACGATTAAGAGCCGCTGGGAGAGCTCAAGATTTAGATTTTCTTTGCGAAGCTGGGTAACTTTTGGCTATTGGATTAAGATCAACCTCTCCTAATGCATTTTCTGCCTGTGTTTTCCTGAACCAGAGGTTGGGACCTTGCAGTGTGCACGAGGACAAAGTGGTGCTGTCTTCAGAAGAGGGGGTAGGTTAGTTACCCTAATGCAAAAATGCCTTTTGGAAAGGAAAAAAACTGTGTAGGAAGCAAGCACTGGCCTCAGCTTGACTTACCATATGTCTGTAATCAGGAAAGAAGAATACACATTCCAGTGTGCTAACTGTAATTACCAAGAAATGAAGTCAATCTTTGATGATGTTAGCATTAAAAGATGTTGCCTTAAAGGCACAGGGTCTACTTTTCTTATCAACCTGAAGCTGAGAGAGTTTGACACAGAGATGCTTTAAATTTGCGAATCATAGTACTTAACATCCAAGCCTGTGACACGCAGTATTAATTATGATCATAGCTTGTTACACTGGGGGATGCTCAAGGTGCTTATCATATAATAGATGAGCATCTTCTTTTTTCTGATCTGGGTAACAGTTTGGGTTTCCACAATGGGCTCATGAGTACTGTGGCATTAGGCTGGAAATGTCAGCATGAAGTAAGAAGGGTTAACAGTGTTTCTGCACCAAATTATGCTTTTCTTTCACCCATGGTAGAACAGTCCTTGATGGGGCTCCGTGTTTTGTGTTTTCTGACAGCACCGAAAGATCAGGGACTGCATGAAACGCATTTAGTTTTCATTTGCACTTTTTATGTGTCTCTTGTAATCAAGATGCAATGTAAACTCCAGCTTGTGGTTTATTGCTATTGCTGTCTTCCCTTGAGCTCTCAGAGTGAAGCAGGTTGGATGAGAAGCAAAACGAGACCGGTTTAATAGCAATAGCCAGACAGTCAGCCAGAAATAGCTGTGCTCTAGGAGATAGAGTAAATAAAATAATCCTGTCAAACTCCACTGCAGTTCAAGTTTTCAAATAGAAAGATAAAAGAGACATTTCTGAGCCCTTTTAGTGTAAGAAGGTCTAGTTCCCATATCATTTCTGTTAAAAACACTGAGGTAGACTTTGCACCAAAACAACGGCCCTGCTTTTGTTGCGGGCTAAATAGGTCTTACAGGGCTAGCTGAAAATCTTGTTTGCAAACACAGAGCAGCACTGGGACAATTCTTATTACTTCAAGTGTTTTTTTCACCCAGGAGGAACGCTGTTTGGCTTTTGCAGCACCTCCCACCCTTGCTTTTTTCCCGCCAGTAACGCAGATCTCCATAAAATCCCCTGGTTTGGGTCAGGCCGGGTCCAGCCTGCAGCAGGGTGGGAACATGGGGCAGGCTGTGCTCAGCGGCTCGGCAGAGACTCAGTGGTGTGGTGCACTTGCAGGCGAGGCGTTTTGCAATTTGAGTTCATGAGACAGCATAAGACGAGCCTGAAGACGACCAAAAAAAGCACAGAGGGCTGCGGATGGTCCGGTCACAGCCCCAAAGCGAAGTATATGATCAAGCTTTTCAGGAACGGTGTTTCCACAGCCCGCTGAGGCAGCTCCGCGCTCATGCCTGCCGGCCAGTCGGTGCAGGCTGCAGCCGAGAGGTTTCTGTGGGTCCTGACTGTGGAGCGCGGCAGGGAAGCTTGCTCCTCCATCCGTCTCTGCCCGTCCCTCGGCGAGCAGATGGCTGATCACAAAGGACAAATTCCAGCAACTGACAGAATATATATTAAAAATGGTTATGAGGAAGTACTTCAACTTTCAGATACGGCATACTGAAGAAAACATTCTTTTTAATATTTAGTCAAACTAGTCCTGAATGCATTTGCTTGGTGACCCTTTTGCAGGGATGTGCACGTGCTCACTATGTGCCCTGAATGCAGTTTCACAGGAGGACTCATGCTCACGTGCTAGCCAGAGCTAGCAACCTGCAGCAACCCACTGGCGTTAGGCTGTCTCGGGGGGCCAGGTGCCGCTTTTCTGGCACTCGGTGAGCAGTATCGGAGAGGTGGCTGGGACACAGGAGGAAGGGAGAGAAACACCAGGGTCAGCCAGGCTCAGGCAACCTACAACTTGGGGGGCAGGAGAAGTCTGTAGGTTGTTAGTTGCTAATTTAGTGGTAAAACCCAGAAAGGGCTGAATTCAGAGAGTCATTCACAGTCAGTGTTTTCTGTTCTGGATAGGGAACAGATTTAGCCTACTCATATAACTATATATATATATATATATGCAAGATGCTGTACGACATTCTCTGTGCCTCATTTATTGCAGTGGGTGTAAATTTGGCCCACAAGCAAAACCTCAAAAGCTGAAAATGTAACCCTGTTCCTGCTGTGTCCTGTCAGCAGCACAACTCTAAGCCCCTGGGAACAAACTGGAGAGAACAGAAAAGCCACTGACATGTCTGCAGAAGGGTTTCCCATCCCTTCCTGTTATTAGTTCTTTGGAAATGCACTCGCCCTCGCCTCGCTGCTTCGCATCCAGTGTGACTGGGCTTTAGGTGGAACAAGGCGTCAAAATGCCACTGATGTTCCACTAAATACATTGCACGAAAATAGCATTTCCACATAAATGCTTTCGGCTCCAGTCCTCCCCCAGTCGGATCCCACACCGCAGCTTCATGGAGCTGGCAAGGATGAATCAAGCATCTCTTTCCAAACTCAGGAGACAGACATTGCTGAATAATTTGGCAGGAACCTGCCGACCTCCCCAGCACAGCTGTCCTTGTGCAAGGAAGAGTTACGTAAACTGGCAACGCGGGGGTTTCGGCTCCCGTCTTCATGTGGCAGCCCCTGGGGAGACTTGTAGCCAGCAATTGGGCGCATCCTGGGAAGCTTGCAGCAGGAACCGAGTGGCCGGGGCTGTGCCGGTGTTACAGGACCCTGTTCCTAAGGCGATCCGTCCCTCATTGCGTTTTCAGGTTGCACTGAGCAGCCCCCATTTCCCTGCCCTTAAAGGCTGGATCAGCCCAAACCACGGTGTCTGACAGGGCAATAGCAAAGTTCACAGTCACTGGCATCCAGCCATTTAGCAGGGCTTAGATTTATTTTCTGATATCAAGAATGTTTAGGAAAAAAGCACAGAAAAGGGTTCATTGAGTTTTAGGTTCTCGTTTGGCCAGAAGAGTTCTGCACTCTGTGGAGGTCGATGAGAATGGTGTGTGACTGTCCCATCTCAAAAATCAGCCTGCAGTAGGGTTAGGCTAAATGAACAAATACTATGGAAAACTGTGTCCTCAGCGTTCATGAAAAGCAGGCTGTGCTGCTTTCTTCAAAGGGTCGCTTTAAGGTAAATTAGATTTTAAAAATGTAGGCACTGAATCTTTTTTTAAAAAGCCAAAGAACGTTGAAAGCCCTTATGACTAAAGATACCCAAAGACATGGCAAAGTGGCAGCGTGCCATGCTCTCATTGCTCATGGCAGGCTGAGCAGAGTGAAGATGGAGAGCAGGCAGGCAGGAAAATCAGGACAAATTCAGGAGTAAATTGAAAAATGCTGCTCACTCCCTCCTCTTCTTCCCTTCTGCTCTGCAATCACTGCCCAGGTCAATGAGAAATCACCAGAGAGGGGGCTGAGACCCACAGCTTAGTTCAAAAGGCAACTCAGCCTTTTCCAGACCGGGGGCTGGTGTTTGGGTGTCATTATTATAGACCCTGGTTTAGTCTTTTCCCAATTTCAGCATCACCTCCTCACTATTTATCGACTGTTTCAACCTCAACCGTTCACCAAGCTGCAGAGTTTCCATCTTGGCAGGGTCTCTTTTTCAGCCTCGTCCCCGAGTCCCCATTCTCCTGAAGAACCCACCATCTTCCAGGCAAAGAGAGGCTGCAGCGACTGCTGCTTTTTACGCTGAGCATGCTGCTGCCTTGCTGCCTCATCTCTGCTGTGTTTCAGTTACTGGTTGTTCAGGGCAAGCCCAGGCTTTGCTTTACCCGCGTGTACGTAGCGTAATGCTCGCGGCCTTCCAGCCCATGAGCACGCGCGGGGGCTGCTGCTTCAGCAGCAATGCTCCTCGTTCCACGCCGTGCTCTTGGGTAAGGAGTAGTGAGGGAAGAAGCCCCTCGTGCAACTTTGCGCTGTCACCCAAAGCAAAGGATCTCGGAAAGCTACCGAGCCAACCTTCCATAAAGGTCCCCAGCAGAAGAGCCACCCTGCGGCCTCCAGCGGCTCTCGGGCCACGCTTTGCCTGGCGGGAGGGATGGGGGGGACCGCACCGCGCCACGTCTGCCACCCACGGGCTCTGTCTGCTGCCTGCAGAGCCCCCTCGCCGCCTCCCCGTGCTCTGCCAGCTCCGAGCCATGGAGCGTCTGACGCCGAGCTATTCTTGCAAGGCTCTGAGCTGTTAAAGAACCGCCATCAAAGGCTTTCAATGTGTCTTTCCCAGATGACTTATTTCCAGCTCCCAGTTGCCCTGTAAAATAGGAAAATACCATTATCCCATGATAGAGATGGGGAGAGACTGAGGGAGGAATTGCATTTCCCTGCAAGCCTCAGGACCTGCACTCAACAGATCTGACTGCACCCATGTACTCTGAGTGCATAGTTCCTCCTGAAGTCGTTTTGAAACTACTTTGCCATTGGAACGTGCAGGATTTTGGTAACCGGGAGGACCAATAACCTACAAGTGAAATGGGAAACTTGTAACAGATTATTCTGGGGTTGGCATCTTTTATATTGTCAGTTTATAAAAGGGCTCTAATGACTCATGGCTGGAAATGGCTCTTTCTCTGCTTGTGTTTTACAGATGATTTGTTTAAGGCCTGAGAAGTAGAGTATGACCTAGCATAGAGTAAACCACGGCACTTGAAAAAAACAGTGCCATCCTCAAATCATAACACTTGCTTAAGACCTCACAGTCCCTCCTTGCATGCCACCCACTAAGCAATCGATCGGAGGAGTTTCTGAAATGCATGGAAATGGCTGCACACAAAGCCGACAGGAACAAACTGCCTGGCACACGCACCGGGCCAGGTCCTCCTGAGAGGCTGCCTGGGGACAGGGCAGGGATCTGCTATGTTCCCCACCACCTGTGAGCGATCTGCACGGTCCTGCCCTGCAAGAAGCATTCGAGGTGCTGAGGGCCTGCCCGCTGCAAGAAATCCCAAAAGCACAACTCCCCCGTGTCCCGCAGCTCCCATTAGACCTTTCCAAGTCCCATACCTCATGGTGGGGCGGTTAGTGCAGGCAGTGCACAGGGGCTTTGCACCAGAGAGGAGCTCCTTCTTTCCTGAGCCCTCCTCATGGGCTCTTCCCAGGCAGAGCTCACCCCAAGCCTTGCCCTCCATGTACGCAAAACACGCGGCGTGCCCTTTTCCATAAGGGACAACAGCCTCGTGCAAGCAAAAGCAGGCATGCGATGCTAGCGGGAGGTCCCCCAAAGCGCAGCTGTGCCCTGTGATGGAGGGAGAAATTTCTTCCTTATATGCTGCTTAATCCCTTAAATAGCTTTTAATTCTGAAGCCATTTTGCACTTGCAGTTGACAGTGCAGGCAGATTGTCCTCCGTGCGATTAGCATTCTGCTTCCTCTGCCGCGGCATGGGGGCACTGCTGCAGGGCACGGCACAACCCCAGCGCGCAAAGGCAGCGCCTGGCCTGCGGGCTGCGGCCTGGGGTGCTCGTGGCAGGAAAAACGTGACTGACTGAAGCCAGAGAGCAGCAGGAGAAAGCAGTACTACAGACAAGGAGTGAGAGTTCTTGAGCAGTCTGATTTACAGGTGCAATCCTTTATGTGGATAGCTAGATCCGGTGTAATAATTTGGGGGTGGGTGCATAATTCATTGTGGAAGCCACATCGCAACTTCAGATCTTCAGCTTTTCCAATTAAAGACCAGCCTCGGTTTCCTCATAACAGTACCAAATGAGATTTTTTTCTTTCATGCCCAGCCAGAGAAAGTCACTGCCCCCCCCCCTTCAGCGAGGGGACAGTGAAATGCGCAATTTAAATTGGGGTGGGAGCAGGAGAAAATGGCCCATGCAGGTCCCCCAGGCAGGTGTCCCCCTCTGAGCGCAGCCGCTCCCCCAGGCACAAGCACATCAGCTGCAAACCACAGAGAAAGCAAATGCAGAGAGCAGAGTCGTGGTAGGTTTATGTAATGTGTCAAAAGTTTGTTTTGTGCTCCCATCAAATTTTTTTTTGGCTTCATCTTTTCCTTGTGAATTCTTAGTACATATTATGTGAACAGACTGCAGAGCATTTTATTCAGAAGAGCTTAATTAACCTCAGCTAGAGAAAGAAAAAGAAATCACAGAAGCTGTAGGGTAAAAAAAGATCATATTTAGACAAATAAGTGCAAATGACCTAAATGCATCAATTTTCTTCAGAGCCATGCAATGCAATCTGGACGCAGTCTGCAGAGACTGCAGGTTTATGTCACTGCTCCTCGTGTTTGCTGTCTCAGCCTGCGCCCTGGGTCTTCTCTCATACTGCCCCTGAAGTCCATAATAATCCTACCTGCTCTCATCCCTTTTTGTCTCCATCTGTCGCCTTTCTCTTAGACATCATCAAAACGTAGAGCTGGGAAGGACCCCAGGAGGTCAGCTATTCCCTTGCAGGATTAAGTATACTCAGATCTTCTCTGACGGATGTTTGTCTAACCTTATTTTTGAAAATCTCCAGGGAATGCTGTCCCAAGACTTCCCTATTTTGTCTGTTCTAGTGCTTATCAACTCTTACAGCTAGAAGGATTTTTTTCAAGTATCTAACCTTATCCTCCCTTGCAGTAAATTAAGCCAAGCCACAATCAAAATGGAGAATAATTGATCACCACCCTTCTTCAAAGAAGCTTTCACATTTTGCAATACCAATAGCATATTCCTTTTTATTTATGTCCTTTCTAGATTAAACAGCTCCATTTCTTTGGCCTTCCCCACCAATTAGGTTTTCAGAGTCATTTTTTTTTTTTTTTTTACATTTTCTTGCACTTATTTAATTAAACATTTTCTTGTATATCATCCAAAACTGTACAGTATAAACCAGCTGGTCTTCAAGCTGGCTAAACCATCGCCAGGACGCTAGATAATACTATACTAATATAGCCAGCAAATAAACAAGCCTAAATCCTATAGTTCATTAATTTCTCCTAGATTCTCTCATATGGTATCCCTGGGATAATCAGGAGTAATAGCAGCACACTGTCCCTGCTGCAGTTTCTGCCCTCCTGTAAGCCTGAGCTCCTTTCGACAGTGCAGCTACTTCTATAGCTGACAAATCTCCGTTTGCGTATACGTGTTTGCTTTGTCCTTCTGACACGTAGTACGTACACCAGTCTGTTTAAGCAATCCATTTTCATCCTCCGCCACACATCTGTTTTCCTTTATCTTGTGTGTGCTTGTTTGGTTCGGCTTACATGCTCGAAGAAAGGAAAGATAGTCTAGTGCTCGACAAAAGTGGTGTGCAGAGCAACAGGCTTCATCTCTCAGCACTGCTACGGGCTTTCTGCCTGCTTCTGGCACAAATCGCCCAAAGCAGCATTGCTTGTATTTTCTGCATTTGCCCTGAATTTTGATTCTCTTGTCCATGTGTATAGGAAGCTCCTTAAAACAGGGGTTTGGCCTCGTTTGACAAATCACATAGCCCAGATGAGTTCCTAGATTTTGCTGAAATCAATTGCACTGTAAGCTAAGTGCATTTGAAGATGCCCGTGCTTGACTAAGGGGTTAAGTAGTATATGTTTTTCTTTAAGAGTTATAAGAACATATGTGATAAAATATCTGTGGATCAGATAATTATTATCGGTCCCATACTATGGATGTTAAAATTTAGTCAATTAGTAAATAATATCCATTTATTGAGTGTAGGCATGGAGAGGGGAAGAAAGGAGAAATACTAGGAAATACCCAACCCATTCAAAATGACATTATCCAGTTACAGTTATCAACCTGCTGTGTGGACTGAGCTTTCTCAAAACCTGGTGTATACAAACCATATGCACCTATGTGTGAAAAATAAAAGGGTCCCTTGAAAAGGGTCCCTCCTCGTATGAAGAAAGGCTGAGAGAGCTGGGGGTGTTCAGCCTGGAGAAGAGAAGGCTCCGGGGAGACCTCATTGCAGCCTTTCAGTACTTAAAGGGGTCTTATAAAAAGGATGGAGAGGGACTCTTTACTCAGGTAGATAATGATAGGACAAGGGGCAATGGTTTTAAACTAAAAGAGGACAGATTTAGACTAGGTGTTAGGAAGAAATTCTTCACTGTGAGGGTGGTGAGGCACTGGAGCAGGCTGCCCAGAGAAGCTGTGGATGCCCCATCCCTGGAGGTTCTCAAGGCCAGGCTGGATGGGGCCCTGGGCAGCCTGATCTAGTGGGTGGCATCCCTGCCTACGGCAGGGGTTGGAACCAGATGATCTTTAAGGTCCCTTCCAACCCAAGCCATTCTGTGATTCTGTGAAAACTTGGGGTACCGGTGCTGGAGTTCATAGTCAGTGGGTGGGGAACAGTCCCTCTTTTATGGAAGAAGGAAAGAAACGCACCGCTGGCACAGGGCAGTGATTCTCACTCAAGTAACATCACTCGTGGACTGGCTCTGAGCTCTTTTGCTTTTCTGCACCTCTTCGAATGGTTTCGTCTTTCTCCGTTTCAGTGCGTGTCTCTCCTCTGGGCATCCCCCCCTCCAGGGCCATGTCTCCCGCACAAGATTCCTGCCGAGCTGAAGGCTCAGCGCTCTGGGGAGGGTGATGGGAGAGAGGATGGTGCGTTTCTTTTAGATTTGTTACTGAAAAGTTTCTTCTCAAAATGAAAGTAAAACTGGCAGGCAGGAGCTTTGCGCTTATTGTCTTTCCCTGGTTCCCCCACGTGCTTATTTCATGCTCAAGGACAAAAATGCGGCATTTCTGCTCTGCGTGTTTTTTGCAAACAGTCTTGATAGCTGAGCTTGTTATTCCTGCTATTGCATTTTCACCAACAGCAATATTCTGTGGGGCCATTTTATTTCCAAAAGCACTTGTATGATTCCATTATCTCCTTATTGCTCCTTCAATAACTCCTAGGCAACACTACTACCTTCACATCCAATACTCAGCAACACCTGCAAAACACGGGAGATTCTAAACTGCAGAAGCCTCACAGAAGGCAGCGACTGTTCCGGCTGCAGCCTTGGAAAGGAAATGTCTGGAGCGGCTCAGTCAAACATGTCCAGACCAGAGGTATTGTCCTCTGGAAGTGTAACAGCAGCATAAAGCTGTTAAAGCATCCACTTAGCATTAGCTATTAAAAATAGCTCATAAGGTTTTCTAACCCAAAATTGAAGAGGTAAGATGGAAAAAAAAGTCATTTAGTACGTGCAAGAAAAAAGCTAATGCACAGAGTATTGTATTTTCAGTACCAGATGAGGAGGGTTGTGATTGTTTATTTTTATAATACCTTTTATGAACAAATCTCTATATAATCACAAATATTGCACAGAAAAGTATGTTTGATCCCACTTCACCTATCTCACAAGGACAGGCTGTTTTGTTCTAGAAGTTTTCAACAGCAGCAAGTTCGTTTCTTCTTGTCTGGGAAGAAGAATATTTGTTGGTATAACTAAGGGAACACATCTTTTTCCTATGAGATTTTTTATCAAGTTTTTTGAGAATGCAGCAAAGATGAATGCTATTTCTCAGAATGAGTCCAATGCTAAAATTTAAACCCAGTACACAGTCTGGATTTAATTGAACAAGTTCAGTGTGATGCTTTACACCTCTTCTCAGCAATTCAGTGGGGGGCAGAGGGAGAGGAAAGAAGCAATTTTCCAAATCAGGGCAATGTAGAAAAGTTCTTCCTATTACACATTCAGCCTGAAATATCCTTTTCTTATGTTTTGGACAGCATCACAGCTTAAAGCCTACATACTAGAGGAAGATATTTATACAATATGTTAGGTAATGGATGTTTTTTCCCCATATAGCATTTCAGAGGAGGGAGCCAAATTTTAAACACTACAAGCTTCTGGACAGTGGCCTGCTTCATGACAGTTAATACTGTCTGGCAGATCCATGAGCAAGTGTGCTGAAAAATTATGATGTATAATATATTTTTCAAGATAAATGATTTGTTTAAAATAATACCTATTGCTTTTCTTTAAAAAAAAAAAACTCGCTACTAACTCTTACCTGAGTAAATAAATGTTGTACATTGATTTTTTTTTGTCTTAAATGAATCTCTTGACATAGCATTTGTCTTCAGGGCACTCTCAAAAATCAAAAAGTAGTCAAGTTAATTTAATACACCTAAATATGGGCTTTTGAGAATGGGTAGAGGAAGGCAATCTTAACTGTATGTTTCTGAATTTGTCTTTTTAAGTACATATACCTTGTAAGTTGAATCACCCTATGTGGTCATGACTCTATATAATTAATACTCTGTTTTCTGATAATCATTTTTTAGTATCTGTTATCTGTATCTACATTAAATATATAGAGATGTGGGGCCAATGCTCCTCTTACACCAGTATAAATCGGAAATAGTTCCATGAAAGGTGGAATAAAATTTGGTTGGCAAAGCCAAAATAAGTATGAAGAGGGAAAGGGGGAAAGCGGGAAGGTGTCTGTCTTTTACTATAACTCATCAGCATCCCCAGTTTCAGATCTGTGACTGAGCAGTTCAAACAACAGATCTCAAAACACTTTCTTGTGGTGCCACCTCTGCCTCCCTGCTGCTGTGAGCGCGCAGCCACAGTGGTTTGGCTGGGGGTCGCGGCAGCCGAAATGCAGCAGCACGGCACGGTCCGCTGCTGGCACGGAGAGGAGGTTGCACTGGGCACATGAAAGAGTCCAGGGAACTGCGGGTCCTGAAAAATTAGTAATGAAGGCTCTTTTTCTTCTCCCTTCCTGATGGGGAGAAGTGAGCTGTTGCTGAAAAACAAGGGGGTAGGAATGATCAACTTAGAAAGCAGATGAAGAAGAGCAGGTTTGGTTGTAAAGGCTATAAACATCAAGGAGGGAAAAAGCAAAAATTTAAGCTGGTTAAAACCAGGACATAATGGGTCAGAGAGAGTTTAAGAATTCTTTGAACTGAGAATTGGGGTGGTTTTCTCACCAATGAATTGTAAGAATGGGAGGTCAGTTCCAGGGAGAAGCGGCAGAGACCCATCTCCCAACATTGAGAACAGGTCTGGAAAAGAGAGCTGCACTACTGCATCTCCACTGCCAAGCATGCACAAGCTGATTTCTCAAGTTTTATCCTTCCACAGAGCCTCTTTTGCAGCACAGCAATCCCATCAGGCCACTGGCCCCTGTTTTCTGTTTTCCTGTCATATGGAGCAGGAGAAACACCCTATGCTCAGTAAGAAGGCACTAAACCCATGGGAAATGATGGAAGAGTATTGCCTACTCAAAGGCGTTTTGTCATTCCTACAAGCAAAATTTTGCAGCACGAGGATTTGTATTATTTTGCTCTGTTTTGTCTATAATCTCCCCTCTTCGTTCAGTCAGCAACAAATGTATTCACAGCAAATGAGGTGGGAGACTCTGACCATGTTTCACCATTGCTTCTTTCTTTTCTTCAACCCTCCCATGAATTCCCTGCTGAGTTCAGGCTCTGTAAGGATCTTACAATCAGCCCCTCTCTTCTTTTCTCTCTGCAGGACCTGATACGACGAGATATTCTGTATTACAAAGGTCGCATAGACATGGATAAATATGAAGTAGTGGATATAGAAGACGGAAGAGATGATGACTTCAATGTCAGCATGAAGAATGCCTTCAAACTTCATAACAAGGAGACTGAGGAAATGCACTTATTCTTTGCCAAGAAACTGGAAGAGAAGTTGCGATGGCTCAGAGCTTTCGGAGAAGAAAGGAAGATGGTAAAAGAAGATGAAAAGATAGGTGAGGAATATGAAATGGATCTGAAAGGAGATTGTTGGTAATGCTTAATTTAGACCCAAGGGTTGGAGAAGCCCACATTTTTTTTTAATTGTAGCACTACAGTTAAACCTTGTTCAAATGTCCTCACTTGCTCATGTTGTCATGAAATAGGTCTCTTTCCAGTTCAGTTACTGGTATTTTTGGCCCTCAATGAGCAAATTCTGCCCATAGCTTCAAGCCTGGACCTCCATGGGTATTGTGCAAGAAAGAACTCTTTGGCCATCTGACCTCAGAGTCTCCTGGCTGCCTCACTTCTGCTCTGGTTAAGCACATCTTGTGCAGGGTAGGACGTCGGCGAAGTCAAGGACTTATCAGCCGTGCCCTTCCCTCGGCATCAGCCCATAAATTGACTGTAACCAGCGTCAGTTCAGGCTCAGTTTGTGTTGCTCAGCTGTAAAGCACTGGGCATATTTATGATACTGTATAAATACTAATGGGTCTAATCTTACTTTTCGTACAGATCCTGCACAAGTGAGATTATAAAGAGGCCTGTCCTTTCAAGGAAGATTTGCTTTTCATTGAAATCCCTTACCGTACACACAGCTCACTGGGTGATGCTTTGCCACCTAGGGAGTTCTGTGTTTGCTAAACAGTGCAGAAAATTCCCCCCTCCCCAAAAGAAAAAGAGGCTTTGTAAGCAATCTTCTGAATTGTATTTGCCGTGTTCCCTTTTTCAGGCTTTGAAATTTCTGAAAATCAAAAGCGGCAAGCGGCAATGACAGTAAAGAAAGTCAGTAAGCAAAAAGGTAACCGGCAACATGCACTGTGCCTGGTGATGTGAGGGTGGAGCGGGCTGGGCTGAATCCTGCTGGGCTAGGATCCAGTGTCCCCCTTGAATTTCCCTCTCCCCTTTCTCTTTTTTTTATAAAATACCGTTTGTGCTTTGTATCCTTTCTTAATGTATCTGTGGGCCAAATTAATCTCTGGTCTAATGTGGTTGAAGCCAGTGGAATTTCACCAGAGATGAATTTGATCTCGTGTCTCCAGTCTGATGTCCAGAAGCTGTCCCTGGGGGCAGAAATCTTTCTCAGTTGTTTCTCTCAGGCTGCAATGGGAGTGAGTGCGGAGATGTGTAGGTGTTTTGCTAATTCCCAAAGTCTCCCTTTAGAAAAGAACGAAAGATGGCTAAAATATTGGATTTTGCTTTTGGAAAGGGGATGCTCATGATTCTTGGGGCTGCCTATAGCTTTTAAAGGACAGCACAGTAGCATCAGCTCTAGGTAATAATGCATCTCAGTAAAGATGTTATATATCTCTAATGTCAGGTTCATTTCCCCACCCAGGCAGACTACCGCCAACTAACAAATGCCATGCTAGATAGTAAACGGAGTCTCAACTGGCAAAATGGCCGGTGTTGATTATCTCTTGTAATAACTCCTGCAGCTCTAGGTTTTGAAATAGTAAATGCAGAGGGAAAGTCAAAGAGGTAATTTTTCAAGTTTTCCAAAGCTTCACAAAGTCATAGACATATTGGTGAGTTACAAAGTCCCTTGGCACAACTAGGCCTGTAAAAGGGTTTTGAGAGAACTCATCCTTTCTTGGCTATAGTCAGTCCCAGGCAGATTCCTCCCCATTCTCCACAGGCATTGGGTTGTTTTTTTGCAGAAGTTGAGGGAGCTCTTTGCTTTCTGCCTCACCTGTTTGTTGTCTACTGGCTTTGCTGGTACAGTAGTGGTTCACTAGGCCAGCTGTAAACACCATGGTTTGCTGTGTCTCTCCATTGTCATTCGTCTTCTCCTCTCTACTAACTTCCTGTGTTGTCTGCTGAGATGTTCTCTAAAAACTCTCCTGGCCAGATTTTCTAAGCTCAAAATAAGCACACACCCAGAAGCGGGGACATGTCTGTGACACAGTGTACGTGTAGTTCTGGCAGTAGCGGACACTATCACAAGCTCGGTTTTGCAGATCCACCCCCAACCACGGCAGCAACCACGGAAATTATGGCAACTGGAAAACTGGAGAATCTGGCTTCCATGGTAGCCATGGCAAAAACAGTTTTAATTATTATTTGCTGTTCAATTCAATTATTAATTAATAACTATTAATTAATAATTTTACTGTTTAGTCATTAAGTGACACAGTTCAAAGGTGCCTGAGCATGCCTAGCAGTACTCCTAATTAAATCCCTGTACTTGCATCCTGACAAACATAATAAGCCTAACTGTACTGTACTGTAGTGATTTCTTATTCA
>VXAA01005220.1:14081-46439 GCA_013399115.1 Anseranas semipalmata
TCAGCCAAGCACCCGAGGTGTTTCCTCAGCCCCCTTGTGATGCCCCCCTGCCCCCGTATTACTTGGGGTCAAAAAGGATGGAATTGGGGTAGGGGCTCGAAAGCCTGACCCCGGGGGGCAGCCTCTCAGCCTCTCTCCATCCCGCTGGGGTGTCATGGGGGGGCTTCACCCCCATCCACCACCATCTGCAGCCCCCATGGCCCCCAATGGGGGGGTCCCCTCCCCGCCTGCCATGTTTTGGGACCCTTCCCACGCGCCCTCCCCAGGAAGATCCCCTTTCTGTGCCGTCACTCCGCTAAAAGGAAAGCGTGACGTCCCCCTCGCTCCCCCGTGCTTCGGGGTCTTTCCAGACGGCGTCTCGGGGTGACAAAGTCACCAGTGAGAAGATCTGAGGCAATCGTTTATTTCTGAGATCACCGTGTCTAGATGTCTCACGGTTCGCTGTAGAAAAACGGGGGGGTTTCTTGTCAACAAGTCTACCTCGATCTAAGGGATGGCAAACAACCGCATCCCTCCTGTCGCTGCGCTCGAGGCAGGTCCTCGTCCCTATTTTCCAGTGGGGATTTGGGGAGCGGGGGCTGCTGTGTCGTCCCCGTGTGAGGCTTTTCGGCTCACGAAACCCTTCCATTTTCCTTCCTCAATTGTTTTTGCTGAGCATATATTCCTCCCCGACAGGCAGGGGCTTTTTTTGCCATTCATTTTAAAACCCATTATGCTTTTACAGTTCAGGAAGACCAGCACAGGGAGTGGAGGAAATGGGAGAACAATATTTTTGGAGCCACCAAGCAAACAATAGAGGCAAGAGGGGAAAGCGGGGGCTCGGAAGACCTTCCCACCCCCAATGAGGAAAGGGATGTGTTTTTGCCAGGAGTTGTCTCCATTGTCCTTTGCTCTCTCACGTGGACCTTGTTTGTCTGTGTGTTTCTGGCACACACCCTGCTTTTCTCTCTCCCGTCTTCTGCTTCCCTCAGCGTTAATTCACACCTGTTAGTATAAACTGATAGACCGGCCAGATAAACTGTAGGGCATAAACTGATCGCCTGCCAAACTGCAGGACAAATTTCCCTACTGTGAGAGAATTATTTCACAATTAGGTACGTAATGGAGGAACTGCACCTTTTCCTGCTGCCTCTGGTGCTGGCAAGCTCTCCCCATTGTCTCTCGCAGCGTGCTAGGAATAAAGGTGCTGGGTTAATGAGAATCGCGGATTTGCTCTAATTTGGCTCTATGAGGAGAGCTCTCTTTCCAGCCTTGCCAGCTATGGGATAACACGATCCCAAAGCCCCCAGCTTGGTTCTGGGCCCGGCATTCCCTTTTCATGCTCTCCCTCTCTGGTTTCCTTCAGAGCCCGTCTTCCAAGAAAAACGCATCCAGCCTGGCTCTCGCAGCCCATCGGCGCTCGCTCTCGGACCCTGAAACACATTCCAGCAATGTCAAAGGACAATGAAGTCCCAAGCCAAAAAGCTTGCCAGAGATATGGTCCAAGGCACGTTCCGAAGCCTGAATCCCCTCCAAATTTCTTTTTATCTGTCAATCAGCTTTTGCCCTTTGCTCCCCTGACCTCTATCCGGCTGGAAATGCCTCCCCAGTCCTTCTGCAGAAGAAGGAGAAGCTGTAATTTCCTCAGGATGAGACTTGGTTCACAAGGTTTCCCACGCAAGCAGCACTCTGAATAAGCAAAGGGTTTAGAAATGTTCAGAAAGTTTAGCTTGTAAAACGAAAGCTTCCAAATGTCACGTCTCCTTCAAAACAAGGATATCAGAGGAGAAGCCAGTTTGATTTCTGGGCAGGGACCAGCTCTTGGGTGCTTCTTTTCTCACACAATGATTATTTTAAGGCCTTCACCCCCTCTCAGCTCATTTCCCACTGGCAACGTGTGCCTTGGAGGATCCCTCCAGCCTTGATCGTTGCCAAAGGGAAGGAGAAAAGCTACGGCTGAGGCTGTGGCCGTGCAGGTGGATGAGAAGAGTGACCAGAGCCTTGTCCCCTCCCACTGTGCCTGTCCAGGGGCGAGGAGAGCTGCATGACTAACTGAATATACCAGGTTTAACCCAGGTCAAAAGCAGCAGGGATGGGCTGAGCTAAGCTGGAAACCAGGCCCTGAGATGAGTCACTGAAAGCAGAGGCTGCTGAGTGGGTCATGAAGAAGGAATTAAGTAAAGAAGAAACTGGGCAGTGCAACTCAGCACCTTGCCCTCTTTTGCTTTTGGTGCCGTGCTCCACCATAGCCACGTAGGGCCGTGCTGGAAACCGTGCTTCTGCCAAGCCCTGATGTATAAAAGCCTTTATTTCCTGGTGTGGGCTATCGGGAGCCACTGCCCAGTGTTGCCTGGAGAAGCCACGCTCCTCTCGTCGCAGGCTGTCCTTTGCCCTGTCCATCACGCAACCGGCTGCCACCCCTGCGGTGCTGGGACCGCTGGTGGTCTGCCTGCCGGGGCTGAAGCCTTGCTCATTGCTCCCTGGTGCTTCTCGCTGCTGTTTTCTGCGTTTTTCACCATATATGGTTGCTTCCAGCACGTTTGAGGCAGGGAGGGGGAAGAGAGGGACACGAAGGGATTCACAATGGGCCCGAGCGAAGGGACAGAGTGTGCCTGTTCTGCGGACGGGAACGGGAGCCGGGGCGGAAAAGGCATTTCCTTTGGCAACGCTGTTTGTGTACAGAGAACAGCGCTTGAAAATCCCACAGTGATTGCATCGGGTGCGTGTCACCACCGCTGCAAAACAAGCGACGGGGACTTCTGCAGTTCCTGGAAGGCCACCGCTGCCCCTCGCTTACCTTTTTGCTGCTCGCATTCGGCTGCGGCCACCTCCAATGTGCCACGCAGAGGTTCAACAGCAAAAGGGCTGCTTGGGTTGTCTAGGTTCGAAAGCAGGAAGGCTGAGGCAGTGAAGCAAGCGGAGTGTTTCCGTTTGAGTTTCTAAACAAAAGCAGCAGTTTTGGTTGCGGTGCCTGGCTTGGGGCAGGGGGCACAAAACCTCCAGGTCGCTGGAGCGCAGCCGGTGGGAGATGTACGGGGTTAAGTTGGGCTCTTTGGGGATCTTCATGAAACTGACGTGCCGATCCCCGTTATGGGTTTCTGAAATCAGCTTTTTGCTGCTTTCATCCACAGCAATGGCTTGTGTTTCCACTGCCTGTAATTCGCAGCGCTGTGCAGGCTGCATTTGGAAACGCTTCGTGCACACACGGCACGGACCGGGAGCTCCTTCTCCCCTTCCCAATCCCTGCTGAACAGGGAAGAGTCCTCCCAGGGCTTGAGCGTGAGGACTTTTCCCCCTGAGCCCAGTTTTCTGGCTCCTGCCAGGAACACGACGTGAAAGCTCTCCCTAACAGATGGTTCTTTGCTGTGATGGGATTTCTTCACCTCTTTTCTGGCCAGATTGTGTTTTTGCAACAGAGGAGCAGAAAGCCAGCGCTGCATGTCAACAGCCTGTGACAGACCGAACTCACTCATCCACAAACAAGGAGGAATTTGAGTTCTGGAGTTTGGGAAGTCCCGTGTCTCTTATCTGGCCTGGGCAGGCAGACTCGGTCGTATACAGCTGCCTCTTTCCTCGGGCTGGGACAGCGTGACCTCTCCTGGGCTGCCGGCGCACGGCAGGGCCAGCAGAGCCCACCGTGCTCCGCTCCGCCGCCCGAGCCCTGCTCTTCCTCTACAAGGACAAATCCAGCCCATGGCTTTGCAAAACTGATCCACTAGGCCCTCTTTGCCTTTGGTGGCAGCTGGGTTTTAGATATGTTGTTGTTAAGAGAGGAAAAAGTGTCATAAAACAAAAGTTTTCCTCAGTTTCCCTCCCTGCTCCATCCGCGTATCCCTTGAAAGGCCCCAACAGGGGCTGCGGATGATGGAAACAGCAAAGAAATAAGGAAGATTTCTTACTTTTCAGCAGCCAAAGCTATTCTCAGGCTGCCACCGTGGGTGTGTGTGCCTGGGGACAAGGGGATGGTCGCTGGGGATGCTCACCCTGAACATCAAGCTCCCTCATCTAGAAACCAGGTTGAGAGGCTAAAACCGGGGGTCAGAAATCTGCCAGAGCTCCTCCACCCTCACTGATCTCACACACAACAAACGATGGCACCTTTATGGGAGCGTTTCGCGGTATTTGGGGTGGGGATTGACGTCCCATGGGCTGTGGATCCCTCTGCAGGCTCCTGGTTCCCTCTCCTCATACTTTGGGTTAGGTGGACATCTAGAGGCCCTTCCAGGAATGACAAGGGGCTGTTGAACCACAGGAGGGATTTTCCTCCATCCGTCCTTTTGGGCTGGTTTTTGGGATTACATACGTGACAGACCAATGGCATTAGTGTGCTTGGCCCGCTCAGTCCTAGGTGCAAAGTTTAAGAGGAGGCAAGTGAAGCTGCATTTAAATTTGGCTGCTCTGAGTCAATTCCTATGTTGCTGGTGTATTTGTAAAGGTGAGAACGAGTGTTAATCTTTACTTTGTGTATTTCCTGCTTACAAGAAGGAAGGGCTGTAAAAAACTGTGAAAACGGTGGCATTTGCCAGTTCACGAGCAAAATGCTAGGTTGGGCCTCCAGAGATCTGGGTTCTGTGCATCTGCTGCCCAAATGCCACTGGCAGCTTATTTCTTTTTATTGGATCAGAGACTTTTTGTCTTGCCAAATGCCTGGAGAGCACCCGGCAAAGCCCTCACCGAAATGTGCCCATTCAGCCGCCGTTCCCATGCGCGTTTCCTGCTGGTGATGCTGCACGAGGCTTTGGCCATTATGAACATGAAGCTGAATCTGACCCTGAGCTTTGGGGAGGAATTTTGCATCTTGGCCTTAGCATCTTGCTAACAAACCATGCCACAGCTTGGCATGAAATGCACCCATCAAAGCTGTGTGTTTGGGCAGCTTTTAGACCAGTGCTACCATTCTGAAGACCTGCTTCTGATCTGGAGAGCTCTGGTTTGCATGTTAGCGGCTTGGCAGCTCCAATTTGCACAGCTTTGTACCCTCGCTGCAATACTGGGAGCTGGCAAACCTGGCTACCTCTGACGGCCAGGTCGTTTTATGGCATGTGGAAGCAGCTGCTAATGAAGATGCGGCTTTGGCTACTACACCTCATGCCCCAAGAAAATGCCTTGGCATTTCTCTAACTGCTAGAAATCAGAGCCAGATGATGTAAGAGACCTTCCTCCGAGACCCGGCGCTGGCTGCTGCTGACAACCGTGTACAAGGTCAGGCAAGCCCTGGGGCTGATTTACACTGGGAATTCCCTTGCTGCAACCACTCAGGTTGGGCACCTGGATGCAGAATGGCCAAACCTGGGCTCGCTTGTGAAAACGCTGGCCGGTGTTGCCAGGGTCTTTTTTAGCAGGTGACATATGCTAGGAAACTGAGGGCTCGATCCAAAGTCTACTGACGTCAATGGAAATACTCCTGTTGACATCAATGGGCCTTGGATCCACGCCTACGTTCCAGTTCTGTATTTCAGACTGCAATCTGTCAGGGGTGGAAAGGTCCCTCTTCTCCTTACAGACTTCAGCACGTCTTTGAAAGGTCTTGCTTCCCCCGAAATCGTTAAGTTTAGGATGCAGAGCACAGAACAGCCTCAAGAGCAGACTCAGACCCATTCAACACCGTGCACGTTCCCTTCCCGGTGCTGGCCCCCAGCCAGGCTGCAGCTCAGATTTAAGCGTCTGCATCGCACGTAGGGAGGTGGTGGCCTTGGCTGTGACTCCCCAGTGCCTGCTCGAACCAGAATCAGAGCTCCCGACCCCGGTGAGCTGCTCAGGGCGGCCCAGCTCGCTTTTTCCAGGGAGCTCTGGCCAAAGCCCTCTCTTCTCATGGGCTTTCGGGTTTGTCCGAAGCACCAGCCCTCCTGCAAAGCTCTGGGTGGGCGCTCGCCACGCTCCTTGGTGGGGACAGAGCTCGCGTGATGCCGCGAGGCACGTGGCGGGCTGCACTGCGCCATTTTCCTGCCATGCCCAGGGCTCATGCAGGATCATCTCGATTGCCTTCACATTGCTGACGGGTCCCAGGGGCTCTTCTGTCCCCATTACGCAGCTGTGGAGGTGCCAAGAGGTCTGGGGAGCAAGTGTGGCCCCACTCACTTGCAAGGGCCATCAGGCAGCGAGATCCTCATCTCTCCATCGGGAAAGCCACCCTTTCCCCATGCATGCTTGTTGACTAGCTACACCAGCCAAAATATAAAGAATAATTGTATTCTGCATTGTAAAACTTGTCCCTGCTGTGTGACCACGACACTGTTTGTGGCAGTTGGGTAGCGTTGCGGTTTGCACCGTGGAAGTGGCTCCCTTGCATTGCTGCATAAAGTCAGTCCTGCTTCCATACGGAGCTCCAGGACTGTTAATGCTGCAGGCTGGTCAGGGCTGCTGAGGATTTTATCCCTCCGGAGGAACATTGCCACCACCATGGGGACCTTCGGGTCTTGTGAAGTGGTGGAGCGGGGCAGCAAGGCAGGCTGGCTCCCTCTCCTGATTCAGTGCGGGTATATATAAACCACAAAGTGCTCCAGAGTAAAAGGAGCAGTGGGTGGAAGGCGAGATATTATTATCTTCACCTGCTGCTGCCGACCAAAGAAATAAGAGACAGATGACAGGAAATGAGGACTTCAAAAATAGACACCTTTAATGTCAAAACGTTCAGGGATTAGCGAGAGCAGCATACAAGAAACAGAGAAACTCTCACACTAGTCACCATGTGCTTTGAGTGTATGTTGGAGGAGGAAATATGCTGATATATCTAAGAAACATTTCTGTATTCACTCTGTCTGGTAGAAGAGCCAGGGGTAAAAAAATGGCCCAAAGAAACTGCAGGTATACAGAAACGTGAATTGCAAAACCTCGCTTTACAGTTTGACAGATCCTCCTTACCTGCACGATTTGTAGTTCTCCTTCCCCAAGCTGCATGCCCAAATCCTGCCCGTGGCTGCCAGCTTGCTGCTCTCCTAAGGCGCTGCGTCCGCAAGGCTAGGGCTTTGCAAGGCTCCTGTGGCTCCATGCAACAAGGATGGCAAAGTTTTAATGAGCCCTCTTTATTACAAAAAAAAAAAAAAAATTGCGTATGGAAAATATTTCTTAACATATAGAACTCTGCTTTACTTAAAACCTCTTAAATATATTAAACATCTAATTTGGCCTCACCTCTGTATTTATGTACATCTGCTAATAGTTCCCCTGCCCATCAACACAGTCGTATGGCTTTTTGCCAGCTCAGTGTCTTCGTTATTAATTCTCTTTTGCAAGTCAAACCCACAGTCTCAGTTGGATTTGAACTGGGTTGTGACAGTAACAGAGAAAGTTGGGCCCAAAGGAGAGGAACGCTGAGTGGTATTTTTTCTCGCTGAAACTCAACGCTGGTCCAAAGTCCAGAACTTGCTATATTGAGTGCTAGACAGGTGCCAAGACAACAAAGAAAAATAGCAACAGAAGCGTGAAATGTCAGAGACCTGATGCTCTGCAACTGCAGAGGGCTGGAAATCAGCATGCTACTAACCCAGAGGTATGGGACATTCGATTTCTGGCTCTCATTTTAAAAGAAATCTCAAACCTTGGTCACATCACTCCGATAACCATCTCATTGCCTCGCTCCACTCTCACGTGACTTCAGTAGCAGCTATGTCAAGGGACCCCAAATCCACCAAATGACAGTTTTTGACTGCTAAAAACTGGGATCTGGGCTTTGAGCCTGTTATTTCTGAATCTGTAAGGTTCCTGAGCAAAGACCTGCTGTAATAACACAGGAAAAACTGCGGAAAACGAGCTTGCAGAAAGGACCAGTATCCTGCAAGAGTTTGTGCTTGGCAGGAGCACTCCAAGGCTTTGAGGGGCAGAGATTTTCTAACCGCGTCTGCAGCCTGGCTGTCTCTTTTTCTTTGATGTTTCTTCTGCAATATCCTCACCTTTAGGAAAAGCATCAGAATCCAATATAATGCATCAGAATCCAATATAAAAAATCATGATTTTCCTTCCAGGAGAGGAATGAGGTTCAATCAGTGCCGACCTCCATGCAAGAAGAGTGGAGACAAACTGGTGTCTCACTGTCTTTCATCTCCAACGCTCCCCTCTCCAAAGGCCTGGGTCTCCGATTCCTTCTTGCCACAGAGATACTTGATCCAAGCTAAGGCATCTGTCTTGATCTGCAAGGCATGGGTCTCGAGTCAGCAGCAATCTCGTGTTACCCCTTTGGACCGGCTGGATGCGTCCCCTGTGCTATATGCAATGTCAGCGGGGGCCGGCCAACAAGAGTTAGAAGTGCAACTGAAGAGCCCAAAGACTAGCGGTGAGGAGGAGGAGGAGGAGGAAGGAAGGAGAGGCGTGCGGGCAGCCTGCCCCAGCCTGGAAGATGTGCAGCTTCTCAGCGTTGGGCAGGAAGACCCTGGCATCCTCCAGAGCTCCGTGAGCCGCCATGGTGAAGTTGGCATCCCCCGAGGTGACCACATCGAAGACGCACGACTGGAAGTAGACGTCCTCCACGGGCAGCATCTCCTTGCAGAGCGCCCGGGCCGTCTCGGCATCCGCGCGGCCACGGCAGCACTCGCTGCGGGAGATGCGCTGGCTGCGGGGACAGCCCCCCACGCAGAGCTGCAGGTCCTGCTCCTCCGTGAAGGCTCTTGCCACCTCCTCGGCCGCGCGGATGGAGAAGGAGAGCTGGCGGCCAGCCTGCCGGATGGCGATGGTGGTGCCGATGTATTCCGCTCGGATCTCCACGTGCCGCCCGGGGCTGCGCTCACGGATAGCCAAGCTGCTGCCGCCCGGCCTCTCGCCGCCGTTCACCGAGCCGTCCTCAAAGGCGGCGGGCAGGTTGTCTATCTCAGCCTGGTAGACCTTCTGGTCGATGCATTCCTTCATGTTCTTGAATATGATGGTGAGCTGCAGAGAGCACATCAGAGGAGGTTTGATCTGACTTGCCCCGGGTCTTGTCTAGGGGATGGCAAAGCAGATCGCACGCTTCTGCCTCACAAAAGCACCCCCCTCTGCCCCCTGCCATCTCTCCCACGCTGCTGCAGTCCCTTCAGAAAGCGGTTTTCCTTCTTTACTGCTATTTAACCATCTGAAAACCGAGAAGGAGCCAAGTCTGGACAGAGTGCACACCGGTACCCCACGGACCACACTGTAACCCATCCCCAGGCCGCAATGGGAGCATTTGCGGCTCTCTCTGGTCCCCTGAAGGACCTTCGCCCCGCTTGTTCCTGCAGACATTAATGCCTGATCCCGCGTGGGTTTGGCTGAAGCTGCTGCTGCAGCTCCGCAGCCCTTTTAGGGATGCACATCTCCGCGGGGAGGCAAACAGGTTTGCTACCAAGCCCTAGGCGCAAGCGTTACCTTGCTAGTGACCGTAGCGTTGGACCCCTTGGCCACCGGGGAGCTGGTGGCTTGCACAAACAAGTAGTCATTGTCCAAGAGAGGCCAGGAGCCCTCCACCCGGCAGGTGTGGAAGTCGTCGTGGAAAGTGCGGATGTGGGGGTCCCCGAAAGCCGCGCAGTGCTGGTAGCTGGGGGGCTGGCCGTGCTTATAGAGGAAACTCTTCTCGTAGTTGCAGATATCCAGAGACTCAAAGCCCTGGTGGTTGGGAGCCGGTGGCCGGGGCCGGGGTGGTGATGTGGGCCCCTCCTTGGAGCAGTTGTTCTGGATCATGAGGTCCTCGATGCCGTGGACGGCGGAGTGGAAGGCCAGGTCGCCCCGGCACGTGCGAGCCGTCTTGCGGGTGCAGTGGGAGTAGGAGCGGAGGGCGTTGCAGTACGCCGCGTTCCTGCTGGAGCCGCGCAGGTTGAGCGTGGCGGCCACGTACTCGGAGTTGCAGCGCAGGATCTTGCACTGGGAAGAAACTGGGAGGGAAGGGATGAGCCCAGGGCATCCCAACAGAGTCGCAGGGGTGGGGAAGGGGCAGCCCCTTCCCCTCCCACTGCTTGCCCTGCTCCAGATCTCGCGTTGGAGGCACTTTCTGGGAGCACCTATCTCCCTGTGATAAGGAACTCAGCGGCCAGTTCAAATGACTTGGTTTTTACATGCCTGAAGGGGATGAATCCAGGGTTGCCAGCCGCAGAAACAGGCTGGAGCCCAGTGCAGAGGGCGGCCTGGGGGAGCCAGGGGGGCGAAGGGCTGCTCTGAAGCAACTGGGATGGGCGATTGTACCTGGGGCACGAGCGTGGCCACAAGCCAGCGCAGCCGCTGCGACTGTGACCCTGGGACGTGGCTCAGATGGAGATTCTTCGCCCCAGGGCTTGCCAGGGGACAAAGGGGAATTTCTGAGCTGGGAAACCCCTTCTTCCCATTTCAGCCTTGGCTGGGCTGCGCAATCACTCTTTCGTGATGGGCTTGACTGCACCAAGGACGTCCTGCCACTCAGACTTGTTTTCTCCGTGCTGCAGAAGGCAGTGCCATGTGCCACAGCTCCAGGAGGGCTAACGAACCCATCCCAGTGGGGACCAATTAGCTCATTAAGCAGAGGGGTTATAAAGGACAGCTGCCCTTGCAGGAGGGGAATTCAGGCTGGGCAGGGTGTGGGGGTTGTGGTGTTATCTAGGGAGTGAATTTGTGGGTCTGAGCCCTCCTAGCAGAGGGTCTGGCATGCAGGGAGGAAAGCAAGTGCTGGATGTGGCCAGTGCTGGCTGTGGCCAATGCCTTTCACTGCAAGGCCTTGGACTTTGGCTGTGCTTTGCTGTCCCTGCCTTATCTTTGGAGATAGCAGATCTCTGCAGGGGGATCTGCCTGCTGCAGGAGAGCAAGGGGGTGCTCTGCTGCCTGCCCTCCCCTCCAGTTGTGGTGGGACAAGGGCACTCGGTGCCTGGGCCTCGTGGCTGCAACAAGAGGATCTTTGGTTTGCTGCAGCCCCCTCCCAGGGGCTCTGCCATGGTGCTACCCTCCCTGTGCCCCGGCGCTGCAGCTCCTGCTGGTATCCCTACCATGGATGCGGCCTTGGCACAGCTCTGCCCATGCAGCTCCTTACCATGCCTGCAGAAGAGGAGGAGGAAGAGCGCTCGAAGGAAGAAGCCGGGGTTCTCCAGCTGCCCTGGGCTCTTACTGCAGGAGGGTTTCCCCATTCCAATCCATGCAGAGCCTAGGGGGTTGCTCACCTGCTGGCTTGTCTCTGCTTCATCCAACAGCTGCCCTGGAAGCAAAGCAGAGGTGGGATCTGAGAGGTGCCAGCAAACGTGGGCTGCTGCAGGAGGTGCCCGGAGCTGCAGGTACGGAGCTGCCAGCACCCAGGCAGCCACAAATTGCAGCCCTGCAGGGCTTGGCTGCATCCCTGCCTCCTGGGGGAGGCAAGTTTTTGGGCAAAATCCCAGAGGGTTTGGCTTTTTTCAACTGTTTTCAACCACGGCAGCTCTCATCTTCCACCCAGAGGCAGCTGTGTGTCAAGCAGTTAAAGCTTCCAGCTGTGCTCGGAGAGACGTCGTGGCATGGACGCGAGCAGCCGATGAGTGCAGAGAGGACCCATGCCGTCCTCCACGTTGGGTGCAGCGTGGGCTGCTCTAGCCTTCTGCTGTCCCCAGCAGTGACACCAGCTGGTGCGGGTCAGTTAAAAACCAAGCTTTGGAGCACGGCATCCCAGGGCTTAGGAGCTGAAAAGCCAAATTCTTAGCGTGACTGCCAGGAAGCCTGCGCCAGCACCACCGGGTGCCACCAGCACCTCCTGCTCCACCAAAAACCTGCGTCCAGCAGCCTGTGGCCAGCATGTGGCTGCTCCCTCTTGAAGTCCAGCAATGTGCTCTCAGCCCTGCTCCACCTTCTCCCATTGCTGTGCTGGTGCTGGGAGGCTTGAGCTAGCACGGGGGGAACACAAGGAGCCGCACGCTTCCTTGGGTCCAGCAGCTGGCTGCAGCAGGAGGAGGTGCGGCCACGGGTAAATTTAACTTCCTTCAGCGGGGCTGGGGATTCGAGCCCTTGGTGGCTTATTTTAACAGCTGGTTGTTAGTCACTTGTTAGTCAGCCTTTTGCAAAGGTCCTTTTGAAACTACTCAATGTGAAATCTGCATTTCTCCCCCCCACTTAGTTTGTGTGAGATGCCAGAGGCTGATGCGCGCAGTGATGTACCTGTGCTTGGTGCCCTGGGCAGCCCGAGGAGTGTGTATTACTGACACTGCGATTGCTCGTAAGCATAAGCTGCAAGCAGGAGGGAAAAGAGCCTGAAGTCTCATCTTGCTCTCAAAAAAAAAAAAAAAAATCGCAGTCCTACAGCTCTGTCTAGCACCTTTCAGCTCCCTTTGCTGTGGCTGCAGCCATCAAACAAACACCATTAGCTGTACTGGCTGGCACGGTGACGTAGCTGAGTGTTGGCAGCCCCCCGTGGTCCTCTGCCAGCTGGATTAATGGCTAACGGGGCAGATGTCTGGAGCGAAAACATGCTTCAAACCTGCTGGCGATGCTCTGGCTGCCAGCTGCTTTCGGCAGCGAGGATGAGCTGAGCCGGCTGTGCTGGAGGGGGGAGCTGCTCTCTGCAGCCTGGGGCATGGGGACAAGGGACACCGGACCTGGTACCGGGGCTCGGGAGCCAGGCTCGTGTTCAGCACGCACCGGTACAAGCAGTGTGTGTGCTCTGAGCTTCCTCCCATGCCCAGCGCTTGCTCTGTCACATCCTGCGCTACCTGGCTTGACCCAGGAGCTGTTGGAGCAGGCTGAGAGCTGACGAGCATCCTTCCTAGGGCTACAGACCAAAATTCCCTGGGGTTGGTGACATGGGGGGGACGTGTCCCTGGTGCAGTGCTCAGCTGATAAACAGCTGGTTAATGTGTAGCAGAGAAGCGCGGCTCTGGTTGGGGCAAGGAGAGGCCCTGCCATGGGTCCTGCAGGCAGCAGGACTTGCTTTGGGATGTCCTGATCCCAATGGTGTTAGGAGAAAGGCAGCAGCAGTGGTTAGAGACCCTCTGTAAGCCCGAGGAGATGCCTTGTTGGTTCCTGGATGGTTCTTGGGGCACCAAGGGATGCTTGGATACCCCAGTCCTCCCATGGGGCCCCTGCTTGTGCGACCCTGGGGCACCCCTGGGTGCCTGTGCCAATGTCCTGCCCCTGGGACCCTTGTCCCTGGCCCTTGCTTTGATGCAGCCCCACTCACCTGCGTCAGCCTCCTCTGGATCTGAGCTGGCTCCCGGCACTGGGAGCTCCTTCCCCTGGTGGCCACGCGGGCTGGCTTGTCCTTGTCACCCAGCTCTACCCCAAGCGACAGCCGGTGAGATCCACAGGGAGGCAGCCAGCACAATGCCAGCCTCCGTCCTGGGCACCTGCATGGCCTCGCAAGTGGATAAAACCCGAGGTGCTGCTGGGGACGCGGGGAGCGGACCCTGCTCCTCCTCCTCGCTACCTTTGCTCTGTCCTCTTCCCCCCGCAGGGCAGGGGATGGGTGTTGAAATAGATCCGCCTAAATTTAGCCAGGCTAAAACCCAGCCAAGAACAACAAGCGCAGGGTGCGGAGGGAGACAGTGCATGGCAAGGGGGGGGCGGAGGACCCTGAAGAAGAGGAGGGAGCCCGAGGAAGACAAGGGCCCCAAACTGCCCTGGCTGCGTGGGGTCATCCCGCGCATGGGGCGCAGCATGGGATGTGGAAACCAGCTTCCTTGGAGCTGCTGCGTTTTCCTTCCTTTCTTGGCTGTGATTGCAAAGTGCCTGCACCCCGCGGAGGGTGTCCCTAAGGAAAAGCCCCGTGCTTCCCCCAGGGAAGGCTTGTGCAGCCGTTTCTCTCATCGCTTCCCTTCCTGGGGCACAGCCGGGACCTGAGCACAAGCACGGCACAGACCAAAGGTGGCCAATGTCACCGGGGGTCGATGACCACCAGGCCATGTCAGCTTTCCCAAAAGCCCACCTGCAAGGGCTTGGGTACAGAGAGCAGCTGCACAAACCTACAGCCGGGTAGGGAACAGAAAAGGTGGGGAAATGCCCACGGGATAGAGCTCTCCAGCTTGGTACGCACCAGTATCCTCCCAGTTTGTACCCAGCAGGCTTCTCCAGGGCTGGGCGGTCCACTGGGGGTCCCTGGCACTTAGGGCTGGGGGGCAGGAGTGGAAGCAGGTCCCTCGGTGCCCCCAGCACCAACAAACCCCTTTGCGCCACAAACCTTGTGCTGCCTGAGCCCAGGGGAGCAGCAGGGTGCAACCGACCCCCCTGCAGGGGAATCGCTCCCCATCTCTGCAGCTCATCTCTAGGCCAGTTTGGGGGCTTTAGGGATGGGGAGGAAAAAGGGTTTCCTCCTCTGACTCGCTGCTCACCTGCCCCAACCCCAATGTGAGCTCTTGTGCATGAACTGAGCTCCGGGGGGGTCACAGCTGCTCCTAAATCGCTCTTCACCCAGGGAGCTGGGGAGGGAAGGAGAGATAGTGGCTGCTTGTTGCAGAACAAGCTTAAATCTGCAACCGGACTCGTGTTTTAAGCGTATCAGTACATCTTCCTCGGGGGTAGCGCTTAGAGGAAGGGAAAACAAAGAATAAATACCAGCTTGGGTTCAAATCCCAGCTGGGATTTGCATCAGCAGCCACCGGCGGAGGAAGGCTTTGGATGCCCATTTATTTTTTTTTGGTTCCCGGGGCACACGGAGGCTTTGCAGCTCTCTTCCCTGCCCAGTATTTATGCGCTGGGTCTCTGTTACCTGGTAACAAGGGATAACCGGAGAGTGGAAAAAATGTTGTTTAAAAAATAATACCCGAATCCCAGTGTAGCCTCCCGAGGTCCGCCCCGGGCGCATGGCATCTTCCCCATCTGCTGCTGTAGGCTTCCCCACAGCGAGCCCCCGGCGCGGACACCGAGCCGGGGAATCGGTTACACGCGGGGCGGGGACCAGGCAGGTGGGAATTCCTCTGGGAACGGCAGCCGGTGCCATCTGGGCTCGGCGAGAGCCTCTCGGCATCCCACCCACCCGCTTCGTTTGGACGGGGGAGAATGGAGAAACCAAGCCGGGGCGTCCCGGCTGCTGCAGCCCCGGGGGCAGAGGCTGGGTGATGGGGCTCTTCCCCTGCCCCGCAGCCCCAAGATTGGGCGTTTTGGGTGCGTCTCCCCAGCACTGGTGTCTGGGGACGTGCTGGATCCTGTCCGTGCCGTGAAACGGAGCCATCAATTGGCTTTAACGGCGTCAGCATGCGGCAGCTCTCCGAGCCGGGGGCTGCAGGCATATGTTGGGCCGAGGAGGCTGGGAATTTCTCCCAAGCTGGCAGAGCGTCACGGTACCAAGACAAAAGCATCTGTGATCAAACTGCTTCGGAAAGCCAAACCCCCCCCTTCCCACCAGCAGAATCAGCTGGAGGTTTAGGAGGCACAAAGCCCCGATCCCGCCAGCTGGGTCCCCAAATCCTGCCACCGCGGGGGCTGCAGAGCAGCTGGCCTCACCCAAACCCTCCTGCCCCAAAGGACGAGGGTTTCCCAACCACAGCAGCACCCCGGGAGTGCGGAGAGACCCTGGTGGTGGTGGCTGCGTGGTCTTTGGTGCAAAGCAGGTACTGTTAAGAAGGGGGCTTTCTCTGAGCATCACCCACACGGATGCTGATCTGGGGAAGGCTGGAGGCCGAGCCAGTGCCATCACGGCTCAGCTCCAGCCCCTGGTCTAGCCCGATCACCAGCGCAATGAGTTTGGCAAGGATTTGGTTTAACCCAAGGGCTTTGGGGGTTGGATTTGCTCAGGGAGAACAGCCTCTGCTGGGCTCTGAGTTGCAAACCCACTGCTGCGGGGGTCATCAGGAGCACCCCAGGTGGGTTTGCACCCAAAACAGCCAGTGCTGAAGGGGAGACCCAGCAAATCACACCTAAAGGGGCACCGGTCTCAAAGGAGCTCCTCTGCCTCCATCAGAGCTGTGGATGCGGGTGGCCAGGACAAACCCTCCCGCCAGCCACCAGCATCGCTCGCCATGCCGGTGAGTGCCACGGCTGGTGCCCAGCACCTCCCTGCTGCTTGGTTAAACCGCGCTCGGGGAGGGCTCCGCCAGCTTTCCCCGAGCATCCCTTGGTGAACGGGGTCAGATGAGCTCCTGAGGTCAGAGGCAGGGGTGAGCCGAGCCGTGAGCATCGTGCCCGCGCTCCCCGGGCCACGGCACAGCAGCCAGCCTGCCCAGGAGCTGGTGCCACAGCGGAGAGCAGAGCTGCCACCTTGGGATCATGATCGGAAGAGGGGCAGGTGCCCGGGAAGCCAGGATTTGCTGGAGAGATGGTGCCAGCTCCTTGGAAGAGAGGCTCTCGCTTCTCCCCGATGGAAAGGACATCTGCACAGTGCGCAATCCCAAAGCATCCACCACGCCGTGCTTGGCGTAAAGCCCCCTTCCCTCTCTTCCACCAAACACAGAGCCCAAACCTCTGCAGAGGATCCCAGTGCTCCACTTACCCCGGTGAACACCACTCCGGCCACCGATGGGACGCTGCTGAATGCTCCCAGCACCTCCGGGCACGAATCCTGGCCCGCGGCACGGCTTCACTCCGGGTTCCTCCGGGCAGGAGCGAGGAGGGAATCACGCCTGTTACTGCCCGGGCTCGGTGCGGAGGGAGCAGAAAACAGCTGAGCTTTACGACAGCCCGATCCGTCACCGCGGGAGGAGAGGGGCTAAGTCGGTGCTTTAAAAATAGCCAGCAGTATTTTTGATCCCGAAAGCTGGATTCCAGTGGGGAGGGGAAGGGAAAGGGAGGGAGAGCCGAAGGTTTCCTAATGGCACGCGTTTGTGCGCTTCAAATCTGTGGTCAGAGCAAACCACGCGTGAGATGGACATGGGGTCCCGGCAGGAACAGGCGAAGCTGATCCCAGGACTTTCTCCAGCTCTGCAGAGCAGGTTGGCGGCAAGAAGCTGGAAATTTGGGGAAGTTTCTTCTTTCGGCAGCACCTGCCTCCCCGAGCGTGGAGCAGCCGGCCGGGAACAGAGGGCCTGTGCCTGCGGGAAACGGCTCTTCTCCCAGCTCTGCAAGGAGGCAGATGGAAAAACCAATGAAGATGCAAATCTTCAATAAAATTAAAGTCTTCCTCCAGGTTTCGCCAGCCCGGAGCTGGTGCTCCTCTGCTCAGCTTGCTCAGGAGGTGCTGGCACTCAGCGGATGCTGGGAGGACCAAAAACCTCGGTGCTACAGCTGGAGAGGGAAGATCCCAAAAAGATCAGGGAAGAACCGGGGCGCTGCGCCTTCCAACCACCCTGCTTGTATGCGCGACCCAAGCCCCCCAGCCCTGTCCGCACCCACGCGGGGCCGGCATCCCTCGGCCCCCTCCGGAGGAAAGGATCCCGCTCCCGTGCCCGGGCACCGCTCCCGAGATGCCGCCGTGCGGATAAATCACAGCCCGCGGCACCTGCTGCGGGGCTCAGCAACTGCAGGGCAGGGGGGCGCTGGCTGCGGCGGGGCTAAAACCGGCTCGGAGCAGATGGGGCCGGAGCCCCCTTTGCCCCCGCTGTGCAGAAGGGCCGGGAGAAGCCCCCTGCCCAATTTGGCCACCACCGGGCAGCGATGCGGTGCGTGAAGGCGGCGGTGCCCGGCGCACGCAGTGGGGATGCCAGGTGCAGCGGGCAGCTCGGGAAGCCATTGCCCTGCTTCCCCGTGCCTCAGTTTCCCCATCTGTTACAATGCAGTGCCCTGGTATCTGCACGGCTCGATGGGAGAGCCAGGTCTGGGCTCTGCGTGGCCCCGGTGCGTGGGTGCCGCTGGGTTCGTGGCCCCCCCCCTCGGGCCGCGTGTGCGAGCCCACGCCGGGTGCAGGATGCGGCCGGGTGTCCTGAGCGGGCTGGGGGCTGGGGGCTGGCAGAGAGGGGACACGGGGACAGCAGAAGAGCGGGGACACGGTGCCGCCAGGTGGCAGCAGCACGTTGCGAGTGGCAGCGGGGACTCGCGGGGGCTGCGGGACCGACCCTGCCGTGGACCCCCGGGGCTGAGCCCCCCCATCCAGGACCTGCAGCCCCTCGGAGGGGGAGCCCGGGCAGCACGGGGCCGCGTCCCGGCTCTTGGCATCACAGCGGAGTGTGGCCAACCACGTCCCACAGCAAGGGACACCGGGGGGGTGGAGGGGTTCCATTCTGTGCCTCAGTTTCCCCACCCCTGCTTCCACTGCAGCCCAGCTGAGGGGTAAAACCAGGCTGAGGGGCTTGGAAAACCACCCCCAGGGGTCCTCTGGGGACTGTCCCGGGTGCTCCAGGGCTCGCCCACCAGCTCCAAGCTGGTGGCAAATCTGGGGCAAATTACCCTCAACTGGGGCCGCTCAAATCCAGAACGTTGCTTCCATCAGGCAGCAGCTGATGCTGGGATTTTGAATGAGCCTTTGGATGCTTTTAGCAGAGATTTTGGGAGAAGAGGAGGTGCGCTGGGGGGGACCCACCTCTGCCCGCGGCTGTCCTGCGGGGAATGGATTTTCCAAAGAGAGGGAAATGAACTCCAGTGCCAGCTGCAGCCAGACCTGCCCAAGAATACCTGGAAATGGGTTTGAAACGGGGAAAAAAAAAAAAACAATCTTCAATTTATGGGACTGTTTAGGAAGGGAAATAGAGAAATATTCCTCCCCTCCAATGCGTGAGGGATCGGAAAATGCAGTAAATCAGCAGGAGACTTTTCAAATTTGGTGCAATTGTGCGTCTGTGACACAGGATCCACGGAGGCTTCCTCTGCGAGGCTTTGGCTGGGAGGGGAGGAAGAAATGTGGGGGCCCCCGGTGCCCCGACCGACCTGCTGCGCTGCGCTTTGGAGCCAGGCTCCTGCCGAGGGGACCCAAACCCTTGGGCACGAGCGATGCGTGCTCCTGACCCCCCCGGTAACACGGCACCAGAGCCCACGGGGCAGACGCGGTCCCACACGTGTGTGCGTGTTGGTGCAAGGCGTGACGGGGCGCTGGGTGCCTTCCTCGCCGTGCACGACGTTGTACGTTAGCATCTGTACGAGCGCAGCTGTGCTGCACGAGTGCCCGGCGTGCGACGTGCACGGCTTCCTGGCATGTGCAAGCATGTGCAAGGCATGTGCAAGCGTGTGCAAGCGTGTTGCTACCCATCAAGCACGGCTAAAATCCCTCTCCGGGGTGAACATGCTTCCCCTGTGCAGAAGTTTGCAATTAGCCCTAAAATCAGGCAGGGCACCCTGAGCGCGTCCCTTTGCTCTCGCAGTGTCGGAGCTCGCTGGCGGCAAACGGGGCTCCGAATCCGGCCCGTAGCACCGGGAAAGGCGTGAATCCCCGGAGATTAGAGGGTTGGGTTTTTTTTTTTTTCCACAATGCCATTCAGGGCCTGGAAAGGCTGTCTCTGTCCCCTCGAACCAGTCCGGCTCTCCGGCACTGCTATGCAAATTGGTCAGTGCTTTTGCAGGCAACATCGGGACCTGGATGTGCAGCAGCTCCCGGGGTAAGGCACTGCTGGGGGCCGGCGGGGCTGGTTTGAGAGAGGCAAAACGAGAGAGGAATGGTTAATTGGTTTCGGGGCTTAACTAAGGGTCAGCTCGGAGTTTGTCAGCGCGATCGTCTTGGTTTCGCTCTCCTTCTTTTTGCAGCCAGGGGTTTTCAAAAAAAAAGCAATGTCTGGGGAGGGGGGACAGTTCTTTTCCTGTCTCTGAGTATTTCCGACTCAAATCTCTTTATCTCCACCTGGGGAGGGACAAGGGAGCGCTCCTAGCGCGGCCGCATCGGAACGCAAAGCACCAAATGCTGGCGCATCGGCTTTGCCGGCGAAACCGTGCCGGGGAGCTGCGGGGCTGCGGGGGCAACGCGCGGCTGCTTTGCTTCCGCGGCAGCCACCAAACCCCACGTCCCCCTGGCACCCGCGGAGCCTCCCTGACTCGCAAGGTGAATTTGGCACCCACGGGCGGTCCCAGCACCCCGGGGCCGGCAGGTCCCACCGCGCACGTTCCCCCATCCCGGTGCGATGCGGCCGGATCCCCGCAGCGCACTCACATGCTGCGGCCGCTCGCCGCCGCCTCGCCAACTTTGAATTGTTTCAATCCCAGCTGCAATTTTCCGGTTTCTCCTATTTTTCTGTTGGAAAAAAACACGCGGCGAGTAGGATTTTTATTTTGGCAGCAGCAGTGCTGGTTTTTGGGGTGCAGGGGCGGGGGACCAGCATCGTTTCCTTTGTCCGTGCGGTGGGACAGCGATGGGTTAATACAGAAAAGCCAGACAGGACCTGGCCCATCCGTGCAAACCTGCCCCTGTGGCCGGATGGATACAGGGCTGTGGGTTTTTTTTTTTAATTTAATCGGCTCGTCCATCAGCGCCGCTCGCGGGCCTGCCCGCTGCTGACGCTCACCCGGCTCTTTTCCTTCGCCAAACTTTTGCCAAGGTCGGCGACTCGGGTGTCAGCTCCAAACGGCGGGCAGGCAGCCGCAAAAATAAATCACAGCACGGAAATTAATAATTGTGGCTTGATCGGTGGCGGGGAAATGTTCAAGCGGGGAAGAGAGCGCGCTGGGGAGCGGTCCCCCCTTAGTTTATTTGCGTCTGTTTATCGTCTGACGCGCATCTTGTGTTCTGTGCAACTTTTCCTAACCGGAGGAAAAATAAATTGTGTTTTAAGGGATGTTTGAAGTCAGCTCTTGAGAGGCTGAAGGAGGCTGTGTTGATCCCCTACTCTGAAAACCAAGTGAAAGAGAGCAAAAGCAGCCATGTGCCTCTTTGTGAGAGGAATTAAAATGGGTCCCGGCGGCTGCCAGCGTTGTGATAGAAACGGGCGCTGCTGGAAACGGGCGCCCTCGGAAAGAGGAAAATCGGCCCAAAGCGGAGCTGCCAACGCCGAAGCAACAGGCAGGGCAGGGCGAGGCGCTGGGACGCTGCCAGCCGCAGCTGGGTGCTGGTGGGTGCTCGGGGTGCTTGGGGTGCTCCCGGGCACGGCTGCAGCCCCGGGTGCCCCGGGACGCACAGAGCGCATCCGCACAGGGCTGGGTCCTGCCTGTCGTGTCCGGGCGTCTTTTCACCTGGGTCTTGGCCAGTTTGGAGAAGGAATTAAAATCTAGAATAAATGCACGCTGACGTTGTTATGATGGGGCTGGAGCTATCCTATGAAGCTGTTTTCCCCTCTGTGCCACTCACATAGACCCCAAAGGTGATCCCGCAGTGACACCCGGCTGCGTGTCCCATCACGGGCCCCCGCTGGGTCCCGCGGGTTCATCCGTGGCGCATCCCGGTGGCTCCGGGGTGAAAACGCCGGCGTCGAAGGAGCCGCCACTGATGCTCCTGGTCTGACGCAGCCGGTTTCGGCTGAACTTTTCACTCAGCTTCTTTAAAATAGGGATAATGCGGTGAAAAAGCAAAAAGCGGGGACAGCCCCGTGCCCGGCAGCGCGGTGCGCAGGGCAGGTTGGGATCCCAACCCGGAGAGCTTCCTCCTGTGGCATCGCGGCTGATTTTCCCTTTCTTCCTCTGCCCATCGCTGTCTCCAGCCCTGAGCTTAGGCTCTGTTGGGTTTTATTTCTATGGGGGAAGCCACCCGGTTTTTGTGGTCGCCCCAAACCCAAGCACGTTCCCAAACACAGAGCGGCCTCGTGCACGACCAGAAATCCCCCAGCTACCAGCAACACTTGCTAAAGGCAACGAAACGCCGGACCCTCGGGTGACCCGAAAAGCGGAGCAAGCGCACCGAGTTCACCGCAGGCGTCTTCCCAAATGCAAACTCCGCACTCTGTGATTTCTCCCTTTTTCACATACACCTCTTGGAGGCACTTAGTGTGGGAAGGCGTCATACGTAATAAATTTTATAGCGTTATATAGTGGCTTTAGCCGTGCTGAGTGTTTTTTGGTTCAAGTGCATTTCAACAGGCTTTGCTGTGCAACAGCTGCTCCAAGGGAAGGTATCCTCTAAAAGAAACACCACCGAAGAGGTTGCGTTGTATTTGAATTAATCATCTGCTTGTTTTTGTCTTTGTGAGAGATTTTAATGCAATCAGGTCTTCCAGAAAATGGGCAATAACAAAGCGTGGTAAATATATTGTCCTATGACCACAAAACAAATCCTGTCAGGAAAATGGAATGAAGGATTGAAAAATGGGATTTCAGAAGGAAATATTGACCTGGCGTAAGAACAACCGTTATTTTTGCAGGACAAGGAAAGTATCTTGCTTAGGGCTGCCTGGGGGCAGAGGAAAAGTTCTCCGAGCCTTTGAGAAGTGTGAATTTGGGCCGACTTTGGTGGCTGGAGTTTTGGCCACCGAAAATATTTGGCAAGTCCCCTTCCAAAGCAAAACAATGAATGGAGCCCGGAAAGAAACCAGCGAAGAGACACAAAGGGGTTTTCCTGGACCTGTTTTTTGGGGACCCCACAAAGAACCTCCCATTGCTTCAAACGCATTTGTGCAAAAGCCCTTTTTATGGCTCCTGCCCTGGGACCTGAACTGGGTCCGGCATTTCGCAAGCGGGGCGATGAGACCGAGCGCTCTGCGGCCCCGGCAGCAGCCCCGCTCAGGGCCGGGATGGTGCAAGCACTGCGGGCACGGAGGAAAGCCCTTAGCCCGGGGAAATCAGAGCAAAAAGGATGGACTCCAAATGTCCTCTGCGCTGATCGCGTGCAGGAGCCCGCTGGTTTCCTAACTACATTTATTTGCAGCGATGCCGACGCATTGCTTACGTAGGGAAGTTTTAGCAGCAATTATACTTTGCAAAGCCTCCGCTGTTTGCTGGAGGTAATAAATGCATTTTTAAATACACCTGAAATTTTAGCAAGCACGCTCCTGCTAGGAGGACGCCCTCGCGCCTGCTCCGTCCCCGTCCCGCNGCTGCCTGTGTGGCCGCTCGCAGCCGGTAAGAAGCCAACCGCGGGGCGTTTTCCACCGCTGCTTGTTCCGCAGGTGTAAATGAGCGCACACAAAGTCCAGCGCGAATGAAGGACGAGAGTCCTAAAGCGCGACTTCAATACAAATCCTTCAGCTTTGTTAAAGACATGCTAAATACCCCTGGGCACACAAGGACCTTCCAGGAGCCGGAGAATAGGGCTGGTTTGTTATGTAGGGCATTATCCAGCCTCAATTGCTTTATTTTTTTTAAATCCTACTTAATAGTATTAATCTGCAAGTATCTTTTATGCTCCTTTCCAAGATAGCTGCAGAGGCACGCCGTGCTTTCGCTGAAGGACTTGCTACTTTTTCCTTCGAGGAATGGGCAAAGCGGCCCCAACCCTCGCAGCAAATGCTCTTGGCTATTGCAAAGGGAAAAGTTAAAGCCGGGAGCGGCCGGGGCAGGCGCAGGCTGCAAAACTTCAGCCGGTAACTGTGCCCGCATTTTGGGGGAAAAAGCTAACAAAAAAGTCCAGACCAAGCCTCTGCTCTCCCTACTCTCTCTCCGTTCATTTTTTTGCAGACAACTTCGGAAGCTCACAGTGATGAGGGGGAATTTTCTAAAAGGCATCCCCGTGCTTGCCTAATCAAGGTTGGATTTTGTCTTGGGCTGTAGCAACAGGGAGGAAAAATAAATTCCTTAGGATAAAAGCAGCTCTCCAATGCGGTGTTAGAAGCACAAAGGTGTCAGCACCACGGCACAGACGAGATTTGTTTAACACCGCTCTGAGCCTTTTAAACCACAAATTAATGAACTTGAGACGGACGCAATATTGACGGTAATCTTTCCTTTTTAATTTGCTTGCTTGTTCATTCGTTTTCCTGCTCAGTGCTTGCTGGGTCTGACAAGGGCTCCTTGCTCCGTGCCGGCTCAGAGGGGAAAGGTTGCGGTCCAGCAAGGTGGGTTTTAAATAATTTCTTGCAAACACATCATGCTGCCAAAGCTGGGATTAATGCGTTGGCATCGGCAGGCTCTGATGGGGAGCACAGGGAAGCGAGCTGCCGCTTTGGGGTCTTTTCTGGGGAAAAAAGGACTCGCTCACGCTTCTGGGGAGGATTATCAGCTAGCTGAGGTTGTGCGGCTTTGCAAAGAAAGGAGCCGGCCGAAGGGAAGGGAGAGCCTCAGCCCGCAGGACGTTTGTACAGGATTCCCCTGGTTTGCTTTATTCTCCAACCAGGCACCCGAATTCCTCGCTTTGGGAGCAGCTACTTCCCGCACAGGGGTGCTGCGGTTTTGGGTCCCCTCTGCTCTGAAGCTGTGCCAGAAGTGGAGGGGTTACGAGCGGCTTTCCCCGCTTTAATTCCTTTTCCCACTTCTCCATGCTTTTGTGCTTAGAAAAACAAGCGGAAAAGAGCAGGCCTGCGCTCAGCGGCCGTTCAGGGGGTTATGGAGGCTGCAGATAAATGTCTACACTTGGAAGAGAAGAGTGTTTATTCCCTATTTTTTTTTTTTCATTTGTTATTATCTCTAAATGCAGCACTAAAAATACCTGGTAAGAGACTGGGCTTCAAGCTGGCGGCATCCTCAAACAGCCTGCTCCGAGCCGCTGCTCCTCTTTGTAAATTCAGAGGACGTCCCCCAGCCCCGAAGAAGTGATGTATTCGTGTCCTTATTTTATAGAAATGTTATAGATTTCCTATAATCAATGTCTCTGGCTTTTGCTAAAGGTTACTTTGGGGCCTTTTTGATTTTTAAACAGAACAAAGAGATGGATTTAGCCCTCCTTGATTTAAATAAAAGGTGTCAGGACTTTTGGGTCACAAACCACGAGGACGAGGAGGGTTTGCGGGCAGCAGAAGTGGCTGCCTTCTGCTCGCAGAGCAGCAGCAATTATCTAAATTACCTGAATTATCTGAATTATCCTCACGTCTCCCGCGGGACGGGATGCCCAGCTAGAAGGTGGGACCACCAAAACAGCGCTGGGGTGGCAGAGAAAACCCAGCCAATGTAGCGCAGTCGGGGACGAGGCGGGGAAGGGTTCACCGGTAGAAAACAGGGAATTTTCAGGGTGCCCATGTCCTGATTTACCACGCTCTGGGGCTCCGGTACCCAGCAAGGCTCAGGGATGGATTAATCCGGGATGCGGCATCTGCGCAGCATGGGGACAGGGCAGGAAGGTCCCAGCCCAGGGACGGGGTGGCCTGGGGGGGACACAGTGCCAGCGCGCGGTGTTCACAGATGCCTCTTGAAATCCCGGTTTCCCCCCATCCATGCAGAGTCCAACCACCCTGAGCCTCATCCTTCAGACCTTATCGCTGTTGCTTATCCCACGCACAAAAACTTTTCAGGACCTGCCTCATCCTAACAAAAAGTCTTGCTTTGATTCACACCAGCGGGGCTGCAGCCTCGATCATGCAGTGCAAAATGGCAATTTTTGTGCTTTATCCCCCTTTCTGGGGGATTTTTCCCCCAGAATCCCCAGAATCCCCCTTTTTCCCACAAACACCAGACCTCGCTGCTGGGGAGGTGAGCGAATGTGCGTCGTGCCGTTGGATGGAGGAAACGCATCGGGGAGGCTTCAGCAGCCGCAGCGGAGGCGAGGGGCCTATGGCAGGCGTCGGGGGGAACCGGCGCTGCCGGAGCTTTTCCTAAAGCCAGGGGAAGAGGTCAGGGCGGCAGAGCCCCTTCTCGGCCTCGCCGCCGCATGTGGCCGTGGGTAACAGGGGGCATTCGCTGCCACGTCGCCCTTCGCTGCTGCGCAAAGCTGCGATTTTTAGGGGTTATTGCCCTGCCCATGAGCATTTTCTGGACCGGGAAGCCGGGGCATCACCCTGCCTTGTGCTGCAACGCGGCTCCCAGCTCAAACCCCAAATGCGATCACACGGATCTGCCTTCGCCAGCTTGCAAAATGCTCCCCGTTGCCATCGGGACCTTGCAGGGTGAGCCGGCCCCGGGGGGCACAGGGTGCACAGTGCGGCTGGCATGGGTGGGTGGGCAACACGGGGAGAAATCCACATGCCCGGGGTGATGCTCCCAAACCAAGTGCCTGTGGCGATGCTCCCATCCCATTTTTCCAGGGATGAAGTTTTCCCCTCTCTTTTTTGGGCTGGAGCTGCCAGGGCAGCTGGGATTTCTCACCCATTGCAAGCTACACCAGGGAAGGAATTTAAGAGCTGGAAGGTGCGCAGTAAGTGGGGAAATTGCTGGCTGGAGAGGGGAATGCTTAAAAAAATCAGCCCCTGTGTCCCCCTGGAACAGGTCTCCGAAAGGATTTGGGGGTTAATCCCCCCTGCGCTCCCTCTGAAGCTCAGGGAGCTGCAGCCCCAGCCGGGATCCTGAGGGATCAGCACAACGCTGCGCCAGGGGAGCTTCAGACCAGACATTGGGAAAAATTTCATCTCCGTGAGGGTGAGCAAACACTGGCACGGGTTTCGTAGCGAGGCGGCTGGTGCCCCGTGCCTGTCGGTGTTCAAGAGGCATTTGGACAGTGCCCTCGGTAATAAGCTTTAATTTTCGATTAGCCTTGATCAGGCAGTTGGATGGGATTGTACCTGAAGGTCCCCTCTAATTGAACCGTTCTGTTCTCCTGGGGCTGTGCGTGATTTTCGGCAGGGCCTTTACGGGCGTTCGGGGAGCTTTGAACCTCCTGCACGGGAGGGGAAACTGAGGCACGGAGCGAGCCAATGACATCCCCAGCACCTGCTGCAAAACCCATCAACCAAACCAGGTGGGGACACCCAAGGACGTGGCCTTGACGCCTCCGAGCACCCCAAAACAGCCCCAAAGGTGGGCTCCATCCGCACCAGGCCCCCCAGCCCTGCTCAGCCCCACCAGCAGCGGCCCCACGGCGGGGCAAACCCGGCGCGGCGCCCCGGGGGGCGGAGGGGAGCCCCCACACAGCCGCACCGTGTGAATTAACCAACTTTGTTTTCCACCAGGCTTTTCCCTTAATAGCCGTCCCCCTCCCCCTCGCTTTTGCCGGCGTTTGAGGAGAAGTGAGGCGTGAGAGATCCTTTGGAATAATGAGGTGTAATTAGCCCTGGCAGCTCTTATCTTCCACCCCCCCCTTCAATTAGATTGAAATAAAAAAAAAAAAAAAAAGGAAGAAAAGGGAAAAAAAAAAAAAAGAGGGAAGAAAAGGAAGGTGGGGAGGGAGGGACTCGAGAAAAAGTTGGGCGCCTTGTCCGGCTCCATCCTTCTGAGCCGGGTCCTGGTCCCCGGGGATGGGGGGGCTGGATCCGTCCTGCTTTGTGCGGTTGCTGCCGGGGCGGGGAGCGCTCCTCCGTGCCTCAGTTTCCCCCCTGTGATGGGGTGAAATGCAGGGGGCAGCCGGCCACAGCGGCTGACTCTGCTGAGCTCTTGCAGGGGCATCACTGGGAGCATCACGGATTAAACCACGGCTCCGAGCATCCCTCCGGCATGGCACGGGGTGGCCGCGGAGCCGGACCTCTCTTTTCCCATCCAGACACCGGTTTACAACCCTGCCTTTAATTTCCACCCGCCGCATCCACAGCACGGTGGGATCAGCAGGATCCACGCGCGGCGGGGCTGTTTTCGGCCGCTCCATCCCTCCCGCCTCGACCCCGCATCCCCGCCACCGCCCGTCCCGTGCCTGACCCGCTGCCATTCCCGCGCGGCCCCTGATCTTTCGTACCCGTGACCCTGATCTTCAGGCTGACAGGCTGATGGATGGGCAGCGCCCCGGTGATTTACGACGTCCTTTAATATTTGGCAAAGCGGCCAAGGCCCTTGGGCAGCGAGCGGAGCTGGGTGGGGGAGACGGCCGGGAGATTTGTCAACCTTTGAGCCGGGGAGGCGGGGAGGGAGGAAAGTGCCCTGTCTGTCCGCAGTGATTTATACACAATCGCTGTGATTAAATTGGCCTTAGCTAATGATAACTAACTAGTCAGGGGCTGACCTTTCTCTGACAATGGAAGGGGGCCGGGAGCCACGCTGCTGCAGGGTGTCTAATGGGGATGTTTCTTCAGCCAAGACACCACTTTTTTTTTTTCTCTCTCTCTCTTTTTCCCTTAGAAATGGTTTCCTGGTCGGCCCCGCGTACAAAGCTGCAGGACGCCGCACGTCCCCTCCCCGGGACATGGGGTCTCGCCCCGCCGCGCATCCCCGCCCCAGGCTCCATCGCCGTGAGCTGCGGCCGCATCCGCGGGGCCGCATCCAGGTACCGGAGCCCTGGAGGGATGCGGGTGCCTGAGCCTGTGGTGTGGGGACTGGGAGAGCCAAAGCAAGTGGGTCTGATGGTTTTCATCTGGGGGGGGCTTGAGGGATGTTTCCAGTGGGAAGCCCCACCCAAGCTGGATGGGGGCCTGGGATTCTGCACAGGTGCCCTCAAGCCTGAATTGCCCTGGCTTCCCAGGGATGCGGTGTCATCCATGCATCCCTCCTTCCCCAAATCTATCCCTCCATCCCTCCGTGCATCCCTCCGTGCATCCCTCTGTGCATCCCTCCATCCCACCACCCGCCCTCTCTCCAGCTCTCCCCTTTTCACCCGTCTCCTTCACCCTCCATCCCCATCTCTCCCCTGCCGGGGCTCTAACGGTGTTCCCATGGAGGAGAACAGCCCGTGTCTCCCTGCCAGGCCATGAAGGGGGGATTTCAAATGATCAAAATGGGCTTTTCTGCCTTAATACATCTTTTACCTCTTCTCTGCCCTAAAAAAAAAAAAAAAAAAAAAAAAACAACCTTTGAAAGAAAGCCTCTGGTCATCTCCATGCTGAGGTTTCAGCGCTCAGGCCGTGCTTTTCCCATCACAACTCCTTACACAGCTTTCTCCATTCTCTGTTTTTTTTTGTCCCATTTCAGCTGCGTGTGGCAGTGTCATCGCGCCCGAAGCTTGCCCCGGCTGGGAATGCACCTCGAGGTGTCCCCGAGGACACCAGAGACGCGCTGGTGGCCAGAGCTAAGGGTAAAAGGGACCAAAACCTGCCGGGACCGGCTGTCTCGGTGCGCACCATGCCCCCGGCCGCGCTCGCCCTCCCGGCCCCGATGTCTTGCCACGCGGATAATAGCCGGGCTGCGGGGGCGATTTCACGGAGATTAACCCCGCGCCTTGCGCTGGGGCTGCCGCTGCCCTCGACACCGGTCCCCGAGTGTATCAAAGGCGGATTACAGATATATTAGCCCCGCGGCCGGATTTATTAGCGGCAATTTATCACGTGGAGGGAGCCGGGGGGGGAAGGCCAAGGGCAGGGGTGGAGGAGCCTGGCTGCTCTCCGGGGACCCGCAGCATCGGCAGGGAGGCTTGGGTTGAATTTTTGGGATGGGAGCCGTGCTGGGGTCGGTGTTTTCTGCCGCCCGCCCGAGGGTTTTGGTGCTGGTTGGAAATGCCGGCGGGGAAATTCCTGCCGTGCTCGAGGCGAGGAAGAGGGGAAGCCTTCGGCCTCGCCGCGCACAGGGCTGCCCCTCTGCACCACCCCGGGGCTTGGGAAGGGAGATCTGCATCTGACGCCACTTTGGGAGAGCCGGAGGGTGCCGAAACGCCTCGGGGATGGAGACGTTGGATGTGTCCTAATGGATGTTTCCTAATGGATGCCTTCGCCTCCTCGCACCCACGCCGACGCCACCAAACCCCGGCGGCCACCCCGAGCATCCCCATCCCCTGCGGCACGGGGGCACCCGCGTCTGGGCGCGATGCCGCGATGCCGGGCGGGGGAACGAGCCTGGAAGAGGTTAAAGTGGGGCGAGCGGGGGAGAGAAACCTCCGAACGGGGCGTTTTAATGACATTCCATTAAAGCTCCCTTTGGGGCCAGCGCGGCCGCCATGTGCTCCACATTCTCATGGTAATTATGAGACATCTGTATAGAGGCTCTTTTCTCATCAAAGATGGCTCTCTTCAAAGACACTCCTGGGAAACCCTTCACCTCTGACCCGGGGGGTCATTGCTGAAACAGTGGCTCTATAGTGCGCGTTACTGTAAAGCCGAGTATCCTTTTTCCTCCGCTAACCTGACCAGGTCCCGGCTTTTCATGCGGGCCCGCGTTGAGCCGAGGGGGTGGGGGGCACCGGTTCGGGGATGGGCCCCCCTCCGGCGGTCGCCGTTTCGGCAGCCCCGAGCGCGGGTGCCGCCGCCGCCTGCGCTGACCCCGGCCGCGGCGATCAAAGCGGGAAGAAAAGGGTTTTAATGAGAGGGGCCGGGGCTGCGTTTTCCCTTCGCCGCGCTGGGGAAGGGGGACCCCGATGTCCCCCCCCCCTGCGCTGCAGCAAATCCCACCCCGGCCCCTGCTCGGTGCGTCGGCCACGCTGGTAGCGCCAAGTCCCTGGGAGTGATTTTTGGTGGTTGCGATAAAAAAAGTACTCGGAACGCCATCCTGGGTGCTGTGGAGGTGACAGGGACGTGCCCCAAGGTCCCACCAGACCGGGCAGCCACCCAACGCCAGTGCTCGGCATGGCGAGGACACCCGACGTCCCCACGTCCCGTGGGGATGGAGGCCACCATCTCCCACGGGGACGTTTCCACCACAATCAGCACCACCATCCACGGCGTCCCCAGGGTGCCACCTCCCCGTGCAGGGGACAGCGGCCTCGGGGCGAAGAGGACAGGTGCCTGGTGGCCCCCCGGGTGGCTCCATCCCTCCGGCACGGCAGCGGCGAACGATCCCTGTGGCCCTTTCCAATAAGCGGCAAATGATTCTTCGTCCTGTCGCTCCCCGGCGGCAATAAACCTTAATCACAATGAAGTCATTTGATTTCCATGTCCTGTAATCGCGCGGCGATTTGGCATTAATTAATGAGCACTTACGGGAAGGGACGGCTGCGGGAGATAGCGCGGAGCTTTTCCGGATGACGGATGGCCTCCGGAGCGCCCGCGGAGCCTCCCCGAGCCCGGCTTCGCACCCGTGCCGGGACGTCCCACGCGGGGAGCAGTGTCCCAACAGGGCATCAAGCCTAACGAAGCACCGGGCTAATGAGGAATGGGAAAACGATGCCAAGAAGAGGCTGGAGGACCTTTAATTTGCGGTCCCAGCACGGGAGCTCCCCTCACTTTCCCCCATCTCTCATGGATGGGGATGGTGGGGAAACTGAGGCACAGACGGGGATGGGGAAGCCAGGCAGGGAGGTGGGAAGGGGACATTTCTTCACCACCAACCCCCCTAAAGGGACGGGGACGTCCCGGCGGGGTGGCTTTGGGGCCGGGGCCGGGGGTGCTGGAGCATGGTGTTGACTCAACAGGGAATTAAGCTCGTTAGAAACCGGCGCGGTCTGCAGGGGGAGACCCCGGGGGCGTGAAATCCCTCACTCCCCCCCTCAGCTGCAGAAATGGGGCCACATAGGCCAAAACGGCCACTCTGGAAAGGAGACCTCGCTGCCGGTCTGCCGGTTGTGTCATGGTGGATTCTCTAGTGTCTCGTACAAGGGTTGGGTTCCCCTGTGGCCCCAAGGATGGTTCCGAAATCCAATCGCCCTCCAGCACCGCCTCATCCCTGACCCCAGCCCCAGCCCCGCTCATCCCCGCTCCATCCACGGATCCTTGCCACTGGCACAGGATTGTTCCCTTTGTGCCGGTGTCTCCCTTGCTGGAGACTCCCCGAGTCTGCTGCTCCCTCGCTAGCAGCTTGGCATCGAACCCTTATTATTCTCTTGTCAATTCGATTTTACAAAGTCTTCATATTTTGCGGAGGGCGTTCTCCTGCCTCGCCGGGAACACCTCCCATGCAATTATACCCCGCAGAGTGGCAGGTCCTACAGAGCCTCCACCGGCGCCGCAGCCCCTCACAAAAACCCCGTGGCTCATTTGCAGTCCTCACCTTCCCTCGCCGGGTGGGCTCAGGGCCACCGATGGTTTGCAGGCGGTGGGGACCCCTCCGGTACATGGCTGGGCCCCCCCCGAAGCCCCCCAGTGCCTCGCTGAGAGAGGTCTGTGCCTCAGTTTCCCCAGTGGTGCAGCACAGAGGTCTCCCCTTGGCCAGGGGGCTGGTGGCAACGTGGCACGGCTGTGCCGGAGCTGCACATCCCCTGGGTCAGCCACAGGAATCCAAGGGGTGCGTTGGTCCCTGGTGCCCCCCCGGGTAATGGGACAGGGATGGGAAAAGGGATGGCGCAGGGATAGGGACAGGAATGAGGATGGGATGGGATGGGATGGGGATAGGGATAAGGATGAGGATGAGGATAAGACTAGAGAAGGGATGAGAATGAGGGTGAGGGTGAGGGTGAGGATGAGGATGAGGATGAGGATGAGGATGAGGATGAGGATGAGAACGGGGATGGGGATAAGGGTGAGGATGAGGAAGGAAATGGGAATGGGGAAGGGATGAGCATTAGGATGAAGATGGGGATAGGAATGAGAATGGGAATGGGAAGAGGGTTGTGGATGGGGATAAGGATGAGGATGAGAACAGGAATGAGAATGGGAATGAAGAAGGGATAAGGATGAAGATGTGATTGGGGAAGAGAGAAAGATGAGGATGAGGATGAGGATAAGGATAAGGATAAGGATAAGGATGACGATGACGATGACGATGACGATGATGATGATGATGAAGATGGGATAAGGACAGGGATGGGTCAGGACTGGGGATGGGAGCAGCCGGCCCGTGCAGCCCCATGGCACCGGCTGTGGGAAGCAGATTAAAGGGGGGCACCGCAGACCTCTTTGGGGGTGCAGCTTTCCAGGGCACGATGAGAGCCAGGAGAGGACGGACCCAGAGCAGGGTCAGGGGGAGGCCAGGGCAGACCTTGCAGCCCCCTAAACCAGCGGCACCAGGGAAAACAGGGATAGCAGCACCGGGAAAGTGGCTGCTCCAAGCCTGGCTGCA
>VXAA01005221.1:678-78406 GCA_013399115.1 Anseranas semipalmata
CGCCCGCGCAGCCCCCGCGCAGGGCAGAGCAGAGCGGGGCGGCGGTGGCGGCCCGGGGCCGCTGGGTGCCTGTCACCTGCGGGGGGCCGGAGCCCTGCGAGGGGCCGGGCGGGCCCCCGTGCCGTGAGGGGAGGGAGGGCGGCTCGGGGTTGGGGGCTGAATCCGCCCCCGTCCTAGTCAGCCGCCCGCTCGGGGCGCCTCGGGGCTGGGTGTCCTCCGCTCTCGGGAACGCGAGGTGCGACTTGGGGTGGCTGAAGGACTGCGGCAGTCCGGCGGGCTGAGGCGGGGGACTGCACGGCTGCCCACGAAAGTGCAGTCTCACTGGGGAGTAAATCAGGGTTGCCGTGGGAAGCAAGGTCAAACACCTTTTGGAGTCAGAACGGCGAATCCCTTGAGCATCTTCCAGCCAATCCCATTCTTCAGGCGTTAGCAGTTCTGCAAAATTACGAGAGAGAGGTCGAGCTGACCCGTTTGTGGTGTATTTTGCTAGTATCACAACAAACGAGAAAGCATTCCTAATGTTTTGGGGACAGTGACTGTTGCAGATACTGATAGCAGTATCCTCTACAAGGATGAGGTGGTGCGCACAGATTTGGTGCGTAGTGAAGCATACTGTGTGCACGTGATAAATACAGAAGCCATCTTCCTGGCTGTAAACCGATTGCCATGACCAGTACTGTTTTCTTTAAAGAAAAGTTAAAAACTTGATTTTATAGAAAAAAAAAAGTCTCACTGTACAAGTGTTTGATTTTTTTTTTTTTTCCAGAGCTGTCCTCATTTTATGTTGAAAGACATGATGAGGTTCCTGTGCTCATTTATGAGAATAAAAATTGGTAAAATACATTTAGGAAGAAAAATTGCAATTTGTGTATCTAATGGCCCCATTATTGGAAGGTTCACTGTGCAACAGTGGAGTGCTATCTGCAGTGCTCTGGAATATCGAGTCTTTAAAATCTTTACCCATTTAGCCTGTTTGATGGTTCAAATAGTCTACTTTTTCAAGCGGTTTTAAGTAATGCCTCACTGATTGAATTATAATTTTCCCGACTGTAATTGCCAAGAATGTCCTTGGCAAAACATACATACAATGTGTTTCATCCAATTTTGAAGTATATTTTGTAATCACAATAATAAAAGTTAATATTCATCAGTTCCTCCCACCATAGTTTCAACAATTCATCTGTTTTCATTGGGACATTGCTTTTCTTTCTGCTTTTGTTAGTGTTCTTATGTTCTTTTTTTCCTTCTCTTTCAGCCTCCTTATCCTTTATCCCTTCGCCTTCCCTCATCGTTGTAGCTTTAACTTTTTTTGCCGTTTATTCTGTTCTGTTGCGTGTATCTACTCGTTGCAATCTTCCTTACAATTCTGAGCCCTTGTGATAGTTAAGAAGGAACTTTTTGCAAAATTCTGGAGACTAAATACTGCTGAAGATTTTTTTTTTTTTCTAAATACTGAAAAACAAGTTTCTGTATTTTCTTGGATACAGAGCCGTGGGTGATTTGTCCTGTTCTTAATACGCTAGTTAGGTTCCTCTTGCTGAAAGACCTTATAATCATTTAGGCGGTGAGTCTTCACACTTTCAAAACAAACCAAAACCAGAGAAACAAAAATAAGATATATTATAAAAGAAATTATGATTTAATCTTTAGTTAGGTTCTGAAGAAATTGAGTTATCTTCACATACATAGTTAGAAATGAAGTAGCGTTTCTGGTTTATTATACAGGAATGCAATATGGTTTTTGTAGCTGGGGAGCTATATGCTGTACACTTCCAAATTTCGGTCTGCAGCTGTATCTGCACTGTAGGTTCACCTCTCACTCTAACACGGCCTGTCAATTCTCAACCTGTGAACGGTTTCTTTTAAAATTGGATTGGTTGTTTTTATGTTTAGAAAAAGAAGAAGTAGGTGGCAAGTGTAAGTGTTTTTTCTTTGGTTATGTTTTAGCAAACAGAAGGCTTTTATAACATGGGAGGTTTTTGTTTCATACCGTTTCTCCCTGTAAACAAATCTTGTAGAATACTTCAAACTATCAGTAGCACATGCCCAGTAGAGTATGTTTATGGTATGCATCGAAAAGTTATGTGTACAGTAATACTGTAAAAGTCGTTTGTCCACATGGTTTTTAGATGATACTTCTTAAACTGCCCAAAGGATATCTAATGAAATGTGTAATGTTATGTCAAAGCAATCTGCACTAAAAGCTACATAACATTCATTTTGCCTGTGTCTTGTGTGAATATTACAAAATTCCTTGTCCTGCATCTGGTGAAATCCTCGGTGCTGCCAAGAGTTTGCAGAAGGATGATAATGCAGAGCGAGCGGTGAGAGAGACCTGAGAGCTGTGTTGTGCCCCAGCTGGAGCATCCGCACCGTGGCCTCTTCCACACAGCAGGCGCGGTCTGTCACGAGGAAGCTGGAGGTGCGGGTGAGCGGGGAAAGCACAAGATTCACAGTTCTGCTGCGTAGACTCAGTGGTCCACAAGGATGCAGATGGGGCTGAGGATTCCAGTTTCCTTCCAACCAGTTTGGTTCATTCTTACCTCACATTGACCGCCTGTGGCATGCAATTAATAAAATTATAGGTTCTGATTATATGCTCTCTCAAACAAAACTTCCACTGAAGCCAAGAGGAATTACGAGTGTGTAAGGAATGCAGGATTGCATATCCTGCCTCTTGGGCTTTGTGATGGTGAGTCGGAGTTACATATTAAACTTGGTTTAAGCCCTATTTTTTTCCCCTCTGTGTTTATCCTTGTCTAGTTTCAGTTTTGCAATATGAAAACAACAAAATCACTATGTTAAGAGCATAAGCAACAGCATTCTTTTAAAAAATAGTACATTTACTATAATTATAACTTGGATTTAAACCAAAAATAGGGAGACATTCTGAATCTGAATTTTAAAGCCATCTGATTATGCTGCTACACTGCAGTAAACTCAAAATAGTGGGTGCTGCATATATGTAGTACTACTCATCCACACGAAACTGTCAGCCTTAAATGGACATTGCCAACTGCTATAAAAATAATTTTTACTTTATGTTTTTAACTCTGTAACATTTTTAGGGGGGTTAAAAATAGCATTTCTCCATCAATCCTGACTCATCTTTTCCAGTCAGCAAATACTGATTTTTTTTGTTTCCTGTGTGAAATTAACATGAGTTTTAAAGTATATCTTTTTTTTTTTTTTTTTTTTTCAGTATGATTCTAGAAAAGTTTTGGAAATAGTATAATCGTTAATTAACTGAAACTATAATTTTCTATAAGCCATCCCATGTATTTTTTTAGATCCTTATGGGAATAAAAGCTACTATTTTGTTCTTTTATTATTTGTTGGTGGCAGAGAGTATAAGGTATACATTTGGATTCCCAGAGACGTTTTCACCATAATTACAGCAGTCTGTACATCAGTATCACTTACTATGTCAGCAGATCTTTGAACGTATTGTTTGTCAACTAAATAACGCTTCAGATCTTGGAAAAGTCACTTGCATTTTTGTGGGTCCCTTAAAAATAGTGTAAGTTTAAGAAATTCGACAGAGTTCTCTAGGCAAGGCTCTGTGCAAGAACTGTATTCAGAAGGGAACAAAACTGTGGTAGTTGTGTAGTTACCAAGATGTTTATGTGCTTCACCGGTTAAAGTGTGGATGCACTGATGGGGCAAAACCAAGGCAAGCTAAGGCAGGAGATCAATAAGCAGTATGCTCTGATGGAAAACAAAGCCTCAGTGAACCACCAAGATCAGCCCCCGACTTAGTATTTCTGATAGCAATAAAAACATATTTTAAATGGATCTCCATTCTGTAAATGCGTGTGTGAAACTGTATGTATTATTCCCTCCCGCCTTTTTTTTTTTTTTTTTTGTAAAATTGCTGGCATTCCTAAACATTTTGAGGATTGGATCCTACTTTGTGGGCAACAACCACTACCTACTGAACTTAAAATTCCACTTTTCATCTACATCTATGTAAAGTACAAGGATGACTTTTCACAATACCACAAAAGGTCTATAAAATCTGAAACTTTGTCCCTGACAGCGGCCAACAGAGGATTCCTGTGTCACAAAACATCGGAAGGAACATAAAAGGAGAACTATGCAGTTTATGTTCCAGCAGTCAGACATTTAGGATTTATTGAGCCAAAGGTTGTATCTACATTTGCATTTAATGGTTTCTGATACTTATCTGCATGAAATTGTTGAACCCGCGTATAATCTGGCTTTCATCATAAGTGGTGGCAAAGCTTACTTATACATTTACAAAAACTTCTTCCATTTCTTATTTTTTCTTCTGAAACTTTTTCTCGATCAATTTACTTGAGATTCCCATGTCTTGCACAGTAAGAATTGGGTTTTATGTACCTTTATTATATATTTTATTTATATTTTATGTACTTTTATTATACTTTTTCTTGAAGCCAAAGAGTTAGTCCTAGTCAATCTGATAGAAACTCTCATAGCTTCAGTTCCGCTGGATTCCTGTACTAGAGAAAATGAAGATTGTTATGGATGTTACAGGTGTCTTCTCATTTGTTAAAGAATGAAATTTAGACCTGGACTCCCCTATAAAATGACAGTAAGCAGATTTTTTCTTTTTTTTTTTTTTTTTGTGCATGAACACGTTTGCCGTGTGTTCAGTCTGATATAGTATGCACATGCATATTTTAACTTCTCGAGGAAGGACTTTTCCACTGGCTTTTTAGATTGAGTTTTTGCTGTAGCTCTGAGTATTCTAAGTTGGCTGGTGTCCACATGTAGAAAACTCTTAGCTGATTATTTTTTATTTTGGAAAGATGGCTTTTAATTTTTAATATTTATGAGCAACATTTGTAAACATTTTGAGTGTGGTAAGAAAAAATCATTCTACTACCTGAGTATAGACAGTTTTTCAATGAGCAAAATGGACATCTTCACTTTAGTCAGAAATCTGCATAGATCAATTCCTGACAAAAATTAGGAATGGTTAGATAATCCAGATCATAGAGTCTCCCTTATATACAACGAAAAGGTCAAAAATAAATTAGTGAAAAAAATATTACATACATCCAGTACTGTGGGAAGGACATTTTTGTTTATATACTTAGGGGAGAATTTCTTTTCGTGTAAAGATGTTGCCCCTTCTGTTTATCTCTCATGTGCAGAGTACTTTTACTGCTTATGTAGCAGCTGCTGAGTCACGCTTTTGTGGAATGACTGACAACCTCTGTTTCTGCTTAGAGCTGCTAGACCTTCTCTGCTGTGTATCAGGCGAGGAGTGTTACGCCCCTTACTTGGGAAATGAAAGCATGACACAGCGTTACAGCTGAATTCATTGAAAATGCTCTTAGCAGGAGAAGAAATGCGTTTATGCAGCTATGTAAAGTGAATAAAAATCTATCCACATTAAATCATTTACTGGCAGTAATGACTCGTTATTTAAAGAAAAGAATATAACAGTGTTCATTGCAGTGTGCTGAACTAGCAGTTTTGCAGTGCAGTAATTCAGGGGGAATTTTGCCTGAATATTTAAGTAGAACTAAACCTGAGGGATAGATGTTACTCTGTTGGCTATGTTTTCTGAACAAATATGTTCATAAATCTAAGTCTAAATCTAAATAATCTACAGTTTATGATACCAATATATAATCTATATTGAATAGTTTGTGAGGCCAAAATAAGCTACAAGAAGCTGTAAACATTGACTGCCTTTTCATAAACATAGGAAAGTTTTACTACAGAACCATAAAACATGTCCATTGCATTTGTTTCCCCATCTTATATGATGTTTTCAATTTTCTGTTCCTTGAATGCATAAGTATGTTTGGATTGTGACAAGCAGAATTCAGTGTAAATTAACAGAAGTATCTACAGCTATTACTTATTTTAAAATCCTTTAAGTAGTTAGTTTATATAGCTTCTAGAAACACAATTATCCCATAAACATCATGGTACTTCACATTCTGTTTAGCCACTTGCTTTCTTTGTAAAATGTAGAGGAATAATCTTTTAACTGAGACTGAAATTTACCTTTGACCATTAAAAATTTTAATGTAATTTGTCATGTAAACATGCATCTTTTTGAGATTTATTGTACTCCCATGCTATGGGATTAACCTTATGGATCAGCACACATGTGGAACAATCTACATACCTCACAACCACCCCAAATTAAGAAATGCAGAACATCTACATCACAAGCTCTCCTTTTTATTCCACATAAAATATTCTTGCATGCACAGATAAGCACATGCAAACAAACTTAACGAGCAGGTGATCTTGGCTGCTGCTAATGAACAAGGAGGCTACAGGAAGTAATGTAGCATGGAATCCCTTCACCAGAAATTTAAGATCATTTATGATCCACTAATTAGTGTTGAAATAAGTAATATTATTTAAAATGAGAGACATGCTTTTTATAGATCTTTGGAGTTAATCGTGGCTAATGGATGCTATTATTAAACACAATTTGTTCCTTTCTGTTCTGATTGCTAAGTTATTTTTAACACCATGTTAGTTTACAGAACTCCTCAAGGTCATGATCTAAGTTGGTATAATTTTCTAGTAAACAGTCCAAAATGGAAAAGTCTCACAGAGAAATGTTAAGATAATATCAATGAGAATTTGGCTACAGGATGAAATGGGATTTAGGCAACAATTCCTATGTCAATGTACTAGACATAGATATAATTTATTTATTTTTGCTGTACTTTACAAATTTTCTTAATTTTAACATTTTTAGGATTATATGTAACAAATACCAATGTCCACGACTCATACTCCTGAGATCAGCTTGGCACCTTGTAAAACCTTTCTGACAGAAAAAAGACTTCTCTGCAGTTTTTAATTTTATGCAAAATTTTGAAATTAACCTATAGGAAGGCTTTACAAGAAAAAAAAAAGAGACTAGAAGCAGAGGAGAATGCATTAGAAGGAGTCACAGAGAGGCAGGAAAGTCTTCAGAAAGGCCAGTTCATCACTTTATTTACTAAATTATTATCAAGAACTTGTCATGGACCCTTCACTACAGAATTACCTAGTCTGAGTTCTCGCCTATTGTTTTGTTGCTGATCAGTGGCACAAAACGATCATTTGCCATCTTCCCCAAACTGAAGGACTGTCGAGTGTAAGGGTACCTATGACTAGCACAGAGCTACTTCGGCAACTCTTTTTGCATTTATTTCCAATATCCCTAGAAGTCTATGACAACCAAGAATCGGCTGTGCCTCTGCATATCCCTGTGTCCTAGCAATTCTTTCCAGCTGTAACAAATCCACAGAGCAACTGGGAGGGGCTGGCTGCTGACCTGATATGAGCTAGTCAGGATGATATCAGAGTCAGGATGTCAGTGCTTTGCTTGAGAATCGCATTTCAATGGATGCTGAAACCTGCAGTGTTTAACACCTTCTGCATGAGGGAAAGAGAGAGCCTAGAGCTGCGGCTGGAGTGGGGCTGCTGAAGGGAAGCGTGGGCCGCGAAGAAGGAGACCCCTTCGGTGTGAACCCTGTGCCACAGGCCTGGCCTAAGGCGCTCTCAGGCCCCCGAGGGCACTAACAGGCCTTAGCTGCCCTGACCAGCCCCACCTGTGACGTCCACCCTGCCCATTTAAGCTCAGACCCAGACATCCCATTGCTGCTTGCACTGTGCTGTAGGTATATCTGTGTCCAGCCCTCTTGCAGTCTGGGTTTGCTGGCTGCCTTCCTGGCTGAACCTTGGACCTACATTACAGGCAACTTTGTCTCCAGCCCCCTTCCTGGCTGGACCTTGAACTTGCGTTATAGGTAGCCTTGTCCCTGGCTCTCCCCTGCAAGAGCACCTGGCTGCACCCCCTGGGTGGACCATGGACCTAGTGCAAGACCCGTCTCTGGGGCTGCTGATGGACCGTGTCCCTGCTGCCAGCCCAACCCTGCCTGGGGGCTGCGGCCGCTGGTGGTCTCTGCCTGCCTTTGCTGGGGTTGCCGTAGGCTCCTGGCACATCCTTGCTTGTGGCACACACGGGATTCAAACCAATGAAACAATCACTTGTCTGGGTGGCCAATTCTGACAGGGCTGAAAAAAACTTTCCTTTTTCGGCCCTGCCATCTAGTTGCATCCTTCTTTCAGGTGCCTGCAAAGCCATTTTGCTGCTTTTATGTATACAAGCTACTGTCAAGTATTTAAAAAGAAGAATGTATCCACCTCTTTTCTTGATACTACCTAACTTCACTGAACAGCTTGAAAAGAGCGCAGCCTCAGATGGACCCCACTTCCTATATATGCCTTCAGAGTCTACTAACCTTCCTGACTCCTGGAAAGATGGTCCAGCTTCATGCTAGCTAGTTATATGTTTTTTGATGACTTTTAGTACATGCGGCAGAAATTTTTTTTTTTCCAAAATGTTACAGCATTTAAAGACTCCTTTTACTACTGTGGGGATTTTGTATTTACATAATATTATGTTGGTTGTAGTTGAAGACATTCGGTAAGAATTTGGCCCCAATCCTGTAGTTAATAAAAGGAAGGTGTGGGAGTCTCGCTGTGTAGAGTCACTACAAGCTTTCATGGGTAAACAAAATACTTTCTTACTGAGTACTACATTTTTTTTTTTTTTTAATTTTAGTTCTAGTCTGAAGCTCCAGCTACTTATAAATCATGAGGAAGACAGTATTAGATTATGATGATCTATTTTTGAATGTATAGCTTAGTTAATCTCTAGGTGAAAATCTAAACCCAGCGTTCAGGGAACATCCTTTTCATTTTAAAGTACAGCTGATCTTCTTTCCTAACCAGAATAAATCTGAAAGCTAAAAGTATTGAAGAACAGTAAGGTTTTATAATAGTTACAGAGTATAAAAAATGCCAGTACATTTATTCTAACATTTTCTCTCAAGGTTTTATATCCTTATTACTGAATGAATTAAAAAGGCAGTATTCTACTTCTATAAGTTAAAAGGAGGACTATACAAATATATGTATTTTGTAAAGCACGTAGGATTGTAATACTTTAGAACATTGCCTTATGTGGTTTCATGCTTCTGTACACACAAATACAGTCATGCACACTACCATATGTAGATGATCATCCCTATGTGAGACCACGTGATTATTTAAAAAAAATATTTCAGCAGTAGAAGTTACAAATGTTCTTCTTATTATGTGCCCATAAAATGTATGCAATTTCTGTAATCAATCTGTGACTCTTTTTAAACATTATCAGAACTTGTATGACTAATTCGGCCTTTTATCTATCTTGGGATAATCATGTAAAAGCTAGGCATGCAGGAATGCTGAACTGATAATATAGTTGGTTGTGTAAATCTGAGTGGGTAGGCAGTTGGATTTTCTTCAGTCAGTTCTTCCTAGCCGCTGTCTTTGAAGCTGTAATCCTTTTGAGCCAAGCATGGTCTCAGGTTCCAAACACACATTAATGCCATGATAAGAAACTTGTTGCAGAAAGGTTGTGCTTCGTTGAGGTGTTACTGCTCCCACGGCCAAACTGGCAGAGCAGATCATGTGAAGTTTCCTCATTTGTTTCAGTGCAAAGTCAATAGCTTTCCAGGATAATTTTAAACAACCTGAGCTATTTTACGTGAAATGCATAAAGAAGGCTCACATGTCTTTCATCAGCAGCTCTGGACATAGTATCTTTCACTAAATCTGTGATCACAAACATCTGGTGACCGGTAACTGTTCTTGTGGCTGGACTGAGTTCAGATGCACAGTATGTTTTGCAGTGTGAATGAGAGGAAGAGGAGAAGGACCACAGGATGGTGTGATCTCCTCTACTTTTGTTACTGGTTTAACTTCATTCAGCAGGGCACATGAAGTCCTGGAGATCAGTGAAGTCCATGGTTCCCTCACAGACATGCAGACATTAGGACTGGAGCCCTGGATTGTAGTCTCACACGCTCAGTGCCATGTAGAGCATTTAAAACTTTTATTTCTGTTGAAATAATCAAATACAAATGTTGCCTTCTTTAAAGCTAGTGAAGCTGCAATAGAGTGAAGGCTAATGTACCTCTTATTTTTCTTCTGATATTTGAAAAGTGCTGCTTATGCCAGATAAACTGGGGAGATGTAGGAAAAGAACTGTCAGACTTAGAAATGGCTGTTTCTATTTCTCATTTTCATTCATTTCTACAACCAGATATCTTTAATACCATGCCTAAATATGCAGGCAAAATAATCTCAAAAGTGTCCTAAGATAACCTGACATAGGGTTTCCTAATGATATATGCATTCTTAAGTATAGTATTTCACCATTTTCCAGGTCTATAAATAAAAAAATTACCTGAGTAATAAGTGATATTCTTGGCTTTCTATTTTAATAAATCTCCCATTTCCGATGGAAATGAAACACAAAATGACTAAACTTTGATGTTCCCGTGTTGTGGAAGTGATTATTTCCCCTTCTGGTCTTTACGATGGTATATTATTGAGAAAGATATTCCACATTTCAGATGTCATAAATGCTTACTGTGAAATTTTAAATTTATTTACATGTGTAAGGTTGCACAGAGACTTGTTCAACCAGTTAGCCATGTAGTCACTTTTGGTTGTTATATAGTCAAAATCTGAAATTCCAACTTTGGTAGCTCTGGTTTGGTTGCTCTTTCTCTGTCTGTCTTTTAAATGTAATAGTCTTCATTGTTTGACATCTCACATGCTTTTGTTGCAATGCCCAGCTATCTTACTTTGGTGCAAAGAGAGCTACACAATGTTTAGCAAAATGATTTTGTATAATTTATTCTCTTACACTTGTAAAGCATGAAATTACTCTGATTGTATGGTACTCTGTAAGTGTAAGATAACAATCGCATTAATGAGATGCAGGTGTTGACTAACATCAAATACTACCATATGATACAAGCTGTGCAAGGCAGAGCAGGACGACGAGGAAGATTCCCTGTTAGTGTAATGTTACTGCCTGTAGCTGATCAGAGAATTTATTCCAAACTATCTATGCAATCCTTTCTCTAAGTTAAAAAAAAAAAAAACACAAAAAAACAAATAACAGATTATGCCTTTCTGTGCACATGCAGTTGTGAATAAAATCAGAATGAAAATCAGTGACAGTGAGATGCTCCTGTCTGTACAGAAATATTTGACACAAAGTATTACCTTTTCTCCTGCCAACTTAGACTATACCAGAAAATATGAGCAGTGTTCCCAAGCAAAGGGATAATTTAATTCAAGCCCCAGTTAGAATTTATCTAGATTAAAAGAAAATAAAGATGGAACACTGAGCCCACCTTGGAGCCCAGAGAGCAGATTCTGGTTAACTGGAAGCCTGAGGACTCCTTCTTAGTGCTGCTTGGTGTTAAAATAGTTACAATAATTAATCTGTTCTAACTCTGTAGCTAAAATTCTCCTATGGGATAAAGCATTCCAGGAAAAAAAAAAGTGATTTAGAAGAATGAAATGAATACTTTATTCTAAAATGTTGTCTGCACGAGAAATGGTTTTCTTACTAAAACTTTTTGATCCAGTTTGTCATGAAGCAAGTCCTCATAAAAGTTCTCAGCATTCATATAAATTTGTCCGCATTAACACATTCATGAATGCTTTGAGTAATCATCTTGTTACTATGTTTTTTTCTATTTTGGAAAATACTTCTATTGATTTCCAAAGAGATGTTTTTCTGCTTTGTGCCTTTTCTCACAGTTGGTGTAGAGATGTTGGTCTTTGACTTTTATTTTTAACTTTAGAGGCAGCCATTTTTAAATGGGGAGTAGTAGATTAACTTAAACATACACTGAGAAAAAAAGGTCTCAAAGGATGAAGACATGTTTGTATTTTGCTTCTGGAGAAATTCAAAGGTTCTTCTGAATGTTGCATTAAAGAAGTCATAGTAAACAGAGAAGGAAAATAGCCCTTGAAAAGTCACCCAGTCCATCTTCTATTCTCAAGGCATGTCTAAGGAGGCCTGAACCATTCTCGGCAGATTTGTCCAGCCTGTTCTCAGAAACCTCTCCAGCCTCCCCAGGCAACCAATTCCATTCATTGCCCTCCTGATAGAAAGCTTTTCCTAATGTCTAACCTGATTGTCCCTTGTTGCAATTTTAGTCCACTGCAGCGTTCTCTCTGCATTAGCCTTTTACACGTCTGAAGACCATTACCATGTTTCCCCACAGTCTTTTCATTTGTAGATGAAGGGCCAGGTCCTTCCAATGTTTCCCAGACTTGGAGAGCTCTACCTACATTCCTCTGTACTCTCTGCTTTCCTCTGTACTCTCTGCATTTGATTCCTGGTGTTCCTGGAAATGACGCTTCAGACCGAACACGGTACTCCATCTGAACGAAGCCTTCCTATTGACACTTTTCCAGGATGATATTTGCTTTTCTTGCAACCCGGTGGCATTGCTGACGCATGTTCAGTCTGTGACCTCTGATCCCTCGTGTAGAACTGCTGCCTGGTCAATCCTTCCCCATCTTGTATTTGTTCAGTCGATTATTCCCAAGTGCCGTGCTTTGGATTTGTCCTTAGTGAAATGTGTTCCATTTGTTTAATGTCGACATGCATCTTATTTCTGTAATACATCCTTTTTGTTTCTTCAGTTCATCCTTCTGAATTCCAGCCCTGCTGTCTGTGTAGGGTAGGGCTTAGAGCTTTTCCAAGCATTGCATCCTTTGCAAAGTTAATACGAGGGCTATTGATTCCATTATGCAAATCATTAACAAAAATACAGAAAAATGCTACATCTGGGATAAGTATTGTACAATATAATGGGCATGGAATGTCCCGGTCAGTGACTCCTTATTGCTACAGTTTATAGGACAGGCACAGTGAAGACAGAGGATTATTCCATTGAGATGCCAAGATTTGACAGAGGTGGAATGGGGTTGTGTCAAATCTTCCGGGCCTGGAGAGTGCTAAGCATCTTCCACAGCAGTGCTGATGAGGGTCCTCATGAGGTCCAAAGTGGAAAAAGCAATTACCTGAAGTATCTGTGCCATCCACACAATGAGGGGAGTTGTATTTGCTATGGTCTCTTCCTCTTATTGTTTGTGGATATAGAATTCAGACCTACATAATCATACTAGAACTATGTTTTAATATTTTCATAATTTAAACCGTTCCATTAAAAATTAAGCTGAGGTTAGCCTAGTTTCTCAGAAAAAATGTGAATTAAGTTGAGGGAGAAGGAAAGAGTTAGGAATATGGGCAGGAACTAGAAGTATTATTGGAAGGGAACAAGCATTCAGGAGCTAGAGCTGTTGTGGTGGTGTGAGTACATACATGCACGGGACATAGATAACAATGGTGCATATATTCTTCTGTTCATGAAAAAACTTGTTAATTTTCACTTTGGAAAGAATATATATTTTTTTCTGACTTAATGTATGTTACATTAGAAAATTGTATTTTTCTCAGAAAATGATGACAAGGATTTTTTTCATTTTTATCAAGACTCATCCATGAAAATGACCCCCCCAATATTTGGGTTTCACACAAGTTTTTCAGAATCTCGTGTGTTTTAAACTAACACTTCTATTGTAGTTATTTTTTTCAGTAGCTTTCAATAAACAAATATTTTACAAGAATGGTCTTCTGACAATGTGAAAACTGCTTTTCATTCTTAGAACTTCCTGTAAAATCTTTTCTTATCCAAACTCATAATGAAAATGAATTTGCTGTTCTTGATAACAATGATTGCAGTCTTCTCCAAGGTCAGTTACAAAGAACATAAGTAGTTTGTGTTGCACTGGCACTTATACTTTCTGTCATTTAGCTCAGCATATGAAAAAGAAGAGATCCACAAGCAAACATTTTAAAACTTTGTGCCTGCACAACCTTGAAGTTAGCTGGAGAAATAATGCAGACTTATACATAACTCCTGTGTTTTAGGTATGCTGAGCAGGATTTCTGAGACCAAACTTACTCTTTTGTAAGGGCTTTTGGGAGTACTTGCTTATTTAATACAAGTAAAGTTACCAAATACCACACCTGTTATGTATTACATGGGTTCTAAAGAATAGCCCTGCATTTCATTTGAAAGGAGTAAGACATGGAAAAATTACATTAAAGAATGATGTGTCAGCCAGGTAATTTTCCCTTAAGATATTAATGATTCAGCAAGGCTGATTCCTGCTACTGTGTTACTAAGTCAACAGCAATGCAACCGGGTATAAGGAAATGTTTTGTTTTATACTGCTTTATATAGTTGTTGACTGAGTAACACTGCATTATATCAACAAAATAAAAACAGAATCACATCCATAGTGTCTCATACATTAGAATAATTAATAAGTGATTTTTGCCATCGAAAAGGTCCAGCTCTGGCACAGCCAAATTTTGAAGTAACTGATCTGGATTTAGCTCAAGGTTTGCTCAATACAAGATCAGTTCAAAAGAGAGCATGTAGTTACCTAATCAGTAACATATGACCAGAAATGAAACATTTTTGATTGAAAAAGGAACTGGAGAAATACAAGACAATAAGATAAGGCAGTTGTATCTCCATGGTTTATTAAAGTTTGGAAGTGTGCATCCTAAGAGACTAATTTGCTCTATAATTGTGCAACTCTCATTCAAAGTCAGTATTTTGAATTTCAAATAGCATTGTTACTTGAAATGAAAAGTTGAAACATAAATGGATATTTTCAATTTTTGTGCTTTACGATGTGTAAACAAAAGTTCAAAATTTACTTTTAAATAGTTTTATTTTTGTTTGTTCATTACTTTTTCTTCTTTTACCCCCAAGCCCAGATACAGTCTGGGCTAGGGTACTCTTGATTTGTCTTGTCTAGCTTGCTCTTGAGTAACAGATGCTGCTGATCAGCCTCAGTCAGGAGTAACTGGAGGCTTAGGTCGCACTTTGATAGCCAGCATGAGACAATCCTACATATGGCGGCTGCCAGCAGGGTGGAGGGACTGACTGACTCGGCTGCTGTCACCTGCCTGCTACTTTCTTCCAAGCAGAAATTTTTGCCCCCCTCCCTAGCCCCAGCCTCCAGCAGAATAGAATGTCTCGTTACTCATTAACATTATTCTGTCAAAATGATTTGAGTGAGTTTAAATACTTCGTAGTGAGAGATTTATTTTTTATTTTCTTCAAAAAAGCCTGGATCAGTTTTGACAGAACTGGGTTAGAGGAGACTATGCCTGCAATGGTGCCAGCAGATGGGAAGGTGCAGCCATCTCTCTTGGGATGGGTGGTGAGGCCTGAATAAGCAGCTTGGGGACACCTCTATTGGTAACCACTGACACTGGATCTGCCACAGCCAGAAAAATTTGTCTGACTGGGCCTTTCTTTAATTCTAGCCTCACCTTCAGTGCATTTTTGAGTTAACAAAAAGGTGTAAGGTGACAGCAGCATCAGTGAAATAACAACATCACAATATCTGAAGAAATAAGCAATCCTTAGAAAGGGAGGAATTTTTAGCTGTACTTTGTAAACTTTGGGGGTTAGGGGGAGTGGGTTTGTAGCTTCTTTAATGCCTGTGATTAATTTGCCTTTGGAAGTCACAACTGCTGTTAAAGACTCAGTGCCTTCTCCCCTTTACTGAAGGTGTTAGGAACTCATAGCAGAGCTCTTCACCCCTTCCCCTCACCTCCCCCCATTGCTGTTCCCGAGCCACAGGAGGATATTTCTCAGGATGTCAGTCTATTACAAAGATAATGTCGACTGAAGGAGTCCTCCCTCCTCCCACGTGCCTCTTCTCCTGCTGGTCTCTCATTCCTGCCCCAACACCACAGTATATCAGCCCCTTCAGGGTCACTCATAATCTGGAGCCTTTCAGCAATCCGCCTTCTCACAGAGCCCCACAAACAGCTCCATGGGTATTGCTGGGGAGGAAGCAAGCTGGTGTGATGAAAGAGGAGAAGCCCAGGCTTCTTAAACTGGTTTTGCCGCTGAAGCCAGTAAGAAGTGAGGCAACCACTGAGAAAATAGTTTCTCAAATTATTCTGGGGTAAATGCATTAAAATGTTCTATAAATGATTTGGAAGACGTTGCAGATGATTGAGCATGGGTATGACATACTGTTCAACTTTTTTAGGATGAATAGTCTGAGAATATGCACATATATTATGCTTTTCACCATGAAAAAACAAGAGCAACCAAATTTTGTCTTTGGCTTTAAGATCTGTAATACATTGCAGTATGATGTATTAAATCTAATTATTGTAGTAGCCATTTACACTTGAAAGTTTCTATTTAGAAGCATGAGAAAGAAAGTATTTACTTAACATTTTAGCTCCTATAGAAAAATTGCTCTTTTTAAAAGCCGGCTATTTTGACCCTGGCCAAGAGTGCCAGAACCATTACGACATTGTTCTTTAATGAAAGTCACGTGCCATTTTGGTTAAAGAGTTTTAAAACCTGTATCATCTGAGCAGCAGTGAGCCCTTTTGTACTGTTTCTTCCTATATTTGTCAAGCTCTTGCTGCAACAGAATCCCAGTCATTTGAGAACAATAATAATATGAGCAACCATCAGTTCAACTGGCTAAGCACTGATTTACAGTATTCTTTGTAGGCAGATTACTAGCAGGCAACAATCCAAAATACTTCAATGACCTTAAAAATGTTTCCAAGAAAATGTTACTGGTTTTAATAATGACTATGCAATATGTAGTAAACATAAGTGCAAGAGGTGAAGAGATCAACAAAGAGTTCTCAGCAGCACAGATTTAACACGGGAAGCAATGGTGAACGCGTAAGGTTAAACTGTTCAGTTAAAGCCAGAACGGAAATTGGGGCAAGAAAAAGAAAACATGGTGTCATAAAAATGATGACATCTCTATTTATACTAGGAAGATGACTCACTGTACAGTTGTAAAACCTGGGTACAAAAAGTTCTTGTAAATTCTAGAAAGTAAGGGTAAGGCAGATTCAGTAATCATGTCATGTTTTCACCACAAATAAATCTATTTCCCCTTTTGATTAAAAGATCAGGCAGGTGAAACGCATTCAGATAAAGCATATGGCAAATCACATGCTCAAAATACTCAATTTAATTATGAAGTAGAATAATGTGTCAATGAGTTCTTTTCAGGTTAGGCAGAGGAGGGTTTTTCTTTAATCAAGGTATTTAGGCACACAGTAATAAAATGCATAGTTTTAAGTGAAAAAGAAAGCAAGTTCTAACTTGCTTTTATCTATAATACATCAACTGGTTAAAACAGCTGAGGAAGTTGTCAAGACTATCTTTAGAGTTTCAAATGAGGAGAAATACAAATGCTGCAAACAGTTAAGTTCTTTGGCTCTGCAATGTTAAAGTTCTTGAGCACGTTCTTAACTTTAAGCAGAAACATTCCCATGGAAATCATTGGGTGGTGACTCGACTACTTGCAAGATCAGGTCCTTAAAATATTTATTTTCTTTCATTATTTTGCATATGTTTTGGAGGTTCTTCTACAGCAAAGCAGCAAGCTGCTACATGTCCCTTTTAACTGTGGGTACAGAGGAATTTACAATGTAAGCATTCTGTAACATATTTTGTGAAATCTATGCCACTACCTCAAGTCTTTTCTGTACATTTATTGTAGAACAGAAGTGCTGCAAAACCAACAAAATTCGGACAAGAGGAGTGGGAGATATGGCTTCTTTATCACCAAAAGACATTTATTTGTGAGAGAGTTCATGGAGCAAGAGCCACGTATCACAAGGATTATTACTTCACATGTGAGGTTGGGTAACTCATTAACAAAGCTGTATTGTTTACTGACCGGAGTCCCAGCATTTTGTAAATGAAAGGAACCTCCTATGAAGTTCATAAAGAAATATTCTGGCTGTTATCTCTGTAAAGGAAATAATCTGCTTTTATTTCTCAATAATAATGTATTTTAAGACTGTGCAAGTACACCAATGCAAGATGGTTATTAACTACTTAAGTGTCAGAGTCTAACTACTCCATGCTGTTTTTGTCTTAGTTCTTTCTGTTTCATTTGCAATAGATTTACCACTGGTTTGCTCTTACAGCTTCCTCTTTGCTTCTAGTGAAAAAGAAAGGACCTTTCAGAAGTAGGCAGTTTCCTTAGATTTCAGTGTAGCCTCTATCCTTATTCTGTGTTCGGATAACACTTTGTGAAATAGAATAACATCCTCTTCTCCATTGTTTCTGTTGATTCCGTGTCTTGGGATTTTGACAGGAAAAGGGGCTCCGGTTTAAAGCCAGTCAGAGTTGGCAACTAAGGGTTTCAGGAATGCAGACTAAGCAATCATCACAGAAGTGGCCAGAGCAGCTAGTCAGTGTGTGGGTCTAAAATTCTCTAAAATTTTCCTTTGAGCAGTGATTCTGGTTACAGCTAACTCTAATAATTGCAGTTCATATTGACCTTCTTCACTGAGGCCTGTTTGCAGCATCTAAACAGCTGAAAACCTGATTTGTGCCAAGGACTTCCAGGCAACATAATAATGGGCAATTCTTATGCTAACACTGCTGTCAGTAATAGGGAGTTTATCACTGTACTTTAAGAGACTGTAAGCTGAGAATAGACTGATGTTGTTGGATATTTCCTTAAAAAATGCAACAAAAAGATATTCAGGTCCAAAATCTACTTACTTGGCTTCTGGCAGTAGCTCTGCTGCGATAAATGTTTCTAAATGCATACATCTGTAAAATAAAATATGCCCAGAGTTAATGCACACCTCCACTTTTTTTACCTGGATATTTAAACCAATGTCAAGTGGGCAGCACTGGAACCTTTCTGACCTTCTGCTGTTCAGATAAACATGGAGCTATGCGCTGGGACAGCAGGAAAGGATTTTAATTCACAGGAGAAGTTACAGTCTTTCAAAATACAGGAATTTGAATCACTGTAGTCTGTGAACTACCACACATTTTGTGACACAAAAAAAGAATCAATGAACTTCATCCTCTGTGCAAAGCAGGATCAGGAACAACAGCATTTGCTGACATGAGAATGCACCTCCTGTTTACTTTTTACATTAAAAATATGCCTTGTAAAACATATGCCTCTGGTAGCATATTATTTAGGATTCTTTGGAAGTTGTCTTCCTTTATAAATGTTGAAGTTTTCTTTCTTTGAACCATTTATCCCTCAAAAATTAGCTTTTAATGTTTTCAAAGTGGCTTGTATCTGTGAGGATTTTAGTCATCTGGAGAAGGTCTAGGAGCTAGACTGAGGAGGTTGTCTAGTTTATTCTGGGGGTTATTTGTTAAAGTCTGTTTTAAAAAGTAAATCTTCTCTGCAAGAGAGGGTATAATTTTACAGATGAGACACATTAGGCTGATTTCTTTTCAACATTCCTTTTTCATTTTAGTTGACTGTGACTCTCAAGTCATAGAAAGCAGGGGCTGCTTGCAAGATGCTGTTGGACTTGGAATTATCTGTGTCTGAGGAAGGAATTGTTTTAGAAACTGATGGCTCTTGCTCCATCCTTCACACAAATATTGTGATGTTGCTCCAGTGTTCCATGGTGAATAATATCAGCTAAACCTCCTTGACTTTAAGATGATTTTGTGGGAGGAAAGGTAAGATCTGAGGTGTGTGTCACTACTGATGGCATACACGATGATGTGCCACAATAACAGGAACTGGGTTTAGTTTTAAGTTTCCTCCTAGTGCCAGTGGTTGATGACCCTGAAGACTGGACTGTTGCTATGGAGTGGCTGAATGAACCATTAATTCAACACTGTCTCTGAAAAGAGAGTGCTCAATATTTGTGCTGACTATTGTACTGATGCTTATTTGTGTAAATTAGACTCTCTGTTTTTTTTTCTTGAAGACATCCCCATTAACTGTTAACACCTATCTCATATTGATTCAAAAACTTTTCCTAATAATTTCTAGGAATTCTTTTTGATCTCTGGGTCCTTCTCAACAATTGAATTTTTTATATATTTATTTAACATTTACTTCTTACTCTGATCAGTTCCGTCATCACTTCACATATTAGCATATTCGTGATGAGTGAATGAAGAAGGGAGCATGAAGACACCCAAACAAATTCAAATTTTAATTTGAGTGAATACTTTTTGAAGATTTGGCCTGGCACTATTCACAATGCAGTGCTTCTTAATCAGAAGCGATAAACCCACAAGAGAGAGTGCTGGAAATAATCCATGGACATCCTGTTCTTATTAGAAGTGAGCTAAAGCATTCTTACAGATTTCAAACCTGCTGAAATATTATTCATTAAAAATTTTGACTTTGACTCTAGCATTACTGGGAGTACATCTTATCTGTTTAAGGGTGGCTATGAAAAAGGGAGAAGACAGAAGTATATTTGGTTAAAAATAGGGTGAGAAAAGAAGCAGAGAGCTGCCCATGTGAAAAAAAGAAACAGACACTCTGGGAAAGCAGCAGAGAAAAGAAAAAAATCCCAATTTTTGTAAGTATGTCTCTTTAGAACTGAGACTATGCCAAACCTTGGACTTGGAGGCTGTTCTGTCCTTAATACATTGCACATGATTGTAGCTAGAAAAACATTTTTTGTGGGTTTTTAAAAATTGAATTATCCTTATATGAAATAAAACAAACTATGAGTTTAAACGACAGAGTAAAAAGAGACCAAATTCATTTTGCAAGCCTGTAGAGAGTTTAAAAATCCCTTAGGTTCACAAAAATTCAAGCTCCATAAGGTTCATATATTCCCAGAGTAGGATGTACAATGGACTTACTTCCATTTACTTTAATTAAGTTTTCATCAGACTCTTTCTATTTAGTTAACTGATTCTCCTCTCAAGACATGTTTGCATTAAGGGCAGGATGCAAAATGCCACATGGGCACTTCCTGTGCAATCTAGATAGAAGTCAGGTGAAGAGAGAGGTTGTAAAACCCGTGCAACTGTTAAAGCTACAAGACTGTAGTCAGTTTAGTATTCCTCAGGAATGCCTTTCTCCTCTATATACGAAGTCTAGGCCCCTACCTTAGTGTCTTAACAGACTAACAGGGTCAGCTTTTCAGATGTTGCACTACCTCCTAAGCAGTGTGAAGCTGGCTCTGAGCTTTAGCTCCAATTAGAAGCAACCATGATCATGAAGGTGGTTTCCGAGGGTGAGCCTTATCCCTGACACTTGTCCCTGACCCCTGCCGTTTCCCTGATCCAGGGAACTTGACTGTAAAATCTGTGATGTGGGAGATTGTGTTTGTATATTTTCCTGAATTAAAACATAATCCTACCTCCAAACTCATGGTAATCTTAAATGGATGCCTAGTGAAGATCATAGGACAAGGTGATCTGATTGCTGCTTAAGCCCATATCAACTTTTAGCATCTTTGATGTTCCTTGCAATGAATTCCACCTGTTTCATGAGAACTACATCTTTTAGTTCAGTTTGAATTCTCATTAGGAGCTTCATTTTATGTCCCTCAATCTTGAACTGGAAGAGGCAGTAAAAAGTTGGTGCCAGACTACCTTCTCCATGACACTTATGATTTTACACACTTCTGCCACATCCCTCCTCAGTTGTCTGTTTCCCATACTGCAGAGTCATGAACTATGCGATCATTTCCTTACATGGAAGTTGTTGCAGACCTCTGACCATATGGCCTTGCTCTTTCCCTGTTTTCCTGTATTATAAAGTATGTTCTCACACCCATTTCTGTACTCAGCTGTGGAGCTAACTCTATATAGAGTGTAGGTGGAGCCTTCTTTCAGTCAGAAGTTTTCCTTAGAGTTAGGTGTCTTCGCTATTACTCTAAAGAATAATGTGTAGTGATTCATTTTTCTTACGACACATTTATATACAAATCTGTGTATGAGTATATGTAAGTACTTGAGATTTTCTTCACCTGCTCTTCTACCATGGACCATAGCTTCCACAAAGCTGTTTATGTATTTTTGTTCCAGAAGCAGGATTGGGAATTTGGGTGTCCTGCCTTCCAGGTCAGTATGTGGCTCCTTGACCAGACAGTCACACAGTGTCTTGCGCTCATTAAATGATCGGATCAGTACTTGCGCCATGTACGGTGTGGCTGCTCCAGGGACACCCTTACTGCAACGTGGCCCCAGGCCTCCTGATTCAGGCAGTGTCTGAGAGATGGCAGAGGTGGGTTTGCAGTCTTTTGGGAACTGGGAACAACTTGTCCTCATCTTCTGTGATTGCTAAGCTATTGTGTAACACAATTTTTCTCTTCCCCCTCTAAGTGAAATAGCAACTGCTGTGATACTTCCTCCAGTGCTTGCTCCTAAGGATGTATGGAGAGTGTTCACGTGCCACGCAGTGCTAGGAAGCATGCGCAGCGGCACCACAGGTATCAGAGGATGTGGGTCACAGAGCAGTTCCTGATGCACTCAGACAGTGACCTTGAGTCACATGCAGACAGGATCGTGTACCAAAGTACCCTGCTGAGAAAAACACGTGCATATAGGATTAGGCAGGAAAGATGGTGTTTCAAGACTTACAGTTTGCGCTTAGGTGTTTAATGTCAGCTTACATCCAACATAGATGCGTAAGATCTGATGAGAAACTATTTCTTAGCCTCCTTATACATTAGTATTTCTCTCTTAAGCAGGCAGTTCCTCATGTGAAGTGGCGGGGTACATGAATACAGGTAGACTAAGTATGCTCTGATGCTTTATTATTTGGGACTAAGTGTACAGTTTAACTGAATCCATATTAGGTGTTATTACATTGTGCAGAAAGGTGTTGAGCAGCTATTGCATCATCATAGGTGCCCACATCATACAGCACTTTCAACCCGGATATGAGGTCAATAATGTCCTAGGTGCCTGACATAGACTTACTAGGAGACACATGTTACAGTAAGGAGATATCTGTACAGGTTGGCAACAATGGTATTACTGTTATCCCTGCTTAACATAAGGACTTGGGACTCAGAGCAATTTTGACTTACCTAAGCCAAGGTCACTTAGAAAGTCTTTGACAGAGCCGAGAAATGACATCTGTTCTCCTGCATCCCAGTATCATAATTGGCCACCAAAGCCCTTTTCTTTTTCATTATTCAAATCTTCTGGAGAAGCTGTGATCACTGTTCATATGCTTTCTACTCTCCTCCTGAGAACAAAACAAATCCTTTTTAGGGAAAACAGAGGAAGGTATTGATGGTCCATGGAGCTGGTGAGGATAATCTTTCTTTTAGTGACTTTTCTTTTTCTGTAAGCACCTCCAAATCTTATTGCTCTCCATGGAGTAGTTTTATAAAATAATGAGTGAGTCATATTATTTCTTCTGTGAACTGTAAGGGCTGTCTGCTTCTCATTTAAAGAGGAAGTAAGTCAGCTTTCACATCCTTACTTGAGGAGAGCTGGTTTAAAATATTGATGATTAAAATTGAAAATGAACTGGAATAGAGATATTCAGTTTAGAAATGTATTAATAGAATGCTGAGGCTGGGATTTATACCCACAACAAATGGAAGATTCAGCTGTGTGTTTGCTGTGAAATTGCTACTCATCGTTATCTAGTGAGGCAAGACAAGTTTCTGGACAAGTACATATAATGTAACTATGAGCTAACTAGGTATAATATGTACTGAAGTGATATTAGTGAAAGGATGTGTCAGGTTTTCTTGGTTTGGGGCTTTGTTCACCTGTTGTTGCAGGTAAAAACAAAAAAGGGATGGGGAGAGAATTCATCTTTTTCAGAAGAGGAGACATAATGGTTAAATGTGAAGTTACAGAGCTGTTCCAGCCCGAGCAAGTCACCTTGACTTCTGGCCAAGAGTGTCCTCAGAGGGGTCAAGACAGAGGCTGGAGCTGCATGGGTGCTGGTCCTCTCCCCCACTGAGGTCCCATGTGGTGGTTTTCACAGTTAACTTTCCAGATGGGACCCATCTTTATATGTGTAATGAAGTGCATTATGTTAAAGTAGTGTTGCTGATTTCTCTGAGGAGGCTCCATGGCATGTGGAAAGTTATCGTGTCTCTTCAGTGGTGTGCTGGTTCTGTGGTGGTGACGGCAGAGAGACAGTTCATGTGTAGTATAAGCCCACATGGGAGCTCCCCCTTCTGTGTATGCAAAGGAATAGGGGCTAAAATTCATGGCAAGGTAGAAGAGAAGGAGCTCATTTCTCACTGGAGTACAAACAAAGAAGAAAAGAGCATGAGAGCTGGTCTCTGAATTTGCCTATTTCAGTCTGCAAATATATTGATTTGTAAATAGAATTTTTGGGTGAAGTTTTCTTTACAAATGCAGAAAGACCATGCACTATTACTTGTACAATAACAACACCCTGTTCTGTACAGCCATTTGAAATAAGTAGAACTGATGATTAGAAATAAAATAAAAACATCACTAGATTAACTGTATAACATCCAGATCAGTTTACCTTTCTATGAGCAAAATTGCAGATGCTACTCTTCTTTGGGTCGTAGCAACCAATTGGTCAATGTCAACAGACTTGTTATAGCACCAGATTGAGCTATGAAAATGCCAAGGCAAGATTTTATTTTTTGATGCTTCACCATGAAATTCCATCTAGAATGGATTCACCACAGGGGGTTTAAACTAGAAATCCAGAGATACCTGGAAGTAACTTTAAATAATGAGCAAAAAATTATAATAATAAAAATTGTTCGTGCTTCATGTAGGGGAAAATAAGTGTTTTCCCAAATACAGATCATTTCCAGTAACATCCATTTCAGGAAGACAAATACAGTAACCACTTCAGTTCACATGAATACAAAAGTATTTATTTATTATGATCTGTATGAACCTTTTTGTGTCCATGAGTACAGAAAAAGGAATTCTGTTCTCAAAGCCTTAAAAGCTCAAGTGCTAGTGAATGCACGAGGAAAATGCTGCTAACAAAAATCACTTCCTTTTTTTTGACCCATTTCTTCTTTATCCCCATTTGACTGATTAGTGTTAGCATTATTGTCCACATGTATTCAAGCACGGGAACTTATACTCTCAGCTTCCTGCACTGTAGCAGTACAGAGTAGCTGTGTGCACATGAACACATGGTTGCTGTCATGTTAAAAGATGGTGAAATGATTTCTGTCCCAAGTATTCTCTTGCTGATTACTCTTCTCTGGAGTGTAGTCACATAAATGTTCTTTCCAACTTCCTTTGTTTAGCAATGTATAGGCAGTTACATCCTGCTATTGAAATAATTATTTTTTGCTTCATGTTGAATGGATATAATATGCGTTATACACATGAATATAATATACATTATATATCGGTACTAATGCTTGGTTTTAGCTCCTGTTTTACAAATAGTGAAGAATGAATAGAGACGTATCAAGTTATATAATTCCTGATGTCTGCCTTGAGCACTGTAACCTGCTAATGTCAAAATAGAAACCTGCGTGGTTATTCTTGCAAAATAAGGATACAAGAGCAGAACTACCAAAAATGCACTGGAATATGAGGAAAGGTATATAATCAAAAATTAGTATCAGCTGCATTAAAAAAAGACCATACTGCATTTAACTTAATTGTACGTTCTTATCTGAAGTGAGAAATACATTAGTTCTGAAGAAATTTAGCAAATGCTATTTTATAGTACAATTTTTAAAACATAAATTGTGAAGTTCATTGGTCAGATTTTTTTTTTCTTTTGGTATTCTGGCCAGAACTATTATTTGAATGACTTGTGAGTAACATCCTGTAGAATATAGTTTTCATTCTTGTGTCTTCAAAACAAGAGTTGTTTTTATTTTTACAAAAAAACTTATTCAAAATAACGTCTAATGTAGCTCTGAACCAGATAAAGATGTAATGTTTTGGAAGCAATTGTCTGTTTATTAAATAACAATGATCTGTCTTTAGTTTTGTGTCTAAGCATTTATTATTTTCTAGTTTTCCAGAGACATTTCATTACACTGCTGTTTATTCTATTGCTACTGGAGTGTTAAAAAAATTCTGCTACTTATAAATAGAAACTTAATATGGGTTATAGTTCTTACCAAAGTTGAAAATAAACTCTCACTAGGTTATGGTGTCTCATACAAGAAATCATTAAGAGCACTTACAATCCTATGAATGACCTACCTTCATCTGAGAGAACTGGGAAGCGCAAAGTCAACACAGCTTGTTTTTCTACTGCACCCCATTTGTAGGCAAGAGTACTGCAGACGAATATGCAGTAAAAAGAAACAAAGTCTGAAAGTTAATACCCCAGGCGCCAAACACATGTCTGTGAAAGAGGAATGCAACCAGACATTTCTATGTGCAGTACATTAATTCCTAATAGGCTCCTTTTCTTTTACAAAGATCAGATTATTGGACAGAACAGAATCCAGTCTCATACAATGTGTATTACCTTTCTTAATGTACATAGAGTAACAGCATGGTTGTGTTTCCTTGTTATGGGGTTAACACCCCTGTTAAGTGATTAATTCTTCCACTTATTAGACATGACAATTCAATAGGTCAGCCCTATCAGAGCAGGCTGCATGCAAACCTGGCTTTTTATACTGACAAATAATTCTCTGCTGCAAAGTGCTGGGTGCCCCCATAAGAGCAGAGGGATGGGATGCTGAGGAGGATGCGTGCAGGAAAGCTCATACCCTGTCCGTTAAAACGCGGTGTTTTGTTCTGTATACCACTCACTTTTCAGCCTCCTGCTTCCCTTTTTAATTGCTGATGAGGTGATGGAAAACATCAGATGGATAACTGGAGCGTCTGCGAGCAGGGCATGGCACAAGTCTTGCCATAGCCCCCGTCAGGTCGAGGCTGGCACTCCTGGGCTTATGCCAGGCGGGACGCTGAGCCTGGGCACGGGCACGGGGCGGTCACCAGTGTGTCTGGGACATGGCTGGGAACAGAGTGGGTTTGCCACTGGCCTCCCCGCTCCCGCACCTGTGCATGGGTTTCTGCCAGCTGCGGTGACGGTCCCTGGCTGCAGAGACCACCAGTTCACATTGCTTCGGCCACCAGTCAGCTGAGAAAACGCGGCAGCTTGTCTGTGTTGTCAGCCACAGCTCAAGTTATAGAAAAATCTGAGAGGTTAAACACAATAAGAAAGTCCTTCAGTCACTGGTGCTTCTGGGACACGTTGTCTCTCTAAATTGGTGCTCTTAATTTAGATTTTGGACTAATTTATCACTGTTTTCATATACAAACAAACAACTGTGCAGCTTATAACTGCAGGACTACAGTTTGCAGTCCTGGTTTGTCAACGCTCCTCTTGGCTTCCAAAGTAATTTTTCTCAACCAAGAACTACAAAATTTGGTCATGAAACCAAACTTATGCAGGATATAAACTTTAACAGGTGGCATAGTATTATCAGATTACCTTTTGTCAAAGGAAGCAGTGTGGAAGAAGAACAGATCTTGGAATTTCTCACTGCCTTTGTTACCCAAAAACTTGACGAAAATAATTTTTTTTTTTTACATAAGTAATTATTTTTTTCAAGAAGGAAATTGGCAACATACAGTGTGAATTACTGTTTCAATGGTACTTTATGACTAGTTTACAAAGTGTACAAAGTGTTACTAGTGTACAAAGATGTAATCAGTATATACAACTTGTGATTAGCATAGCTTGAACATTATAGATTTTACATGATTGTGATTCTAATTTTTCTTCATATTTTCTTTTTTTCTAACCTTTTCAGAATTATTTGAGAGCCCTAAATGGTGAATATAAAATTTGTCTTCTCAGGTGACTCTTGTTGAAAATGTTGTGTTTTTTATGATGTAGTGAGAATAAAAGCTGTGAGGAGTGCCTAATGAAAATGTGATCATACCAGAGAGTTTGAGTCAGCTGAGTCTTGTTGACTCAGACTGTACCATCAACTATGAAAATTTTAGGGGAGGAAGAGAAAAGCAGGTTCTGGAATTTTTACCTGGTTTCTCACCCATCATCCCTTTGGGAAAGAGTGAAATTTGTGCTAAAGCACAAAAGGTGCAGGATGTGAAATCTGCAGATGCTCAGAAAGACATATTTTAGTGTTATGTAATGAAATCTGATGGGTGGAAATGCCCTTCAAAGGCTGTTTCCTTCCCTTGAACAACAAATGCTGTCATCAGCTATTTTTGATTAGCTTGTGAATTACAGTCCTGTCAAGGCAACGGGGCTCTGGTTACAAATGTTCCTTCAAGTGTAGCAACAGGCATGTAATCATGAGCAAAACCTGGCCACTTGCAGTGACATACAGTGCCACCAATGGCACTTGTTGCTGTGGTCCATGATGAAATGCAGGGTCAAGTCTCATCTCTGTAGGACATGCCTCAGTCTTAAGCAACTATGACATTGTCTGTGGTTGTAAAGTTTTTGTTGCTCAAAGGCAACGTAGCAACTCCTAGAATACACAGTTTGGAAATGTGGGGAAAGTGGAAATGACAGATGCTCAATCAGCAGTAAAAAATTTCCGCTCTTGTTTCTTGGCTACCACATATGCATGTTTAGAGAGAGCGTGCAAAATCTTTTGGGGTGGCAATTCAATACTGTGGTGATGTTACTCTACAGAAAAAAGTGCAATAGTCTGTAAAAAAAGTGGAAAACTCAGGCATAGGAACAACAGATTTGAAAGAAATCTAGTTCCTAATTTCCACCTTCAAATGAGACTACGCAGTACACAATGTTTATATTTCTTTAGTAGTACAGTGGGTAGGATAAACTACTATCTTTACTTCCATTTTCCCGTAGCAATCTAAACAGTTTAATTCCTTGCTGTTCACACTTTTCAAATACTTTGTAAGAGTTACCATATTTTTCTTCTACCCTCAGGCTATGTGTTAACCTCTTTACTCTCTCAACATGCATTAGTCTCTCGTTCTTTTATCTGCACTGTTGCTCTCTGCTGAATTCCTTCCAATTTGTGGCTGTCATTCCGGTATTGAGGTATCCAGATGTGTATACAGAGTCATACAAGACAGATCAGCATATCCTAATTCTGTAGGAACAGTACTGAATTATAAATTTTTAGGCTTATAAACATTTTGACATTCAGTATCAACTCAGTCTTTTCTACTAGCGCTGCTCCTTCTCAAAGGGTTTACAGTTATTATTTCCCATGTGCATTTTTTTTCTAAACCGAATCCCACTCGGTTGTTTTCCACCAATATTTTTTTATCTTCTGTTTATTTGTGAACACTGATCCAGTTTTGATCTTTATCCGGTATCTTACTCATCACTAGAAAAGCAGCCTTGTTTGATGAAGACAATTGCTAGATCTAGACTTAGCACCTTTTCCAAAGAGAAATTCAATGCTGCTTACTCCTTACTTCCATGTTTTAAATAAGGAAAATAGATACAACTGAGCTTTTCACTGACCCATGGGACATTCACAAACCACATCCAAATTCAATATATAACTTTGTAGTGCTTCCTAGCACTAGCACACTGTAGTCTTTCAGGAGGTTTGATTTCTGTAGTGAAACCAAAGCAAAGACCACTATGCAAATTAGAAAAGAAAAGAAGGAAAATGAACAACTGCTCCCAACTCTGCATGGGCTCCTGTTCATGCAACCGGAGACGACAGACCAAGGTAGCAGTCAGAGCCACCACCTGTGTACTGACCTTGTCCTTCCAAGATGATGGAAAATAACCCCCAAACCCCACCTGGGCTACGTGCTAGCAGCTATGCCAGTAGCTCCTTTGCAGAAGCTCTCCTCTCCTGTCAGTCCCCCTACAACAACACAGCTGTTTGCTGGCATGGTAAGGCCACAGGCACAGCAGTTACAGCTGCGCAGGGAAATGCATTCCCACAAGATGTAAGAATGGCCACGAACCTCCAAATGCAAAACTCCTACCTTTGATTTAGTACTTGCCTCAGATGCTCTCATATGCAACAAACAAGTTATTTATTCTAGTAGCTGGAAGGGGAGAAGGAGGATTTGTGTTTGCTTAAGTATTTTGGTTGTACTTTGTTATTATGGTTGAGTGGGTTTTATGCTTACCTAAACAACCAGAAATATTCCAAAATACCCTGGTTAACCAAGTAATTTAGTTAACACTTCAATGGAGATTTAATTTAACTCACCTTTTTTTGAACAAATGTCTTTTTCTACAAGTCAAGTGACCCAGTTCAGTTCCTTGATTGATTTCAAAACGTGTGCAGGACCTAAATCTTGGCACAGCCTGAATCATGTAATCCACAGGGAAGCACGGAGCGTTCGGCTCCTGGGCTAGTTGTCCATGACCTCCGAGCTCCCTGCTCTGTGCCTGCTGGGGACTTCACCCTGGGAGCCAGCTCCCTGCTGCCCAGGGCACAGTGCGTGCGGAGGGCTCTGGCCTTGCCTTGTCTCTCAGGTGTGCCCTTAGCTGGGGAGAGGGGAGAGCCTTCATCTCACGTGGGCAGAGCTGTGACTCTCATCTGAAGAACTGCTTTCCAACATCCTGATTTTGACTTTGTTGTCAGGAATAAGAATGATGCAACTGCTCAGAAATGTTGAAGCAAAAGAACTGTCTTTAGAAGTAATTGCTTCCTCCCTTTGTAAACTGACTACTCTTTAAGCACTGCGAATCATTGTAATTAATCCTTAATACAAGTTACTGTATATATGTTACATTGTTATGTTTACTTAGATGTAAAATGCATTATTCTTTACAAGGTCATGGCATAAATCCACTTCAGTCTCTATGACAGGCACAGGCAGCTCTAAACTAAAACATTAGGGGGAATGTTAAAAAGCTAGTTAGGTGCCAATATGTTAATTAATTAATCACAGGCATGTTTCAAAGCATTCTTCACACATCAGGTGGGGCTCCTGGGCTATTATGAAATGCCAAACTTCCCTTGGGGCTTTGAGGATTGCACTTCTAAATTCCTCAGAAGTTCAGGGAAGTAAAAGGGTATGTTTTTGGTATGAGTCACTGAAGTGAGGTTGGAGATAAAGACTTCTTATTTTGTTTTATATTATGGGGGAGCAGTAACCAACAAGCATCTCAGGAAGGAACAAAGTGGAAAGCAAAGATGTATTTTTCTAAACCTATAGGCCTATTTTTCTAAACTCACTTAACTTTTAATTTAAAATTAATCTTATTTTTTCTGAACTCCAATTTAAGTTCAAGTCTCTGGTATATATTAGCCAACCTTCTCTCAAGTTCTGGGGAGAAACCCATGGTTACCCTTTGTGCCAGCTCCTCATGTAGTAAAGGGGGAGTGAACATATGTAGCTTTTGCTGTTCAGTACCAAAAACTTGAAAACAATGAGTTATTCCCTCTCTTTCTGCAAACAAAACATTATTGTTTTCTCTCAGCTTTTTGTCTGTGAACCTACAAGGTACTTGCAAGGCTAGATGTACAGCTCTCCCCCACAACTCTTTCTTTCTTATTTATATTTGTATTAAAAGAGCAATGCCTAACAAATAATTCCATTCAATTTCAGTGGAGCTCTGAGGTCAGCAGGAAATATCAAAAGACTTGAAGAAAGAAAAATAAAGAAAATATTAGACTTGATGATTATAGGGAATTCCTATCGTTATTATTATTTTTTTTAAGCCATACTGCTGTAGTGTTGGTACGTGTTGCAGAAGTGTAACCTGCCCAGGGAAGCTCCTCAGCTCTGTAGCTGTGTGGTCAGCCCTGTGCTGTGAGTGCAATATGCAAGGTGACACCTGAAAGGCATCCTCGGTGAGGTTCAGTTATAGAGACTAATGGACTGTGCCAGCCAGAGACTGAAGCGTGTCAGGGGCCTGAAAAGAGCTTTCTGCAGGATAATAGTACAAGGTAGGGGTGTGTGAAAATGTGGTTGGTGATGTCTGCAGGCGTAGGTAGCAACCTGTGCTGTCACCCTCTGTTTCATCCCAGCCTCTCGAGCCGGAGGAAAATAGGTAGCACATCGTGGGCCACCTGCTCTGCCTAAAACTTTCACTTTAACTGGCAGGAGGAGTAAGTGTAATGGAATTTTTTAAAGGGTTGGGCAACTCTGTTTACATCTGACTCATGTTGCATGTAGATTCATGAAATCTAAAGCGATTCCTGGACTAGATACAGAAGAGAGGTGCCTCACATGTCAGGACAAAGCTAGTACTATGTGGCATGTTAGTACTGAGGGAAGGTCACTCAGTTTCGAATTTTTTCTAATTAGCATTCCCACTCGGTATCTCATGCTTTACCTGCGGCGAAGTTGTGTAATGCCCTGGGAACGCTGTTCTGCTTTCCCAGAGAAGGTGCAGAGGAGAGACGGCGTTCAGAGAACCCCTCCTAAGTCCTGTACAATTCAGCCTGGAATATGTTCAGGCAGGACTTTGGGAGTGCATCCAGTTCTGCATAGATATCACTGATGAAACTAGATATCCAAATAGCTGGAAATGATTCAAAGAGTTCTTAGTCCACTGGAGAAATGAGAAAAGCAGAGAACACTTTTCCTGCTTTGGAAACTTCACAAAAGCTCCTTAGAATGGGATCTTTGAAACTCAGCATGCAGTTAAATTTCTTTGTGAAAGGTGCCTTGTTTCTCAAGAAAACAAAACTTCCCCAGAACTTCAAATATTTTGGTTGAATTCTTCTATTTTTTTTTTCTAAGATTTCTGTTGATGGTTTAAGAATATGTCATCAGGAAAGGGGAAAAACTCAGATGAATGTTAGTGTGAAACAAGAACAACCTTTCACCTGGATTTGTTCTGCAATAATCATGGGAATACAGGCATAAACTCAAACAAATATGGAAAGGGAGTGGCTTATTCAAAGCCTTATAAATAAAGTACAAAGGTATCACAATGGGATCTTTAAACTTGGTAGAGCATTTGGTAACCAGGAAAGATTTGGCAAGGATCTCTTATTTACATTCTACTGGATTCAGCTGTTTTTAGCTTATTTGCTTGTTGCTTTCAGCTGAAATGGCTAGATGGAAGCCCACAAGAGAACTCCTCTTTTACAGATTTAAAATTGGTAGGTATTACTGTGTATTCTTGAGTATGGTAGGAGAATAACCTGGATTAAAATGTTAACAAATATTCTAATAAAGGAATTGACCTTTTTTTTTTTTTCTTTCCTGTTAAGGTGGTTGCAAAAGAAGCGTGCAACAAATACAAATCTGTCACAACCGCAGGAGTAAAAAAAACATAAAAGGAAGGCATTAAAAATAGCTGCAAGTTTTGACTTTTAATAATGTTTTGTATTTAATTTTTCTAGAACTGTGCTGCCAAGTGGCCCATAATTTACAGAGCTGTCATGAACTTGAATGCAGTGGAACCGATTGTTTTGAAAGAAACTACAGAACAAAACTTGGTTTTATGTTACTGGAAAGAAGTGTGCTTTCTTTCAGTATCAGCAGGCAATCAGAGTTTCTATGGGCCTGGTGTTAACAGAGTTATAACAGCATGAAACTTGAATAATATGGTGATGAATGAGCCTGCAGATTGGGGATGGGGGGGGGTAGGGGTGGGAAATCATGTGCTTTGGAACCGAGAGATGTTTGGTAGCAAGGAGGATGCTTGCCACTATATATGGTCACTCCTTTGTTCATGTTCATTCAGGAAGAGCCACACCTTGGACGTTTCATGGGTTGACACTGCAGGGTGATAACTGATTGTCACTTCTCTGTGTATGTGGGAAGAGCACTCTAATGTAACACTGTGATTTGGACAAGCCTGTTTGCATGTTGCAGCTTGTTTTATTTTCGTTTCAAGATTGTGATCACAAATAAGAACTGAATTTCTGCACCTCTGTCCATTGGCATTGATGGAGTGGGCTTTCTCAGCAACCATCTCTGAATAATTCTGGAAGGATTTGCATCTGCAGTGTAACTACTTATTTACATTAGTAAATAGCCTATCTTTATGGCTGCTTTATATCTTTACCTGTCACTGAAATCTGCATATTTTCTTTCAATTGATAAATAGAGTTCCCTGACAGCTAATGGAAAATACCCATTGGTACAATTGAATCAAGGATTAACGCATTGTCGCTAAGCACAGAGAGAAAAGCAGACAGACACGTGAATCAGGTGGGAAAGAAGAACAGAGGCTAGATCTATTTCAGGAAATGAATTATTATATAGTAATTGACTCTTAAAGCTTAATTATTTTAATTAGATATTACATAGATATCTACATTGCTTTTCAAAAGTGGCCTTGAGGACATAAGCTGCTGCCATTTTGCTTTCTCTTGAGTATTTGCCTGTGCTTGACTATTCAAGCCTGGCAGATGCACCAGGTCCTGCACGTCGCAGCAAGCACCCTCTGGCTGCTCCTGAGCTGGGGCTTTGCTCTTCACGTGGGCCATGGTGTGGCATTGATGACGGCCTCCAAAGACAGCCTGTATTCACCTGTCATATTTCCCACACTGTTGCAGGATGAAAACATGGAGAAAGCAGAAGGCTTATCTTCCATTTTGCAGCTCCCTCTTTACAGTTATATTTCCCTCTTGCCCTTGGTCTTACTGAAACCCAATGATGGTGCTGTGTGCCTCTGAAATGGAGCCCGACTCCATCTCCCTAGCCTGTGGTGAAGGGCTACAATATTATAGAATCATAGAATATCCTGAGTTGGAAGGGACCCACAAGGGTGAGCAGCACCCGGGATTAGCAGGCTTCTGCCTTGGAGATCAGGGGTCAGAAAAACCTAGTTTAAGAAGATGGATGATGCATTCCAGCAAAACTTGATTTTACTGTGGTGCCAACCCTGCAGAGAGCAGCATAAGAAGATAGACTACTTCTCTGGGTAATATTTCAAGTGACTTATTGCATTAATTTAACTGACAAGACACAGAATCAGCTCAGTGATTTTCTCCTGCCTGAGTGGGTATTTTGTGAGAAATGTGACAACTATATGTCTTCCAAGTTGGATCACAGCCTGTATCCAATGCATCTCACTAGCATATAGAAAAAGTGTTCAATGTTAAGACTCAGTCCTATATGCCCACTGTAGTTACTGCAGTGAGGACTTGGACCTCTATTTGGGTTGTATTTGCATCTAAACAGCTGTGATAAAAGGTCTGTGAGATCAAAGCAAAAAAAAATATATATATAGTCATGGTAACCTTCAGAAGTTCCCATACATAAAGAAAGTATGGGGGTTTAGGAACAGTGAAAGGATGGGTTGAATACCCAATGGTGGGCCAAGGTTTGTCTATTGCTTCTGGCTGTTAGATAACTGAAATCTGTCCTTACCCCAGTCTCAGCTGTATAGTGTGGCTGACTGATTAGAGAAAACCACCATTGCTTCTAAATTTACTGTGTGGTCTGCATGAGTTCATCTTTTATGCCCATATGGAGTCTAAAGGTCTCTTCCCTGTTCAAAATTCCACCAGAGCTCTTTTTACCCAGCGTCACATCTCCCAGGGTGTGTTCATGTAGCATGTTAGTTTGGATCGGGAATGCTTTTTGCAGCAAACATTCCCATCATCACCACTTGCTGTGCTTTGAGTTGAGCTGCAAGTCTTGGAGCACGCAACTTGATCGAATTCCTTTTGCATGAAGCTAATCCTGTTGATGTTCTCCAGGAGCACACCTAATAGGCCACAGGGTCAGACTAGAGCTCATCCAAAGTAAACCTTGAAATGCACATGATGTGGTTGCTGGGTCCTCAAGCAGCAACTCCCTTGCTCTGCAAATCTGCCTCTGTTGGGGCACAGAGCTTACAGAGATCTCTTCCCCTTGTTGCATCTCTTTCTACTTTCAGCAGCTCCCTTCTGGTCATTCCACATTGTTCCTTCCTTTCCTCAAGTCCTTCCTCAAAACTGAACTTCTTCACATTTTACTTGCACTATTGCTTTCCAGTTACGAGCAGGCTATCTCTGAGCATAGGGGAGAGCATCAAGAAGACCACACAGTGGACAAGAAGCCACAGATTGGGTGTCTGCAATGTCTGGGAGGAATTAATAAGCTGGACAAAGGTGAGGGTTGGGCTCTTAAGAATTTTTATGTCTCCTGTTCTCAGTTCTCACCAGCCATGAGATTTGTTCTCTCAGCTGGGTGGATGTTTATATATATATATATATTTCAAATAAGTGTCTTTTATTAAATTTTAAATGAGCTAGTTTAAGAATGAGATACAGTGTCCTAGGCTGAGGTCTCTGCTAGGCAGTATATGCACAGGAAGGTGTGTATGTGAATCTCACTGTCCCACATGAACAAAGTGCTCATGTTTTTACTGATGGAAAAGCAGCTAATCCAGTGATGTTGAAGATGGCTGGGACTCAGTTTCTGCTTCTGAAAATGCTGGAGCATATTTAACCTTGTGCATGGGAGTGGTACAGATATATATTGACTACACACATATTTTGGGACCTTCAGGGAAGCAAGGTGCTTAGCTAGTTAAGTACAGACATGTGCACACAGAATAAGAATGATTAAACTTGGCTGCATGAAGCCCTCCCCTGGTCCTTCTCCTCCTTCTTCCCCCAGATCTTCTCTCCAAAAGTGCATTAAACAACTTCCAAACTGACTAACATGCTCTAGGGATTGTGACTATTTGAGATTACTATACTTCCCGAGCTCTGGAGGCAATTATCATTTGGCCTTATCCTTCAAAGTGTGCTAGCTGGGTACAGTGCTCTTATAGCTGCATGCCTCTGGAATATTCCTTACATAACTCCCAAGTTATGAAAATACAGTGTTTAATTTTTACAGGCAATGAGATTGTTTGATCTATTGTTTCCTGTTAAATACACCATACCAAATTCCATCCCATGGGAACTGAAGCCAGACAGTAACTGAGATGTGGATTTGGCCCATTTTCTTCTGGCAAAATTGGGATCTTTGAAATTGCATTTGTTAAGGGACAAATTCTTGCGCAGTATGTTGGCTACTATGTGTCTATTAAAATCTTAAGTGCACTAGGTTTCCCATTCAACTTATCAAGCAAAAATAAATATATGTTTTTTCTGTACTCATTGATCCTGTCTTTTGATGCCATGCCCATTGTGCTACAATGCGTCTGGAAAATAGCCCGTGATATTTCTTGGGGCGGGAAATAGTTATGGCTGTACAATAATGTTTTACAGTGCAAATGATCAAAAGATTACCAACTTCATTTTCAAATCAAGTCCAAACAATAACAGAAGCTATCAAGCTACGGTATTTTGTGTCACAGTTTCTCAGGAATATGCCTGAAATTCTGCCATCACTAGGTATGCTTCCAACACTATATGGTTTGGTGCCTGAACAGATGTGCTGCAGGCTGAGAAATCACAAAACAAAGTGTAAAATGAAACGGATTTAGCAGTGAAGTATGTCTGTAATGAATAGTTTTAATAGATGTAGCTCTGCCTGTATGTTGCCCTAAAAGAAGCAATATGTTGAGCGAGGGTGAGCAAGAATATTTGTACATCCTTTAATCATAAGTAGGTAGCTGCATTCAGGGTGGATAATCAAGCAACAACTTTTTCTTATAACGTGATTAGACAGTGGAGCTCATTGCCACTGTATGTTTTAGAAAATAATAGATGGAAAGATGGAACAATTCATGTAAAAGTTCAGGTGGGCAGCTGCTATACAGCAGTATCCTGAGAGACCGTAGCAATGAGTGCTGAAAAAAACATAGGCTGTGAAATAATCTGGAGTTCTTAATGGTTAGGATAACTTCAATGGGAAGCAGAGTCTTTACATCAAGCTATTGAAAGGGCTCATGTATCCTTTTTCCTTAATGTGGTAGTGGTCGTTGGGGATAATGAACTAGCTGGAGTAGAGAGCTGGTTGCATTTGACAAATCCAGTGTTTTCCTTTCATTTTCCTTTCCCTTCTGTCTACAGAAATGTGTCATTTTGATTCTGCTGAGAGGAGGGTTTTGAGCAGGCTTTGTAATTTATCAGTGTACTTTCTGAAGGATATAGTTGTATGAAGATCTCCTCTCTTTGGGAGGCAAGAAAACCAGCATTAACTCTCACCTCTCAGACTTTCTTACTGTCTGTAAAGATCCACAACTAAGCTGCATGCAGTATGGGTTTGATTAAGGCCTCTTGAAATATACTCTATCTGTTCTAAAAGTAATTTGGTTTCTTATCACTTATTTTTGTGATAATATAATATTTACAGTCTTGGGGCAGTTTTAAAGTAAGATATCTATACTGTTTAATATCAGTAGCTGACTGATGATGCCATGGTGAGGCCATTCCAGTTATGGGGTCCTTGGGAAGCCAAGGGACCAAAGTGCCCCAGTGTCCACTTTCTCCATGTGCTGCAGCAGCAGAAGCATGCTCTGCAACTGCTCTGGCTTCTCCTTCTCCTTTGTAGCAGCAGGGAAGAAGAGAGAGTTCACAGAAACTAGGAGTCGTATTGTCTGTCCCTGGCTTCAGCTGGCCAAAGCCACCACTTCCATTGTGTGACTGTCACACAGCTTGTGTGGGTACAGGTAGGAGTTTCTCTATGTGATGTGAAACCTGGCAGAAGGGAACGGGCAACCACACAGCTTTCTCCTCCGCTCCTTCTGTGCCTTATTTACACTTCTGGGAATTGGGCTTCCGAGTAAAAATGCTGGAAACAGATGTTTCCCATATGGATCTATGGGGCTCACCAATAGTGCAATGTGGGGAGACTGACTTGCTCTGAATGTTGCAGTGACCTAGAGATGCCCAGAGTAGGTCAGAGTCCTTGAAGGAGTGAGTGAGTCATTGGGGTGAAAGTTGTCTGAAGTCTCCTGGAAGCTGGCGGTTATAAAAGCCACCTTTTCCTTACAACCAGCGTAAAAAACCCGAAGTGAAAGTGACAGTTGACGGTGACACAGAATGCACTGAAGGTGACCTAGGACGTGAGCTGTGTCACTACGAGGGCTTCAGAAGGGGCTGGAAGCAAGGGATAGGGTATGTCAGGGTGTGGCAGGATAGCACAGTGTGTGGGCAGCGCAGCCAGGATACCACAAAAGCAGGCAGAGACCACTGGAGAAAGCCAAGAGTGGTCAAATAAGCCTCAGTAGTGGGGCCCTGAGAGGAGAAAGAAAAAGAAAAACAAAAAGAAAAAAGTTCACGCTTTTTGGGTGAAGTTCTGGCTGGTGAATAAAAGGCTTGGAATAAAGAGCAAAGAAATTCCTTCTTACTGTTTGATGACTGTATTAAGAGAAATACAATTTAATGCCCATTTTCAGTAAATAAACAGGGTTGCTACCCTGTTTATACACAATTCAATCTTCAGTTTCCTCAACAAAAACAATCTAAGGATTAACTAAAGACTCTGGCCCAAAGGGGTAATAGTATCCTCTAATGGGAATAAATAGAGGGTAGGCAGTGCTCTTTCAACCCGTTCTTTGAAGAGTGAGCTTGAGTACAGCCTTTAAGAAAGGTACAGGTACGCAAATATTTACCTACTAGGACTCTATTCACCATGGGCTCAGCCCTATTGTATTTGGCATTTCTTTGCTTCTCCAGAGATCTGCATTCAGAGGCACGAGCTATATTCACAAGCAGCAGTGACCGGGGTGGACGCGCACCCTCACCAGGCGTTTCGTACCTCCAGGTCCCCAGCAGCCGCGCAGAGCTGCCTGTGCCAGGCTGCAAAACTCTGTGCATGGTCCTCAGCCCCGGGGCAGCTCCACATTGCACCCTGCATCGGCACAGGGCTCCTAGGACTGATACCTGGGAGCCTGTGGTAACACTCGTGGAGGATTAGGGCCTCGTTACAGTAATTGCTGGATAGAAAGTGTCGTCTTGTGTAAACGTCTAATCACAGAGCTGCCTTTCTCGTTTACCTGTCCTGTAATTAAGATACAAATGTGAAAGGTATTAAGAAATAACTGCCACTTCCACATTGTGCCTGTCAGGTACTTTGGTCGTGGTAAACCATTTTTATAGGATTAATTTATTGTAATCTTGGGTTTGCACTTTCGTAAGATTAACTGAAGTGGTGTATTTTTTAACAGACCTGGGCAGATGGTCTGGGATTAAAGTGCAAAACAGAAATTGTGCTGCAGTCCAGGCCGGTCCGAAGGAACCAGCCACGTCCTTCTGGAGGACGGATTTCCTCACGGTGACAGGCGAGACCTCAGCACAAACACACAGTGGATGAAGAACGGGGCTGGGCTTTGTGCTGCATCCCCCTTTTTGCCTTCCCTCATTGCCAAGGGCCACAGGCAGGGCAGGCCAGGGCTGGTACCTCTCCCGGGAGGGCCGGGGAGGCCTGCAGGCCGGAGCTGAGCACCACTGCTGACAAAGGCCCCATTAAACCGGGGCGGGGAGGAGGGGGAACATGATAGCTGCCTCTCAACGCCAGGGAATCTGTAAAGTAAAACTGCCAGGCAGCGCGGACGTGGAGGTGAGGAATGTGAAACTGGAGTCGAGCTATTTGAGAGTAGCGCCTGTCCAGCGCCGTGCGAGACGGTGTTGGCTCGCAGAAGCGGCGTAGCTGGTTATAAAATATAGCGTTGATGGGACAAACTCTTCGCTGGTATAAATAACTTAAACTCTAGTCTGATCAAGTGACCTCTGCCCGCTTATGCTGGGGTAAGCAGGCCGCGTAGCTGGCTCGTTGGCAGCTCCCTGCTGAGCATCCCCATCCTGGGTGCAGGGGAGCCAGGGAGGCCTCTGCGATCTGCTTATGGAGGCACACAGCGAAATGGCGGCTGCGCCCCGGCCAAAGCTGCACTCCTTCCTACTTGTGGTCATGTCTCGCGTGCCTTCTTGGGCCGTTCCACCCCAGGATGAGGTTTAGGACAGAATCACGACTGCGCTCACTGGGAGCCATGATCCTGCCCCCCCCTCCCCCCCCCCAAAATTTGTTTTGGCTTCTGTTTCTGGCCTTTCTATGCTGACCATGCTTATCTATTGGTTTCTTGGGTTTTCTTCTGCCAGCCCAGGCCTGGCCCAGCACAAGTATTGGGGCTGTGCAGGCAGAGGTGAGAGGGGCAGGAGGAAGGTGCTGCCTGGTGGGAAGCATGGTCCCAAACCTGCCCACACTGCTTCATCAGGGGTGGCAGGGGCCCGGCTGGGTACGCAGCGCCCTGTCTAACCCCACCTGCTGGCTAGGCTCTAGGGATGCCTTCATGGAGGAGAACATAGCAGCGATAGTCTGTGCTGAAAAAGCTGCTGATCAGAGGGCAGGAAAAAGGTTAAAATTCTGAAAGAGCTTTGCTAGCAATTTCCTGCGGAGCAGGCAGCAGGTTCAAGCTCCTCACCCTCTTCAGTTCTGCTCCTCTACTAGACCAGCTGTGAGCAGAACAGCCCAAACCAGATGAAAGTAGTGACTGGTACATTTCAGCCAAGGGTAATGAGAGACAGAAATGAAAATTAAACTCAAATTGTGCAGTCAGTCTTCCCATCAATTCCCATGTTGCGTTATTTCACCCTTAGAAATCTTAAAATGTTAAGTGTTAAGGAATGTTGCAGTTGAGTAAAAAGAAAAGAAAGACCCAAAAGAACCAGTTCCTTTTGATACAAAACAAACAGGCAAGCAAACAAGCAAAGCATATGGTAAGCAAAGCCTTTTGTAACCACCAAACCTTCCTATCTGACAAATTTTGTGTAACATCAACTTTGTTTACAGTTCATAGCATTACTAAGAGGAGTGCTCTGAACTGAGACTTGAATGTTTACTATCATAGCAAAGGAACAAACAAACAGAAAGTGGAATAAGATCTGATTTAAAAGGAAAAAGCCTGATTAATACTAAGACAACTGAGCTATTGTCTAAACAGTGGTTTCAAACTTGATTTAGCTTGTAACAAAATGTAACTGTACCTACCACAACATATATTATGTCTAATGTTTTCCCTTCGGCTGAAATGAAGGAATAGTTCATTCTTCTAACTTGTTCCAGGTATAAAAATAATGCTGCCTTTTATTACTTTAAAAATGTCCCCAGAAGCTGATGGCATTATTTCATAAGACACATCAGTATATTGTGCTGTTTCCCCGAAGAACTTGCACACGTCAGTGGAACATGACCAACTGTGAGTTAAACCAGAGGGATGAGGAATATGGCAATAATAATCTGTTATGCATGACTTTTACTTACCTTTTTTCATTTATGTTACTTACCTGTAAATTCTGATTAAAATTGAGCAATAAACTCTAACTTTTCAATCGTAGTGTTCATGTATCCTCTCTTTAACAGCAATATTTTAAGGAACCTGAAAAATATTTGTAACTTCTCTTCCAAGCTCTGGATCCATTTTCTTTGTTTAAGTATTTTAATGGAACTAACTAAATATTTGTAACCAATAAAGAGTATTTGATTTATTTGTGGAATCATTTTATTCATTCTTTGTATATATTGGGATGACTTAATTTATACTGGGTTCTTGAACAGATGTTTACACATTTCAGAAATCGCCTGAATTTTTAGTTCAAGTAATTATTCCTAAAATGGAAGCAATGTCTTGTTATTGGCTGATATTAACTCTTTGCTACTCCTAAGTTTGGTTGTACCTGGACTTTACAACCGTCTCTCTGGCTTTGATTGCCTGGATGCTATTATCTGAGAACAGGCAAGATTAATCTTTTGCAAATTAACTATAGGCTGAGATTGCATTCTTCACCTAATTGCTGAGATTTAAAGACAATCTAGTAACTTAGTCACCTTTTCATGAATGTTTAAAAAAATGCAAGTGAAGGAAAAGAAAAGGAGTTTATAATCTGTAGCATCTCATTCCTCCATAGACTTTTCTCATTTTTGGGATTAGCTGTCAGTGGGAGCTGTTGTTTTTAGTTGTGTATTGCCATATCCTCACATATACATGTGAATTACTTCATTTTCAGTGAGGCCTAAAGTTGTTCACCTGCATTTCCAGGTAAGAAGGACTTAATGATTCCGCATTGCTGGAGGAGTAACTGTCTTCCCCAGCCTGTCACTTGTGTTTTCTTCTTGCCTGTAGCTTGCTGGCCTAGCAATGAAAGTTGAAATCTGGCTCCGACCTAAGTTGTGCCTATTTATGGTAGAGCCCAGATTTAGAGAGCAAAATCCTTCCTTTCCCCCTTTAAATGTAAATCAGTGCCGGGATATGTGATGACAGTCCTGATGAAGTGTCTGAAAGCCTGTCTTCTTGTGAAAAAACATGTGCACTTAAACAGAATAATTTCTAGCTTCCTTCTAATATAGGAAAGCTATTTATTATGTAACTTTCAAATCCTTTTCTAAAGACAGACTTGCTTGTGAAAAACACTTAAAGCATTGGAGACTGAAATTCCCAGTAAAGTGCTGCTGTTTTGCATGTGGTATTTTGCCCATCAGCTTCTGGTAGGGTGTCCAAGGATCAAGAGATGGAGTAGCGCTGTGCTGCTGTGCTGCTCTGAGAGGCTGCAAGGCTTCTAAGCTGTGTCCATTCTTCTGACGCTTCCTCTGCCACTTCTCTTCCTCACCTCTCCTCTGTCCTAATTTATCTGTGTCCAGAAAAAGCTGGACAGTGATCAGCCCATTTGGTTACCAGCAGATGTCTGCTGCTGATGACTTTTTTGTTCTATCCTCACTCAGACTGTACATAAATCTGTAGAAATGAAATGACCCATATTATGTTTGTAATCTCCTGTGCCATCTGATCTCCATTTAGGAATTTAGATTTAATTGTTCTTGTGTAGGCTGGTAGATATTTATCTGTGATGTGGGATAGGCAGTCCTTAATATTGTTTTGGATTGTGTATTTCAGTTTTTGCACTCTTATGCCCAGAGCATAGGATGCACATCAAATGCTAGATCTGACTTCCACTGAAGTCAACAGCAGTGAGGGCAAGATTTGCCTCTAATGTAACATTTTATTATTCTAAAGAAATAATTGTTCATCCTTGTTCTGTTTTGCCATTTTTTTTAATATCTCATGAAAAAAAAACAAGAAAAACAAAGAAATGCCTCATATAGAAATGCTTGTAATGCTTGTATTGAAGCTGTATCACAAATTGAAATGCAGTGTTGCCTTTTACAGCATCATTCTTGCTGGGACTCTTTGTTCCCAAACATTTATGCTTTAAAACAGAGAATATCAACATGTATAATAATATGAACTCTCTTTTGAAGTACAAGCTCAAGAGATGAGGGCAAAGGGGAAAATGTTATGTGTGTACTGTTTTAAAGCAGGGTACTGTATTGTGAGAAAACTACTGTACTTGCTCTCTTCATTCAGTTGGAGAAGAATCACAGGCCTGTTATGTCGAAATGAAGTGCTTTTCCAACTCAACTGTTCTTACTCTTCAGAGTTGCTGCCCAGGAAACTGAATAGGAGACTGACAAAGTATCTGGCTAAAAGGATGTCATTTAAAAATGTACTGCTGTGTTTATAGTTGTGCAAGACCAGCCAATAGATCACTTGAAAGCACGGAAATTGGAAAATGGCAGTCTAGAGTTGTGGAAAATCCCACTGCTCAAAATTCAGATGTTTTGTAAAGGAGAGAATTTTCTTCTGCAGATTTGGCTGAATTTTTTACATTCTTGTATTATCTCATTCTGGTGGAGGAATGTAAACAGTGCTCATCTGTCAGTATAGCTGTTGCAGCTGGATGGCCTTTGGGACTGGGATTTTTTTTGTAAATGGAGATGTATCCTGAATGTGGTGCTTGCAAACTGCCAGCTCCAAACAATAAAATTTCCACTGTGATGGGTGAGGTGCGACAGACATTTGCTTTGTGCTGTCCCATTGGTCTGTCTGCTGTGACTTGCAGAGGAATTAATTCCAGGCTGGATGTGTAATCAGATTTGATGCTTGCCTTCCTGCTCCACTAAAGTGACTGTTAAAGATACCATTAATTAATAGTGAGCCAATATGAAAGCCAAATCTAAAATCCCCTTTTTGTCATTTTCTGGAAGACTGAAAAGTTTGTCCTATAATGATTACAAAACTTTCACTTTTCCTTGTTGGCATTGTCTAAAACAGTAAAATTAATTGCAATCCTGCTTTACCCTGCATCTCTGACTATCTTGCAAACTATGATTTTCTTAACAGCTGTGAACTTCAGACTGGGAACTGCGTAGTTGTTAACCACCCTTCTGTCTGCTTCCTGCTCCTTCATCAGAGCTACCTTTAGCCACTCATTCCCATTCATTTCTTTTCCGAATGTTATGACTACGTTGCAGGCAGAAGTTTGTGTAGATACCTGACCTCAGCTTTAAAAAGCTACCTCTGGAAAACAGCCTAGAGCAGTGGAGCCAACTGTTCATCTCTGCTATAGTTTCTTCTATTTAGCATTTATACATCTTGCACTAACCAGGATAGGGCACAGGAGTGTGAATTTGGGGCTCGGTGCTGGACTGCTGTCCTCTCCTTTGGCCTTACTCTTGCTCTGAATATTGTATTCGTCCTTTCTGTACACCAGCTTATCATCTCCAAAATGAGAATTCATCTCCAGCTTACACTTCCCAGTAGCCATGATTTAGGGCAGGAGATGACAGGTGAGAGTTCTGGGTCTGTACCTGACAAGAATGGAGAAGGTGGCTGAGTTTTAGCTTTAAGATATGACCATGGTGTTTTAGTCTTAACTCAGTCTGCAGGCAGAGTTTGGAGGTGCTCAGAAAATGCACAGGAACCTGAGCTTTTTTTGGCTGGTGAGAAGTTGAATGCCCCACAGCCCAGGCAGCTGTGTGGAGAGCTGATGGATCACTTGCTTGAACTTGCACACCCAAATTTCTCCTAAATTGCTCTAAGTACCTATTTATTTATTTATTCATTCACATTTGGTCCTTTCTTTCTCTTTGCCTCAGTCTCCATCCAGAAAAGAATAATAACAGTTTTCCGCCTCTCCAGGATGTTGTGTGATGAATATTCAAAGGCTTGGAAAACACCTATCCGTGATCACGGTGGGTGTTAGTATGCGCTGAGCACCATTAAGTTACCTGGTCACTGCAGCTTCTGACCCAGGAGAAGCAGACTGAATGAATTGTTATTCTTCTAGATGAATCCTTGTATTGATAAGAATTTATGTAAGGATACTTTTTATCCATGTATCTCCCTCTTTGTTTTCTCTCCCCAACACACATAATTTGAGCCACTCTTTGCAAATTTTGCCCAGTGCAGCCACGGTACAGAAAACTCTTTTTTGATACTTGTTGTAATTTCTAAGTAAAGTGGGATCTTCATGTCCTGTTAACGTGGAGCCTTACGTAAAAGTAGAAGTGCATTAATTTGCAAAAGATAAAATGCCTGTGTGTAAATGCACCCCTCCATGCAAGAGTGAGGGGCACAGTTGCGGATGCTTTTAGCACTTACTGTACAACATCATCTCAGTCCTATGTTTGTATGCAAAGCCTTCTTAAAAAGCATAATCCAATTGTACATTTCATTAACAAAGTGACTAATCTTACTAAATGTTACAATGAAAGTGCTGACGGAACTTAAGCTCTAATCTGTGAATGCAGCATTATAATTTTACAAGAGTAGCTGTTCTTAATAAACATCAAAGTGAATGTAATTATTATGTGACTTTAGCCCTTTTTTCCCACGATACTGTAGTTAATCTTGACAACAGCTACCATTAAGCACAATGTTTTAACTCCCCTGATGATAAAGTTTAAAAATACTTTAGGTTCAGATTGTTCCACTCTGCCATTATCCCCCTTTGGTTGCCTCAGTGGGTGACCTTCACTCTTTTGGCTTGGATGTGTTGGACACTGTCCTTTAGAGGCTGTTTTGTGTACGTTTTGGGAGATGGAGCCAGAACAGTGTGAAGAATCCCATTCTCTTGTGGAAAAGCATCCCTATTTTGAAAATAAGCTTGGACTGCATTAGTATCTGGAGGTTCCCTTAATATTTTGCCAAAGCTCACTGATCTGAAAAACAAAGGAAAACAGAAATCGAGCAGTCGTAAGATTTGGAGAGATTATCTTCCCCCAAATGCAGATTTAGAGCAATGAGGGGTGCTCTGTCATGGTTGGAGCTGAGTGGATAGCCTGCCCTGCTGATGGGGAAATCCGGGGCTGCACACCCTGCAAGGTGGTAGGCACTGGGGCTGGGCTTCGGGGAAGCATTTAGATGCTTTCATCTAAATATTCTTGATTAAGATTATGATAACTTGGTGAGGTGGAAGAATTTAACTTAAATCTTCCACAGTTGCAAAGTGCAACACATAAGGGTCTGTTCTAGGGGGTTTAAGAGGCAGTTGTGGTTTAGATGGAGGAAACAGGACTGAAGTTCCCAACTTGGAACAGGATCGGGATTATCACTTCTGTAGATCTTAAGACATATTTTTTCTCCTCCTTTCTACTAATGATATCATCTGCCAAGCCCAAATCTGAAATATTTGAGAAATTCCCCTAAAATAAAGACAAGTACATTGTGTATAGCAATTTCAGCATATCTGCTGCCTCTTGCAGTCTTTTCTTCAGTGCTCTTTTTCACCTTAACCTTGACTTCTTGAGCTGATTTGAAGAGGTCATTTTCTGACAAAACACATTACAGCATGAGCCCTATGAAGTCTTTTTCAAATCATGAATCTCATGAAAGAAGTACTCGTAGTCTCCAGACAAATGGAAATATATTAATAGTAGCAGCACTGTTGTTGCAGTTACAGGCATCTTTATTTTATTTTCTGCCTTAATGAGCAGATACATTTGCTCTTTGTGCAAACAAATGTGTATTCAAAAACCCTGACTAGAAACAAATGTTCGCACATCGTACCTGTATTTCTTGACCTGAGAATGTGACAAAATTAAACCTTTTGTCAGGCATGCTTTATAACCATGCATTCCTGAACATAAAGGCCCAAGCTGGATCCTTCTCGAATGACACACACGATTATTATTTTGTTCCCAAGGGAAAGTGGTATTACGGCATCAGTATTATCCACTGGTAATGAGGTGCTCACAGATGAAAAGAGGAGGGGTAAGGCAGATATAATGTGAGTGACTACCCTGTGGCAAATATTGCTTTAAAAATGTTTTCATAACACTTCAAAGAGTCTGAGTGAGGGGATCATGTGGTAATACAGTCTCTTGCTTTAAACAACGGTGACTTCCACCCCCAATCCTGGATAACCCCGTTAATATTGCTAGCAGTTCCTTTGCTTGATGCCAAGTACATGATTAAGACTCTGATTCAACAAATCAGAGGTGATCACTTAACCAGAAAGTATCATATGATAGATGAAAGGGAGCTCTGTGCATCTGTAGATCTGCTTTGTGTTTTGTCCTCACCGCAGGCTCCGCCACCATTGTTAATATCTGTGAAGGGCTCTGGAAATAAAAACACCAGGACAGTGGCTAAGCATTTTAACAGTGATGAGTATTAGATGGGGGAATGGGGGATTATGGGAAATTAGGATGGGGGAATTCTGCCAGTGACAAGATGTTCTTTGCTTTTGGTCCTCAAATGTCATGTGCTGAGGTTGCATTTTTGTAATTGCTGAGATGATGGGTGCAGCAGAGACCCAGACCTTATCACCTGCAGGAGACGGCTTCCTCAGGACTTTGCATGTCTGAAGCCTGTCTGGGGTTACTGATTTGCACAACAGCAGGAGCGATTCTCTCTTCTGGTTTCGCTAGAGGTCTTATGCAGAAGAGATTTCTGAACTGGTCCCTTTGCTTGTAATAAATACAGAAACACAACCTGCAGAGTGATGTAGCAAAGAGTCAGTAACCACATTTTTTTTAATGTGAAACTTTCAATGTGCATAAAAGAATCAGCTCTGTGCAGCTGGGTGATACACTGAGTGCTGATAAGCTGTTCCTCTACAACTGCAGGGAGGGCTTTGGGCTTCTCAATTTGCCTTGTCTATGAAAGACCTTTTATTCTGTTCTTTTTTTTTCTTTCTTTCTTTCTTTCTTTTTTTTTTAATATATATACATTTTAGCATGGGTGGTCACTTAATTTCAGTGGCATAAATGCTTCTTGCACTGCACATGCATTTCAGTGATGTCTCTCTCTGGATAACTGGGCAGCACAGGTTGTACAGAAAAAGAACTGCATGGACAAAACCTGATGAAGAGTGAGATGTGTGTGTGCTGTACCTCTGAGCAAGGGCTGAGCGAGCTGACACGGCTGGCAGCTGAGAGTGGAGTGCATGCACGGCCGTGGTCCTGCCTGGAGCTGCTCAGCTGCACTGCCCCATGCTGCAGGTTGAAGGCTGCACCCTTCGTGTGTTTAAGCAGAATGCCACCAGCCAGCTCTAAATGTGTTTACATCCACGGTAATCCTGGCACACGTGGTGTCTGCCACACTGATAGTGTGTGAGGAGTTAGTGGTTTAGTGAATGAGCTGCTGCATGGGTGAAGCCTTCAAATGTCTTTTGCACCAATATAGTGCAGGATGGCCACAGCCCAAGGATCCCTGCTTGGAAGCCATGGTCAGCAGTGGGGGCAGGTAATGTCTTTTATTGGAAAGGTTCTCTCGTTTTGTGAGTTAAAAGGTAAAATGCCTAGTGTTGCTCCTTTCAGCTAGGCACAGCAACAAGCAGAGCCCAAGCTCTGCTGTGCACCAGTCCACGCCCAGATGCTGGGGGACCAGCAGAACAGGATGTATGTAAGCTGTGAGATGGCCCTGCCATTGAGCCTTCTGCTACAGTAGTGTGTTCAATGTTAAATACTTTAAATAAAGAAACAAATGGATCAACTGGAGATTGCTGTTTTCCACGAGGATGATGGGAGGTATACTTAAAATATGAGGAAAGACAGAAAGAAAGTTGTTCGCTTTCCTTTGAGGAGTGGAGGGAAATGTGGTGATAACCTTCAGACAAGCAGAAGGTTACAGCAGAATGAAAGGCAATGTGGTATTATTATACATCCACTAGTGCCAGGGCAAGAATTAATGGGTTTATATTTCAGAAAAAAAGAAAATAACTTTAGCAAGAAGTTTCAGCAGAAAAAGTTATTAGGAAATACTTTCTCTGGAAAAGGAGAGTGAAATGTGGGAAGTGGTTGCCTGAAGATGGTGAAAATTGACACTGAAGCTTTTAAAAATAGGTCTGAGAAATACCTGTCAGAAATGATGTGTAGCCAGTCCTTAAAGCACAGGGATGTACTACCTGATTTCTTAGGCCTCTTCTGGCCCTGATTTTTATGGTGTATTTTTTAAGCCTTTAGTGTAAAGGCTTTATCTCTCAAACTGATTTTTTTTTCTCTTTGCCTGTTTTTTCTTAAATCCAGCCTCGTTCTTGGTACTGTGATTTTTTTTTTTTTTTTAATGGCATTTCACTTCTGTATCTCTATGAAATAAGTCATTTTCATAAAGTGCTCCATCAAGCAAAATTCTCTCTGCTGTTTGAGGACATAAAATTGGTTCTTATTGTGAAGAAAATGCAGGTGCAATACTGTTCAGCCACATTTATTAAAGATTCACTTAAGCTACTGTAAACTGGCCAGAAACACAACGAATACAACGGACTGCTCCTGGATTTACATCGGGTGCCGGTGGGAGCAGAGTGGGGCTGTTTCCATGTACAGGTGTCTGGAGGACGGGCTGTGCTGCTGTGCTCACGCTGAGCGCCAGACTCCTACCTGCAGCGAGCACCTGCAGGCTGGTGATGTTACGGGTGGCAGTAATGAAGTCAGCTTTGCAGTTTGTTTCTGGGATGATAATGAATTATGGGATCTACTGCATTGTCCAGATGACTTACCTTAACCATGTCTTGCATCAGTGTTTATTACTCCCTGCCTTTCAGTATGCCAGGCTGCTTGATGCCTTTTGTATTGGTGATGCTTTGGTAGTCAGATAATCAAGTCACATATTGTACTTAGTTTTAGTAGAAATGAGTTTCTTGTCCCTCTCTTCACAAATTCAGCAAGTAGCCACCAAACGTGGCCACCAATCCTTCCTAAAATGATGAATGCCTGACTTCCAAGCTTGGCTCTGCCACAGATTTGACTTGCAACTCTCAGCAAATTGTTTCTTTCTTCTGCTCAGTGACTCACCCGAGTGGAGCAGATGCTGCTTCCTTACATTTCAGCTTTGCCAGGTAACATGTTTGCATGTTATACTTTGCATACAGCCTAGTACAGCAACTGTAATTAAATCCTGGCAGAAGTCAATGGAAAGGCCAAATGATCCAGGGGTGCTGCTAATAGTAAAGCCAAAATTCACCCACCAGAGAAATAACTGGAGGACTTCAGTGCATTCTAAAAGCAGACTGACCTCCTTTCTGAAGGCTAGGTTTTATATCTTCACACTTGCTAGGCATTTCATCACTTCCTTCAGAGACCTTGGTTGAAGTGGTATCTTTGGTTCTCTTTCTTTTCCTTTTTATTTTTCTTTTCCACATTCTGAGATGTTCTTGGACTTTGTTTCTTCTTTGCACTTTCTGCTATGTAGAAGACCAGAACTGCTTGAGGACAGAGGCAGCATGATGGTTTAAATAAAGCTCTGGTATAATTCATCAATGTAGAATTTTCAAGTATATCACAGGGGAATGCCCAGATAAAGTGATAAGCACTGTTGCTATTAGTGAAAACAGTTTGTGTTACTTTATATTTTTAAACAGTCTCTGCTCTATCAGCCAAGCTTGCTCAGTTAACTTATTCAGAAGATCCTATCTGATCCAATGTAAAGATTTCATGCAATTTGGTAAGACTTGAAGTGGGATCTATTGAAATATGGATACACTGCTTACCATTTTTTTATATCTTTCCTGGTATCTCCAGTTCCAGAGAAGTCAGGTTCTTTAAGGGTGCCAGAAACGTTGCCCCAGTGCATCAGAGTGTGTGCATGAAGAAGTCTCCCTCTTGTAATACTATCTGTGAGATTCTCAGAAACTGGGAGTGCTGGCCAAAATAACTCCAGAGGGACCAGAGGCAGGCCAAAACTAACATGGTTTTAAAATCTAGTTCTGTATGCTTGCATGCAGCTTTTCTAGGAGCTGTTTCTTCAGTGAGTGTGCTGATGGGATTTCTAAAACTGAAATAAAATAAGGGTCTGTTCCTCAGGTATTTGTCCATGCCACAGTCTGAAGTCACTTGCTAAGAGAGCGTGGGCAGTAGTGTATAACATGTATAAATAGCAGCTGGCTCCTCTTCTGTCTCATGAGTAACTCGTGCCAGACTGCTGCATTCCTGGTGCGCGTGTTTGAGATGCAGAGTGAGTTAGGTTAGAAGAAATTGCATGGAAACTGTCTGCATAGCTTTGAAAAACTATACAAATCTGAAAAATATACTCTCACTTAACTTTTGGTTACTTGCTGTGATGAAATCTGGCCTCTCAGTGGCTCCCTGGGTTGCTTTCCCAGGTGTGTGCCAGGCACTTGTGGACCTTGGGGATAAGTGTTCAGCTGATGCTGCCTTCAGAGATTTTTGGGAATTGCACTGCCCACCCTCTCACACTTCACTTCTTTAGGAGGTGTGTGAGAGGCACTAGCAAAACAAAAGCTTTGCACAATAGAAAAAGCTTTGCACAGGTGGCATTTATTCCGCAGTTGCTTTGCTCAGGGCTTAAGCACAGGGCTTTGCAGGTGGAGAGCAAAGCAAATCATCTCCTGCCTCTGGAGATCAGTGTGCCCTTGTGACTCCCTGGGAGTCCGTCTGAGCTCGATGAGTCACGTTTTTCCCTTTTCCTTCACTGAGCCGCTGATTTGGGAGGCTATTGAGAAACCCTGACAGGAGTAAAATGGAGTTGCTGCTCCTTTCAGAATATTTTGCTTCCTCTGTTATCTCCTTGCATCCTCCTGGCCCCTTCCTGCAGGGAATCCTGCCAGGTTATTTGCTGCAGGGGGACCATGGCGCTGACAAAAAATATTCTCCCCCCATGGGAACCATCCTCTTGTTTTCAATTCAATCCCTCTTGTTTTCACTTCAGTGGAATTGCACTGAACTGGGGGAATCAGTCTTGTTACCTCCATGCTACTGCTCCCTGAGGTTTTAGCCCAACAGGGAGGTGGAAAGAAGAGGAGCAAGTGTGTATGTTCAAAATGGATTGGGCAGCTCATTAAAATGAGACAAGAGGTTGTAAACTGGGACATGAGATCATAAACTGTCATCATACTACATCTATTTCATTTTTCTGAGAAGTTCTTCTTTGTGGCAAACCACTGTTTGTTTGATCCTAAGTATTAGTGGAGGGCTCTTTATTTACTAGATGTTGAAAATTGACAAAATCTTATCTTTAAATTATTATTTTTTCTGCCAGTTTTTTTTCCTGCCCTCCATATTATGAAATGCTGTCTTTGCAACTTCATCAATACTGATGTTCTTACAATTTCTTTAACCAGCCAGAAAACAAACTGTTCTTTTATTTTCCTCTCCTTTCACGAGCTAGAAACAAAATAAAAGTTTGTAGCTGCTTTAAAAGACCTTTATACTATTTACCATGATATTTTTACTTCTGTGAGAAAGCACAAAGTATCCAAAGTTGAGTTTTCTAGTAGACTTCCCAATGGGATTATAGATAGAGACTCAGGAGTGAAGTGCCACTGGTGGCTATCTGATATTTTATGGATAAACCATCACCTACTGGGTAGGGGCTCCAAAAAGCTTTCTGTCAGCATCTCCTAGCAAACAAGAGACCGTGCTGACCTGTAAATAACACCTAGTTCTCTTATTGTCTGACAGGCTAGGCTAAATATGGTTTAAAAGAAAGAGTACCCTTTCAAATTTGGAGATAATAAAATGCAGTTGTCTGCAGAAGATCAGTACCTAATCTATGCGGGGTGCCCATATACAATCTGGTATATTTGGGCAAGAGAGACTGGGGAGAGGAAGGAGGAAGGAACTTTGATGCAATAGGAAACTTCTGAATTTATCCAGGCAGGTCCTCTGCACAGCTCTTGGGCTGAAGCCTTATATATAGTCTTTGCTATTCTTAGAGCATGCAGCAGAACAAAGGCTCCATTTGAAGAAGCTCTTTTATAGCTTGCCAATATAAAGAAGGCTGTGCAAAATGATATGATCATTTAATTGAACATTGTAAATAGATATTCTGCCCCAGACGATAATTTTACATTAGCTCACTTTCCTGCCACATCTAAACTTTGTAGACTTAACAGAATGAGAGAGATTTGATTAAATTTTCTGGATTTATAAACATTCATCTTACTTACATGTGATTTATAAAATCAACTGAGTCAATGGAACAGTGATGGAGCCTTCTTTCTATTCATTGAAGTAGAAGCTAGATTAACTTAATCCCTTTGCTGGTTTGACCTTAATGTATAGTTATGAAATGAAGACCTATGAATTCTGTGAAATCCAAACCTCAAAAGTGAAGAAGGCCTTTTACTTTTTATAATGCTGCCACAGCTTCCCCTATTAATTAGGATTAATTGGGATTATTAAAACTGGTTCTGTGCAATGCAATAGAACTGGTGGTACAGGCTTGAGTCAGACAGATGTAGTATGCAACTGCATTTTGAATGGCTGCTGCCAAAACAACAAGCTAATGTGACAACCACTGCTGGCTGGGTCAAGCCACAAAGTGTCTCAGCTTGCATGGCATCAAGGGGTCTGCTTTGTGCCCGGTACATTGTGGGTTATGAGCAGTATTGCACCGCAGAGGTGTTTCTTGGTAGCTCCCTCCCTATCACAGCCAGCTGCTGCTCTTCAAGGTTCAGGTGCCTCTTCAAGGTTCTCAACAGCAGCTGCTTCAGAGTAGGCATCTCACCCAGCTCCTTTTCACTGCCATCCTGGGCAATGCTACACCAGCCTGAATCTGCAGCTAACCACACCCTTATCAGTGGCTGCAGTTACACCAACACTCTCTGCACTGCAGACAGGCTTTACTCTTTGCTGAGGACCACGTAGAGCAGTGTATGGCAGGTGCAGAGAGGGAGCTGGTGGGGATGGAGCCAGACCTTGCACCCGCTGCTGGCCTTGGGCAAAGGGGAGGCCTTACTGGGGAATTGCAGAAATCACATTCCCATTTAGGATGCCGCGAGACAAAGTTTGGATCATCCCCTGAGCACCCTTGTCAAAGGGCCAGCCAGACCTAGGGCAGGCACATAGTTAATCCACCAGGATCCTCCCTGGAGAGGTTTTGATCCAGCACCATGAACTCACAATAGATGAATGTGTTGTGTCATGGGGCCGTGACATTTTTCTCATGGCCTCTAGATATTGCATCTCTCAAGAAGAAATCAAGAGTATTGAAGTAAAGCATACATTTTTTAAAGCATTACCAGACTGCATTTTAAGTGCATGGCATCTAGGAAATTACTGGAAGTACTAACCTACAGCCATTTTAGCTTAGCCGATTCTTCCATGCAGTGCCGTGTACCAGCTGAATTTTGTGTTGTTTCCCTGCTGTAACCCTAAGCTGTGGGCAATGAAAATCATGAAAGCATGAAATGAAGCTGCATGGCAAAGGTGTCATGGTGGCAGAGGGGCACCCTGGGTTCAGTAAGGAGCGATAAGTCACTCCTTCCTGTGGTGATCGCTCTGGGTGGCTTCTGGAGAGAAAGCCTATTTTCCTGTGTTCAGTTTTGCTGTGGTGTTGGAATTCATAATAAATGTGGTAGTGGTTTCTCTCATTTCTCTTATGATTCAAACCATGCATTTTTGACATGGCAGATAGCTGCAGAAAATGTGTGCGTAAAGGGCTAAGCTGGGAATGGGAACCAGAAGTTGGAGCTGCCCAACTTCTGTGTGTCTGGAGTCTCAGCTGGAAGGCTGCTTTGCGTTTGTTTGATTTGCATTGGTATACTGTTACATCATATATGTGATACAATAGATTAAAAAAAGCCATGTGGCTCTCATCAAGAAAAAGTGAACAACTATGCACTTCTAGTAATTATTACCATATGGCACTTGTGCTGTTTCTACATATATATTTGAGTCACTTATATCCCACTGAAATGCTATTTTTTGATCTGTGAGAAGAGTTGAAACAACACGTTTATTGCTATAATAATGCCTTTTTTCATTTCAGCTCCTTACATCTACTCTGTAGCCACATCCTATGTGCCCATGGAATCTCTGTGCAAGAAAGTGAGCTTCAGATGTGTTTGCTTAATGTAATTTAAGCAAATTTTTAAGCAAATGGATTAAGCAAGTCATTTTCCTTTTAAATTATTTTTAAACTGGTGGTGATAATGCAAAACAGAGGCAGGAACGAACTTCCATGTGGGGGAATTCGGCATGGCAAGTGGAACAAGTTGTTGCTTCACACGCAGGTCTTACGTATCAAATCTTTTCTGAGCGAATTCACATAACACCAGAGTGTGAGTGGTCATATTTAATCTTGTCAGTGGCATTTTCTATGCTGCACAGTTTGGACTAACCTGCTTTAAAGCTCTGCTCCTTTAACTCGTGCTGTTATTGTCTGCTACAGTTGTTGACTCAGTAGATTTTCTGATGTGGTCTGGGAATGAGTTCTTTTGGACTTTCACATTATCATATTACAATATACACCACACATTATTTATACTGGGGGTTAATTACATCATCTGAATGGAATTCATTTTCCATTGTATCTACAAGTTTGTATTTTAAAATACTATTTTCTCTTATGGAAATTCAGAATAAAAATACATTGATTCTTCAGGAAATGAGCTCTGCATCATGATTTTTGGTATATGTTTGGCTTTAAACAAACATGTTTAATTGTAATAATTAACCGGGAATTGTTATTACAGGATGAAATACATCACTTCTGAGCTGTAATGGAATATGGAATCTATCCAGCTAAATGTAGCAGATAAATAAAATAAATAGTATTAAGCCTTCTCCAAGGGACAGAGCTGCTAAGTAAAACTTATCCATGTTTAGTGTAATCTTAACTCGTCTCTTCTCTCAAGCATTTCTATTTAATTTTAAAATAAAATTTGGAAAAGTTTCTTGGGACCAGGAACTGAAATACGTAATCTCATTCATGTGAAAAACAAGTGGAAGACAGCATGTCATTGTGTGAATACTTATTTTTTGTTTGGCTGTCAACACATAAATGTGAAAATAAACTGGAAAGATTAACTAAAAAAAACATTTTTTGTCATGGTTTATTGGTGAATTTAAAACCCTAAGTTCATTTTGGGTCAAACAAACATTTCGTTTTCTCCCTGAAACAAAGCGCCTCATTGAGCGTCGAGAGAAGCCAAAGCAATGAAGGGCTGGATTCACAAAATGGAGGAAGTGAGTCCTTCCCTTGCCCTGTGCTGCTTTCACCCTGCAGCGGCGAGGAGACTGCATTTTGCGGGATGTGGACACCTCTGCCTCACTCTCCTCATTTAACTGGGCTGCTCTGAGCCAGCATCTCCCATCTCCCAGGTCCATGCCCTCACCACGGCTGTCCTCGTCCCCCAGGGGTGGCCGCTCACCCTGGCACGCTTGGTCCCCTTTTATGCGGGGAGAAGACCCCACACCCCGTCCTGCCGGGAGCGTACCCCAGGGAGGACCCTCCTGCCCCAGCCTTCGTGCCCCTGTGTGCAGAGCCCAGCAGCCTTGGTGCTCCACGCACCTAGCTCAGCCTTGTGCTGCTGGAGCTGTTCCGTGCACCTAGTCGAATTTAGGCTTTGATTCACGAGGAACTATGTTTTTGAGCATGTGTGAGAAACTCTCAGGCGTGACTGAAGCTCAGCTTCCACACTTCCTTTTCTCCCTTTGAAAGCAAATCAGTCTGAAAGTGCTTTGGATATTAAAAATAAGAGAGCTCTTTTCCTCCTCTTCATCCCAAATGAAAAACAATACAGGAACGTTATTTTTTCCTCCGATCTTATAAATAAAACAATCCCTTCCCTCAGATGGCCTTGCAGGAGAGTCTTGTCTGTGCTGCACAATGGTAGAAGGAGACCTCTGAAGTACTGCCAGCCCAGCTTGCTTTGAAACTGGAGGCAGCTGGGCCATGTCGGCCCAGGAGAGCCTTCCTGAGCGGTGGGGCACTGGGTTGAGAAGTCCTGCTTGATGTTCCTCCTGTTCTGATGCCTGCGGCAAGAGAAACTTTGGCCTTTTTTCTCCTGCCCCACCGCTTCAGTTTGTGTACTCAGTATGGTTTCAGCTGCAGGCTGGTCACAGGAGGCGGCCCCGAGACACAGAAGTGTTGCTGCAATCCACAGCTGATACTGGTCTTCAAAATCCATTTGTAAAGACAATGCTCACTGCTTTCTGGTGACTTAATTATAGGTAAGAAAGCATGATGAAACTTCAGGGCAAGAGAGTGAGTCCATCCTTACCTGGTGACCTTCATCTGTGCTCTCTGAAGCATCCAGGTTGGTGCACACATGTTTGAAAATGTCCACATTTTCCATGCATTTTCACTTGACAATAGTGGCCAAGAGGTCTTGCAGAAGAAAGATAATTATTTTCCACCGCCTTTGTGTATTTCCTCACAAAAATCTGGACTGAACTGGAAACCAGTTAAACAAATCCGTTTGATCGCCTTGTAAAGCTTTCCTGGTTGACTCCCTGTTGTGCTGTTGAAAACTGGGGGAAGCTGGAGGAAGGATTTGTCAAGATGAAAAAAACCCGAGTCACCAAGTGCACATGTGTGTATGTGTGTGTCTGTGCACACAGAACAAAAGAAAAGGGGGAATTATGAAGCTGTTAATTTGTTAGTAATGAACGGAGAGTTGCCAAGGCCCAATCTTCATTCATGTGCTGTGTTTAGTTGCAAAGCATAGAGGCTTGGAAAGCCCCCCAAAGTAGGGGCTTGGAAGGGTTCTTTCCGTCTGTGTTTCCTCTGGAGGCACCAGGGTTGGTGTGGCACTTTCAGCCCCATAGGATGCAGCATATCAAACTCATTAAAAAATTCACCCCAGGCCTACAAATATGCAAGAGCTGATTCAGTACGAGCAACCAGAGATACAAGACACAGAAAGAAACTGAAAACCGAACTGTGCTTTGGGTCAAATTGAAAGTTGATGAGTGAGAGGACTCTAATTTAATACAAAAAGACTGCCCCCTGCTCAGTAAGACACATATTTTCTCCTTGTGGCAGTCTCTCTAGAGGTGCTTTCTACCATTCAAACAGGAAATAGTGCAATAGTCTGGGGGGCCCAAATCACTTTCATTTTTCTCTGTGCCTGAGACTTCCTTGACTCCTTATACAGGGGAGCATCAGCAAACCCCCTCCTGGACTGGGGTTACTGTGGGCTAGGAAAGTAAGTGCTCAACGTACTCTACTGCAGCAAAAGCTATCTTTTGGGTCTGCTTTTTGTTTTTAATCTAGGAATGAGGGGGAAGTTCATGGACAGTTACCAAACCATTACAGGTGGCTGAAAATATTTAACTCCGCTTTTTTAATAATAGGCAAACATTTACACTTAAAAAAAATGGTTCTAAGATCTAGCTGACTCCCTAGAGCCATTCAAGAAGTTACTGACAAGATCAGTCTGGGATGTGGGATTCACTCCACGAAAACAACCTTTTCCCTTCTTCCAGGGTAGAAATTCCCTGCAGGTGCCAGTCACCACTGTGGCCCCATCTGTATGAGCCAAGACTGAGGGGAAGCACTGTAGCTAAAACAAACACCTACTTTGCTTGTGAGGGGTCTTTCTTCTGGTAAGTTATGAGGGCTGAAAGGCTCTTTTTTAACTTTGGAGAGGGAATCACATCTGTTGAACAGCAGCAGTGCTTGGGTGGAAGGTTTCTTTACCTCGTTGGCGTGGGTGCACAGGGAGTGCTCGTTTGTGGTTCGGTTGGTGCAATGCTGATGGTTAATGAGGTTACCATTCTCCCAGGTTGCTACTAAAGGATGTCCTGCCCCCTCCCTCTCTTTGGCTGGTGCTGCCAGAACCTGCCTGGGTGATTCAGCTGCTCCTCTCTTGGTGAGGTCCTCCTCAGCCAGCTTCATGGTTTGAACTCCTCCGGGCCCAAAACTTGGGCCTAATATGCTTGGCTGGACATAAATCAAAGCAGAACTAGAAAAAAAAAAAAAAAAGAAAAAAAAAAAGAAAAAATTGTTTGTGTTTTAGAGATATCATATCATTCAGACTTCAAAATACAAATTCTGTTTAAAGTCTTTTTCCCTCCCCTGCGGTTTGGGCTCATTAGCTGCTAGACTTCCTTAGTCTCAGATACAGTTTTAGTATAGATTAAGAAGGAAAACAGGATCTTTGTGTTATACGTATGTCTAGATTGTGCAGTGATTGCCAGTGTATTTTTCTTCTTCCAGCTGTATGTCAGCTTGGGATGAACACTTCATTGTTGTAAAGCCACCTGTACAATTGCAAAGTACCGGCTGAATCTGTCCGTGGTGCAAAGAGGAAATGAAGAGACTTCGATCCTCTGAACAGAGCATCTTATCACCCGATGATGGTGACTTGGATTAGCTTTTGCTATGACCTTCAATATGAAAAATGACCAAGCCTTTTATCTACCATGGTATCGCTCTACCAAGGCTATCCTGAGATGGCGTGAAAATGAGCTACAGAGATTTGTCCTGCTCCTTGCTGTGTGAGGCTGGTGTGCCATGCACAGCAGGGTGCTGTGACACTGTGCAAGCTCCTGGTGGTCTCCTGGCCCAGACTCCCAGCCCTGCCCCATGCATCCTCACTGGGGTTCAGCCCGTGCCACCTCCGTGGCACACACAAAGAGTGACACTGCTGGCAGTGCTGTGAGGTTCCGGAGATGTATTGTAGGGAATAATTCCCCAGGGTAAGCGAGAGTAAACAAGTGTTTTGTTTGTTTTTCACCCTTTCTGGAGATGCCTGGATTTCCTCACCTCCCAAGCTATTGACTGAGGTCACCATAGGGATGACCGTGTGTCCGCAGCCTCATGGTCTGGTGTAAATGCTAGTTTTCCCCCAAAGCTGTGGCTCTGTTCCCTGCTCCTGACACCAGTTTGCCCAGTCTCCCCTGTTCTGGCATTGATGTTTACGTGGCCAGCAGTGTTGGTCACCCTTCTTTCTGCTGGGTTAGGTAACCAGCCAACAGAAAACTGGTCAGGAGGCAGCAGCAAAAGGGTGGCTTTTCTCCTGGCTGAGTGTTCCCACTGCTTCCCTCGCTTGTTTGGGCATCCTCAGGGAGATGGATTGTCAGAAAAATAACAGAACCACAACAAAAACTAAGGGATTTTAATTTCCTTAGGGTTCATCTCTCCCATGTTTGCAGGCTAGAGGAGTAACAGAAACAGTGTAAGAGGTGGGACAAGGACTTTCACTTCTGGCATCAGCTCAGCCATACTTGGCTCAACTCTGACAAGAAGCAGAAGTCCCAGTCTCTAGCAGGCTTTGGCTGTCATTTAATATCATGTGATATGTTAGGGATTTGGCTCATATTTGCTTGTCAGGCAGCTAGAATGGGTTAAAATGTTCTTCTCCCTCAGGCGCACATCTGAGTTCCTTTGCAGAAGGGATCAGGGTGCCAAGTTTTTTCTTCAGGGCTGGCATCTGCCGCTGGGTGATGGCCTCTGGCAGCAGGCAGCACGGAGGATACTTCTCTGGGCGTCGTGGCTGGATTTGCAGGAGCTCGTCTCCCCAGCCCCTCGTGCGTAACGGGGCTCAGGGGCTCTGCCTGGCAGTAAGCTGGAGGGTCCCGCACAGCCTGTGAGAGGAGGCGACTGGCTGCTGTATTTCACCAGGAGTAATATTTTTTTCCTGCAGGGTAATGTGAAAGGATTGTAAACGATGCACGTGGTTCCCTTCCAGGCTCACCATGCAAGAATGGTCTTTTTGTGTGTGTGTGTGTGTGTGTGTGTGTGTTGCCTCTTCTGTCTCCTCCCCAACAGCCATTTCTTCTCCAAACAGTAACAATGCAGTTCCTTTAGTTTCTCATCCTAGCTGAGCCCTTTGATCAATCTAGTATTTCTCTGAACCTTTTCCAAAGTTTCTCTAGTCTTTCCACCTTGAAGGAGCCTCACAGAAAAATGTAAACCCTTTTTTTCAGGCAGAATATTTCTTGTTCTTCTGCTTTTTTTTTTTTTTTTAATGAATACTCACAACACTTTACATAAAACCATAAAACCTAGGCTGACGTGTCATAGGAATTTATTGAGTATTTCTGTTCATTCCTGGCTTAGGGCCCAACCAAAAGCCCATTGAAGTCTTCGGTGGGCTTAGAGCAATAACCTCTGTTTGAAAACTTACAATGTTCCTTACTCTGGATAACTGCTGTACCTCAGGATTTCCCTTCTTTAGACATATGCTCTCCTGCTCTCCTTCCTTGCTCCTCTTGTCACTTTGGGGGACGTTTTGCCTACATGACCTGCACAGCTCTGTGAGTCTAGAAAGAAAAGCGAAAGTGCTGCAGCTGCTGGCCAGCCTCTGCTCCTGCCTGCGTCTGCTTGTGATCTGGGCCCCAGCTGCTACCCTGCTGTTGGATGTCAATGTTACAGTTGTTCTCAGACCTGGTTCTGTTGCGAAAAACATGCAGGAAGGATTGTTCAAGGGACTTAAACTCCGCTGAAATGCACCTGCTGTTCTACTGCTGGATTTCTGATTCTTCTCTGCTGCCTTCCTCTCCCTTATACTCTTCTCAGTGTAGCATGACTGTGGGTTCATATAGCTGTGCAATGCAAAATACACCAGATTTAAAAACAAAACAAAACAGAAAAAGCTCCCACCCTGAACTGAAATTGCCCCTTTAAAGCTGCAACACCACGTTTGGCTGTGATCCAGCCTGCAGGCTTTCCTTGGAATTGCTCTTTAGGACGCAGATTCCTGCAAGAACAACAGGAACCTGATCAGCTGGGCTTTGCCAGGCAGCTAAGCCCACTGCAGTCCAGGAGAGGATCTGCTTGTTCCCCTCCTACAGGCTTCTCTGGGGTTGCTTGCAAACAAGGGGGAGTAAAGGAAGGGGATGGAAGGACAGAAATGTAGCAGTGGTTTTAAATCCTCCTGCTTCTTGGAGGATTTAAGTCATGTAGGTGAAATAGTTCAAGCTTCCATTATGGAAAATGCTTATCTTTGTTTCACATGTTCTTTCTGCTGTGTTTCATTAAAAGCTTGTTTCAGTGTTGGACTGTGCTGAACTCTTACTGGGAAAATTACTGCTCTTTGTTTTCTGGCCTGATCTGGTTGCCTTTAGAGCTAAAAGAAATCTGTTACGTTCGATAGGTAAATGGGGAGGTGAGAACAAGTGTTTCAAAACCAAGTGCGTGCTCTGAGTGAACAGATCCGAAGACTGAGGTCCCTTGTGTGCGCAATGGTATAATTGAGGGCAAAAAGCACATGGATGGAGCTTATTCATTTCTAATTTGGGCAATGAGGAGTCTACCCACTTCTTACTGTCTGGCTTGGGATGACAAACAGGTGAGCCTGTCCACTTTGTTTTCCACCAGGACATGGCTGGTTTGCAGTGCCACCTCAAAAGTGGCACATATTTGTGTTGCTCCTCACAGCAAGTGCTATTTAGGGCCATATATGCACTGTTGCTATTTAAAGCTTCTGTGCCAAGTCAGTGTCTGAAACACTGCCTCTGACCTGGCTGGCAGGACTGACAGTGTGGTACGCATGGATCAACATCTCCTTGCTCTGAGCTGACTCACGGGTGAGGTCTCTGAGGCAAGAGTTAACTCAGGGCAAGGTCTCATCCCAAATATCTCAGTCATGCTTAATTTCAATAAATCTGCCAGTATATTTTGCTAACAAGGATGAAATGACCTCAAATGTTAGTGTAATCTCTGAGTTTATTTATTTATTTATGTATTTTCTGCCGGGAATGAAACATTTATTTCTGTTGCTTAGAAAACCCAGCCAAAGCTCATCCATACTTCTGATGCTGGATGCAGTCCATAAGCAGATCGTGATTTAGTTCTGTGTGACATAGAGTTTTTTTTTTTTTAAAGGATATAGTTTATATAATTGTATATGCTAGTTCTTTAAAAGCCCATCGACTGAGCTCTTTCTTCATAGTACTCGAATGAGAACACAGTGTTTTCTGTATTGTTTGGAATAGCCTGGGAAACAATGCCTCCCAGTGTGAACAGATCTCCTTCAGTGCGCTGGCAAACTCATCTCGGAGGAATGTGGTTATCGACTAACCCATGATTTCTGATAGCAATAGCTAAAAAGAGTGGAAAAGTACTCGGCTGCCTGCAGTCCAATAGCATAGCAGCTTACTGACGCGCATGATAAAGTTGGTTCTATTTAAAATGGCCATAAATTCTGTTGGCCTAACACAGCATCCTGGCTCTCCAGTGGTGGTAACACAGCTGTGGGTGAAGGCCTCCAGTGGTGTAAACTGGTGCAGACTGGTGCAGCTCCATCCACACCCGCTGAATATTTGGTCTTGCTATACTTTACTCAGTATCGCTTGCAAAGCACATACTCGGAGTTAATGCTTGCACTTGTGGGAAAACGTTTGGATGGAAAATGTAATAATCCATTGTTACTGCGAGTGTCTGGATTCAATGACTGAGAGTTGGCATTGGTTTGTAAAATATAAAATAGGGAACACAAGGAAAAATACACTTGCACAGATATTTTTTTTTTTTTTTTCCCCTGGGTGAAGATTGGGAAGAGAACAGGTTTTGTGCCATTTCTCCAGTGAGAGGAAGGGAGCTGAGGGATTTCAATTCTTGGAATACCGCCAAGGTTGCTGACATTTGTCCTTGCCTCAACTTGGAGGCTGCCCAAATTTTGGGAGTGAGCTACTACTTCCACCCCATGTCCCACATGGACGGCATTTGGGTAACTTTCTGGGGACGGCTGAGCTGCAGAAAGGGCCGCTGAGGGACTACTGCCTCCCATGCCACAAACTCTGGCTCACAGGGGAGCTGCTGGCTGCTCAATAGCAGTCTTAGGAATGGGCCGTGGTGAGGATGGAAGCCGGTGGTTTGCGTCAGGTGGTGAATCAGGAGTGCAGGGTGCTGATCTGATTTCTGATAAGTGCTTGAGCTCTGACTTTGGGTCAGGAGCACAGAGCTCCTGTTTCTCCCAGTGCAAGAGAGACATGGGCATACTGGAGAGAGTCCAAGGAAAGGCTGTAAAGCTGAAGAAGGGACTGGAGCACCTCTCCTATGAGGAGAAGCTGAGAGAGCTGGGACTCCTCGGTCTGGAGAAGAGGAGTCTCAGGGGGGATCTCTTCAATGTCCATAAATACCTGAAGGGAGGGTGCAAAGAGGATGGAGCCAGGCTCTTTTCAGTGGTGCCCAGTGCCAGGACAAGAGGCAGTGGGCACAAACTGGAACGCAAGAGGTTCCCTCTGGGCATCATGAAGCACTTTAATGTGCAGGTGTCTGAGCACTGGCACAGGCTGCCCAGTGAGGTTGTGGAATCTCCCTCCTTGAAGATCTTCAAAACCCACCTGGACGTGGTGCTGAGCACCCTGCTCTGGGTGTCCCTGCTTGAGCAGGGGGCTGGACCAGATAGGTCCAACCTCAACCATTCCGTGATTCTGCGATTCTTGGTCACCACTTCCCCAGGATGAGGCAGGGCTTCCTTCCTCCAGCAGGTGCTGAAGGCTGCGTTCCCCAGGCTTTGTCAGACAGACTTTGGGGGCAGGGAGCAAGGGGGAGCATGGCAGGAATGTGCAGTTGGAGCAGAACCTGCTGATGCTTTCACTGTTCTTCCTGGATTTTGGAGTGGTGTTTGTGAGGAATACCCGAAGAAGTGGAAAGCTGTGCAAACCCGAGGGAAAGCACTTACTGCCATGCCTTTGTTGGAGTGATCAACACAGCTGGGGCTAGCAGTCCTCTGCATGGCACAGCCGAAGCCAAGAGATGCTGCCAAAGCACCCAGCACCCCCAAGACCCTTGGGTCTGCCATGTGCAGCTGGGTGCCTGCATAAACACGGTCATCCAGAGCACTGCCTTGGTGCTTGCCTTTAGCACGCTCATTTGTTTTGCTTTTACATAAATGGCTTTCGTAAGAAACATGCTAACTAGCAGAAAGACCAACAAAAGACAAATCAGCATCGACGCCACAGCTGAGTATTTCATCAGGAAGATTGCCCAGGTCTGGCACCGCCCTGGGCCCCCCCTTCCTCCAGCCACCGTCACTGCTGCCTCGGATTTTAACACTTCAATCTCATACGCAGTGGGGGGGAAAAAGTTCAGCTCCCTCGTGTCGACATGAACGTAGATTTCCTGGGTTGCAGGCTTAAGTGCAAATTTCGGAAGCTTTTTGTTTCGAAACAAAAGGTTTTCAGTTCCTCTGTCTGAGACAAGGAGTGCATACAACATTGTTGCTGAGAGCAGCCGCACCATGGCACTAACAGTGAAAACGGGTCCTTGGCCAAAACCCAGAGCTCATGTCAAAACATGCTACAATAGCACATTTTACTACAGCACAGGAATGTTAATGTGATACAATTAAATATTATGTTGCAAGGAAATTACATGTCCCAAACCATTGCAATATGTATGTGTGACCCTGGGGAAGCTCTTTCTCTCCGCGCTGTGTTTATACTTGTGCCAATTCGCTTTTCCCACAACTCCCCTTTCGCCGTCGCCCTGCAAACGCAATTCTCGCTCCCAAGCCGCCGGTGCGGCCGCGGCTGCCTCTGGCATCCCACGTCTTGCGCAAGGAGGACGGGGGCCAGCTGACCCCGCCGCTTCAGGGAAGCCAGGCACGCTTGCCGCCAGCTCGTTTCCTCACAGGAGACCCCGAGAAGGTGCTTTGCGGGGAATATCTACCAGAAAGCGGGGGCTGTGCCGCCTTTCACCCCTCCAGCAGTTCGTGCCTCAGCTGGGGTGGGAGCTGCTGGGGGCTGCGCTTCCCCCCGCCCTGCTGCGGCTCCTAGGGGAGGACGCTGTGGGCAGGTGCAGATTTCGTGGGCAGGCAATTTGCTGTCCCAGGAGGGCCGGCTGGTGCGGTATCTCCTGCTGTGCCAGGTGGTGTGGCGGCGGTCGGTCCGTAACACCCCTCCGCCTCCTCCCCCTTGCACAAGGCTGGGTGTCCCCGGCCCAATCCTCCCCCCTGGTCCAGAGGCACTTCCCAGAGAGGGGCTGCTGACAGAGGTGTGCTCCCATGCGAGGGCAAAAATAGAGGAGCGTAATTGCATTTCTCACGTGGGACAGATGTCTCGGATGTTATTTCACTGACTGAGTGGTACTGAGTGAGGGGAAGACACCTTAATTCCTGTGTGTCATTGCTGCAGAATATCAAAATGTCTTTAACAGTTGAAACTGCTTTCCTATATCCTACAGACTGGGAGAGAGCCATCACATGGGGAAGTGATGGATTTGCAAGCCAAAGCCTTATATTAGTCATTAGTTGTCTTGCTTTGCTAGTTCTAAGTTAGAGGACCAAAACAGACTACGTCATGAAGAATGTTTAAGCAAGTCATTAATGTTTTTTCACTCTTGAGGCTGGCAGGCCTGCTGTTTCTTGGTTTCTTTGTACGGTCCCGTTCATCACGTCCGAAAAACATCTCTTTTCCTCTTACTCTGCAGGTGAGAGGAGAGGAGAGGAGAGGAGAGGACCAGCCCAGACACAGCTCTCCAGAAGCAGAATTAAAACCTGCTCTGACTCCTGTGCATGACAGGGTCTTTGGGAGCAAATAGCACAGGCTGCCACCAAGCCACCCCAGAGGAAGGCCAAGGCAAGCCAGGCTGCTGCCATGCTTCCTCCAGGGGTGCACACAGGGCCTGGATGCTGATCTGGAGCTTGGAAAGCTGAATCGGCCACACGAGCCTCACGCAGGCAGCAGTGCAAACCTCAGGATGTGTTTGTTGCCACAGCTTGTATGATTTTCATCGGCCATTCGAACTGGAGCCAGTAATTTCCATTGTTGCTGGGGGAGGTGGTTGGGAACAGGGGGAGAAAGGCTGTATTAAGGAATAATTTGGAAATTTTTGTCCTTCTTTCTGTCAACAGATATTTTTTTTTGTGGTCAGACTACTGAATGTTTAATTTTTGGATTTTTCTAAGGATGAACTGCTGCTTTGGGGAAGCAAAACAGCTATGAAAGCTGTAAACTGCTGTCCTAATTTTCTGTCAAAAAGGGAAAAAATTAATTTTGTCTAATCACTGTTTTCAATGCTAACATACTAACATTTTTAGTATGGGCCTTCCTCATCCTCAGTGCTTTCGTCTCGGCAAATGATCCCAGCTGTTGGCAGCCTGGGAACAGCAGGGCCAAGCATCTCCAGAACCTGGCTCTTCCCCACCACCGTCTCCAGGACACCATTCCCTGCTGCCTGCCCACTTGCCCAGGGATGCCTGCCTGGCCAGCCCCTTGGACACAACCTCTTCTCTTTAGCTGTCTAATTGAGCCTTTCTGGGGGATGATTTGGATCAGGTCCAATGCTAAGCACTTTCAGGAGTTTTTTTGGTGACACTGAACCTCAGCTGAACCGGACACACATCGAGACACCTACTGTTTAAGGTTGAACGTCTGTTCTTCTCTCCACAGAGTGCAGGTACTCACATTATTGTCTTTTCCACACAGAACAATCCCAAGTTTCCACTGTGGGATCAGTGTAAATAATTCCTTCTGGTGAGTTCTCCAGACAAAAGACTGCCTATGAGCTAATACTGTGAGGACAATTCCTCCATCTGTAATCCAAGAAAACGACCTGAAATTCTGGGCAACGAGAGAGAGACTCTTTAGAGTTATGCAGGGGAAAAAAAAAAAAAAAAAGCAGTTGCTCAGTTTTCAGAGATCACCAAGCAGTAGTGTTTGCACTCCTGGCTCTTTAGTGGTACTTGGGCTGACGTCTGTACTGGATGTGTCCTGCTTCTGACAACATGCATAATTAGATGTAGCAACTTCATGGGCTTTTTAATCTGTTAAAGACTCCTTGACTAATATTTATGTTAGTTAAAGTTGTAATTTAATCACATCTTATGCAAGTCCATGCACATTTTTATGCACGCAGTGGGTCAAGTTCTTTCCCGTAGGCAAGGTCTGTTGGTGACAGGTATTTGGAGAGCTGGTTGTAACTGTAGCTATCTGCACAGCATCCTGCATATTGTCCTTACCTGCAGTATCTGGACAATGCAAACAGTGGTTAAAAACTGCTGTGGTGTGACCTCTTCTTCTTCCATGCCTTCAGCTGCTGCCTGTCTTGTTGCACCCAGAGCTGGAAGGGAGGGTGGTACAGGGGGACTCTGCAGCCTGGTCACTCGTGCTGCAGCAACGAGATTCCCAGTTGGTGCGGAAAGGGAATTCCTCCCCACTGCCCTGCCAGCTAGCTGAAAAGGGGGAATTTGGCCCAGCCTGGAGGCTGTTGGCTGGTGCATCCACCCAGCCAAGGGCCTTTGCCCCGTTGCAGTCACAGCTGCATGACTCCAGCAGCATGCAGACCCCTTACCAAACAAAAGGGGCAGGAAAGGCTAATTGGCATCTCTTTGGTGATTTTGCAGGTCAGTTTCTGTACTTGAGGTAGATTAACAGCAACACATGTGAGTTCTTCTACATAATGCAGTTTATTTCAGCCTCCTATTAGGTTACATCGTGTGCACTATTCCTTCCGTGACACTTGACACAGCAGCTGCCAAGGTTGGTTTCTGGACAGGCCTGTCCTGGGAACAGTGTGTGCTGTGATCTGGATAAAGGGTGCTCAGCCTGCGTGTGTGTCTCTGCTTGCCCCTTCCATTGCAGCTTTGTTGTGGGAACTTTCATGAAACCCAGACCAGCTGCTTCCTAGTTTAACACAAAGCACGTTAATTGGGGCCGCTGGCTTTGGTGAAGTGGCCAGCTCCTACAAGTAGGAGTTGTCTACATATGATGCTTGTCTCCACAAATTGCAGAAGTTTACCTCATCGCAGAATTTGATACAGAGAATATTAAACATTGGTAAGTGAAAGAATATAAAAACTTTGCAGTGAGTCTGTCATGGACCCGTACCTATTAAAAATAACTGTTGACAGATCTGATTTCCACTCATCAGGGTAAAAACGGCTGCAAGGAGTTTCATCTGTGTCTGTCACTGACTATATTTTCTGGTTGCCCTTTTAGTCAGCTCCTTGCACAAATTCTCCTCAAAAGGTGTATATTGTGTAGAGTATAGTGTGTAGTGTGTAGTGTATAGTGTATAGTGAAGCTACCATCCTGAGTCAGCTCCTCTAGAAGGTTATCAGCTACCAAAACCAGAACAATCCCCAACTATAAATGTAGCAGCATCAGGAGTGGAAAACTTTGCATTCTCTTACTATGATTAACTTGATCATATTTCTGTCAATGTATTTAAGATGATTCTTTTAATGTACTTTTAAAAGATACTTACAAACCTACAAATTCTGTGCACCTTTTACAACATATTCACTTTTCAGAATTGTTTAAGACACGTTGGCAGGCAGAGTCTGTATCTCTCTCATTATGACATCTTTTAGTTTTAGGAGAACCATCCCCGTGTTACTAGTTGCCCAAGCCACTTGCGCAGCGGCACTGACCATGTGAGCACGGTCAGTTTTGTGTCGAGAGGCACTGTCCAAGCCCTTCCCACCCATCCTTGCCCTGGCGTGACCTCCTGAGCCCCTCAAATCAAGGGCAGAGCTCTCCTGATGTTAACAACAGGGATGAGCTCCTAATCCCTGTAAGCACCTTTTCTCAACAAGCCCTTGGTGCACGGAGTTCGTCACCAGCTGTTGGCACAATCGGGGCAGCGTGGCTCTCCTGGCATCGCTGGCTCCTGGCGGCACCAGGCTGGGCGCACGAATGGGCTATGGGTGCAGCTGGCCCCGTGTGGCTCTGCCAGCCCGCGGGTGATGTGGGTGAGGGTGAGGAAGGACCGAGGCTGGGGCTGGAGGCAGCTGGAGGGGTGGCCCAAGGCTGCCATCCAGCAAACACACAAGGCTAAAGCAAAAAAACTCGATGCTTACAAGCCACAGATACCTAATGTGTCTAACATGGTAAGCTTAAGTACTGCTGCCTGGTGGCTGGGTCACATTAGTTTCGGCAGTCAAGTGGTTGATTGCACAGCCAACTATTTTAGCTCATTGACCTTCTGGAGAAGCAAAATAGGAATGGAGCGGTTTTGTGGTTCAGAAGCCCCAGTTTGTTTCCTAGCATGACAACCCTGCTGCTCTTCTCCAGGAAGGTTGCTTTCTTGGCTAGTACCCTTGCAGCAGCAGCCAGAATAATATCAGCAGCCTCATGCCTCAGTTAACTCGGCTTTGCATGACATTAAAGAGCTTGCCAAGGCAATGAAAACGGGAACCTGAGCAGTGGTAGGCGGTAGCCATTCATCTGCTCCTTGATGTTTTCACTGCTGTTGAGCCCCTGTCCTGCTCTGGTTGCTTCTTGCAGTGGCAGGGTAGATAAGGTCGTGTAGAAACTGCATGTGAGAAGGAATGACCTCTTGTCCTTTGAATTTTGTGTTTGTGGCTTGTGTTGTCATGCTGTGAAATTGTTTGTGTTTGGACAGTGTATGGAGAGACGTCCCTGCCTGATGGTTTCATGGAGTGCCTGGGATGGCAGCTAGGCTGGCTTCCTCGGCTAAGTGTGTGCCTGCTCCATGCTGATCATGGCTTAGCCATGTTATGAGCCCTGGACTTAGCCGCAGCCTGGGGGGGGATCTGCAATGCACAAGAGAAAACACCTTGCACAGAAACCTGTGTCTCTGCCGTGCAGCCAGTGGAGGGGTGAGTGGTGGGGAGCAGGGGCAGCATCGTGCCAGCGCAGTGCTCCCCTTCCTGTGCTTGTAGCCTAACAACTTGTAGGTAATGAGACCCAGAGCCACAAAGATGTTTAATCTACCCGAGCAGTGGGGTTCACTGGAAAGCAAATGCTCCCCGGAGGAACTGCCACCATACCCATGGGTGCTCTAGTTTTCACTGGCAATGTCCTGGGGATGCTTTAAGTTTGGTGATGCTGTGCTGTCTGAGAGGCTCGCTGCAAGGTGCTTCCCCAGCTGAGACCGTGAGTGGTTCAGCATCATGAGCTTGGATTTATCTCCCCAGCTGCGAGGTTCCATATCTCAGCTTGTCTTTCCAGGCTCCCTTCCCAGGCCAGGAAGAAAATCAAGCGTGTACAGAGAGAGGTTTATCTTATATTAAAGTGGCTGGTTGCCATCATTCTTATCCAGTAGTTCCATGCCTGGAGACCTGCTCAAGGTGTATGAGGCAGGGATTGGGGTCCCCTCTCTGCCTGAGCCCCTGGATCACTGGGTATAATCCATCCTGCAGGAGAGGTTTCACAGCAATGCCTCCTTGCCTTGTGATGATTCTAGGTTTTTTAAAAGGCTTTTTCCCTAGGCCACTGTTTCTATGATCCCTGTGCCCACAAAGCCTGCTCTGTGCCCATGGGGCACCTCTCCCTTGGGGCTGGGCACCCGCTGGGGCTCCCCGAGCTGCTGCCCAGAGCAATGGGGGGCACAGCCCTGTCAGCCACCCACTCCCCAAAGGGACTGCCTTTACTGCTATTGGCACACTAGCTTAAGATTCAAAAAAGTTGTTGGCAGCAGTTGAACTTCTCCAATTTTTTGTCTCCTCGTGAAACACCAGCAGCTGCCTTGGGCTGCCTTACACCCACATTAGCACCTTGGCATGCACTGATAGTGTGGCAGTTCCATTTCTCCAGCAGCAGCCATTTCTCCTGGCTACTTCTAGAGCCTGCAGAGAGATGCGGTGCTGTGCTCTCTGCCATGGTCTGTCTGACAGCAGACACTGCGTTCCGGCAAGCTGCCTCCCAGCGCGGCCAGCAAGGGGGATGCTCCAGCCACCCCAGCAGCACAGAGCGCTGCCCAGAAAATCACCCGGCCCTGTGCCTCTCCCCAGGGCCCTAATACTAGTTTTTGGTTTTATTCACTTTCCTCACATGGAGATCAAGACCTTAGAATGGAAAACAGAGAGTAGCCTCCAGCTTTCTTTTTTTCCCCCATTAGTGTTTGGGAAAACAGAACTGAAACCAACTGTTTGGGGACAAACTAAAATTAGAATTCCTCATGAATGATGACATTCCCACCAGAAAGGAAATTAGTTAAAATATACTTTTTTCCCCATGGGGCCTGATTCTTCCTTGTGGCGCACAGCGCTCTGCTGTGCAGCAGGGAGAGAGATGCCCAAGTCCGCTGCTTTCACAGCGGAGAGTTGGCTGCTGCTTCATTAGAGCAATTAAAAACAGAGTTAGTAACATGATAAACACATTTATCAAGTAAGTTTGCTCTTTAATTCCCTGGACTTTTTCTGTGAACACAGTGCTGGCAGGGGGTCCTGCTGAGGTCATGAGCATCTAATTGAAATCCCACTGCCCTCAGTTGGTGGGACCAGCATGGCTGTGGTCCCCCTGTGGGCTGGGGACCAGCCACTGTGCTTGGCTGATGCCATCGGCTGATGTGATGTCGTGCTGCTGCCACCTCCCCATGCTCTGCACCCCATGCCCGGCACCCCATCCAGGGTGGGACTTGGGGCAAATAAAACCTCAGGCAGGAACAGCTGCTGGTGATGACCCCTTGTCTCATGAGCCTTAACAAAATGGGTGCGTTGAGGGGAGAAAGGTGCCCTTTGGAGCCTTTGAAGGGCCATGTATTTGTTGCATAAATCAAGTTTGAGGGAGCTCTGCTATTGTGTCCTCAAGAAAAGAGCTGTTATGGAGCAAAGGAGCTGAAGTGTCTGCCGAAGCGTCTATCATGACACAAAGACTTTAGGCTTTAAATAAAGGAACTGTGTGGCTGAATGAAGTAGGCTGACTAAAGCCAATCAGCCTCTTGTACTTCAAACAAAAAAATAAATAAAAGTTTCTCCCAGCCACGTGGCTGGGAATAATGGTGTTGCCTCTGGACTTGCTGAACCTGAGCTGGGATGCACTGATTTATCTGCCTCGGCCAGGCTGGGCTCAACAGCCCTTCCTGACTGTAGGGAGGCTGTAAATATGTACACTCTGAAAAATGCAGCCCTTGCTCTCACTGTGGTAGAAAATGACAACTTGTTTTGGACAGCATCAATGCCAATCAAATCGTAAAAATCAATAAAAATGTGCCATAGAAAAAAAACTTGTCCAGTCTGTTAAGCGAACAGCTCTAGTTGTTTTTAAAGTGGTGATTACTGTGCTGGTAGACTGAGAAAAAATGATATGGGCTGTATTTCTTTTCTTTAACATATTTTAACAATAGAAGACATTTTCAGATCTGGAATTTGGATGTTGATGTAGGTCTGTGTGGCCAGGGCCTGATTCCCTGGAAGCGTGGTCAGCCTAGGTTTCGGGGGCCCATCACAAAGCTCCGTGAGAAGGCCTTCTAATGCTCTCTTTTCCATCAAAATATTAGAAAAGAAAAGCCCATTCCCTTAAAATAGGCTCTTTAGTTCACAGATGAGAAGAAGCTGGGTGTGGGAAGGGGTAAATACATCACATCATTTCTTCCTATCAGAAGAAATCATATCAGCTGTGTGCTGGTTAAAAGCTGAGACGTTCAGAACATGCCCACTACAGATGTTGAAGCTCAAATGAAGCAATGGATGGATGGAGAATGGCTCCCCAGGTGACAGATGCAGACACTAAGCCTGTCCTTTGCATCAGACAGGATCCTGGGCAGAACTCTTGATGGGCTGCAAAATACATTTGTGTTTCTTTCATGACCCCACTTCTATGGACATACCCTTTTTCTTTTGCTGTATCTGCAGGATGTTTTCCAAGCACTAACTCCTGTTTCCATTGCAGGGTGATACGTCTACTAAAGATGGGATGCACTGATTTATCTGCCTCGGCCAGGCTGGGCTCAACAGCCCTTCCTGACTGTAGGGAGGCTGTAAATATGTACACTCTGGAAAGATGATTTCCCACTAGTATTTGTCAAATTAATGTAAAATTTCTCTTTAAGCATGAATTCATTTAATACAGTTGTAGAGTCTTATTTTAAAATGTCTGTTTTTGTTTAGGTTAAGTGTAGCAAACTTGGTGGTTAGGAAGTAACGCTCATTACTACTATTATTATGATGATAGTTAAGCCAAAGCTTTTGAGCATGAGTGGGTGAAAATAGAAAAAATGTCATGTAGTAACATGTCTTCATCCCATGACAGGGATTTTTCTCTCTCTATTTTAAATTGTGCTTGGAAAGTATGTGTGCATTTGGGTGTACTGCATGGGCATATTTTAAGAAGCTGGATTTATTGTCTTTTTTATTGGCTTTATCTCAGAAGTGACTCCCTGAGTGTGAGCAAAATATGTGTGTGCGCTCTAGCTACAGCTAGCTGGGGTGCAGGCTTCTTTGCAAGCATCTGCAGACATTTCTCCATCTTTCCAGCCATTGAAATCCATGTTCCTGAGTGTACAGGACTGTGCGGGAGGTGCGTCAGGGCAGCCTGCTGCAGACCTGCCTGCTGGCATGGGGTGCCTGGGAGCTGGGGTGCCTTATCCTGCCTGCATGAGGGCTTGTGATGCTGGGACCAACAGCCTCCCTTGCTCAGCTGGCTCTGCTTGCCTTTATTTCCTACGGGGTCTAGAAGCTGGTGCCTGTGGCATGCAGAGATGCTCATACATAAAACAGGACACGGGTTTCTGCTCTGTGCTGGGGACAGGGCAAGGAAGAAGCCCCTGGGGGAAGATGAGTGGGGATTTTGAAACTGGGAGTCTTGCGAACAGTCGCTGTGAATGTTATAAATGGAAGCCTGTTTTTTTTGGAAAGCTTTTTATATGGTCTGAAGCCCTTCTCCAAAGTAATTACAATGTTTATTAAAAAATTTTACAAGGCTAAGTGATATGAAGGGGAACTCATATATAGCAGGGACAAAACAGGAGAGGTTCATTGGCAGGAGTCATTAATAAACTCAGAGGGGAAGAGACTGTCAGAAAAAAGGAAATTCTCTGGCATGGCAGAATGGCAGGTAATTAATAATTACTGCAATTATAGTATGTAATAACTAGCATATATTCTGACTGTTCATCAGTGGCTTGCCAGGCTTCATTGCTTGCAGATTCTTTCTGGTTAAAAAAAAAAAAAAAGCAAGCAAATCTCATCAAGTTTTGGTGTGAGTGCAGATCTTTATGAAATCTGCTGTTTGATATCGAGCCAGAACAGCTCTGTTTTCTTAATGAAGGCAGAGGAGTCCTGAGGGCTTCTGCAGGCTGCACAGGGCTGGCACCGGGGCTGCCAAAACCGGGGCTCCTTCCGCTGAGCCTGCAGGCAGTGCTGCCGGGGGTGCGGGAGCGCGGCTGCTCCTCTGTTAAGCTTTCCTAACAGACCACACGGCTCAGTTCTGTGGAGGCCGACACAAGGCAACGGCCTCGGAAGATGGAGCTGAAAGAGAGTGGCTTGCATTCCTGAAGCATTAGGATAAGGAACAATATGGGAGATGAAATCTGCCTTTGGAGGAGGGTTCTGTCTTGTGGCACAAAGTAGATGCGAGGTATGCCTTGCCAGTGAGGCATTTTGTTAGCACTGCTGTCAGAAAAGGTCAGAATTCCAGGAGCGTTTGCATCATTTCCAGGTTGCATGAGTGGTTCTTGGTAAAAAAAGTCCCCATTGCTTACACAGAAATGTCAAAGCTGGTCAGAGAAAATAACACACAGGGAAGTGGATTTCTCTGTGCTAACAGGCGCAAGAGCAGAGGAGCACCTCTGCAGTAAGTCCTCAGCTTAAAAAAATAGTGGAATAAGGGTACAGTGATTAAGAAATTAGAACCTTGGATAGTGTTAAAAATGGGAGGTTGAAGTTCTCAGAAAAATACATGCTCTCTTAGACTGCTGATCTCTGATAGCTATTGAAACCATGCAGGCAGAACGATTTATTTATGTACATTCACGCAAAACTGATAATCAGCTTCTGTATGTTGTGATCTTACAGTATGGGTGAGAACCATTCAATCACTTGGCTTTTGTGGGAATCCAATGAAAAAGTGCCTGCAAACTTCCTAGCTAGCATGGGACATGCCTCAAAGAAATTACGCTTTTTCTTGACTGGGGAAAGGTCAGCTACATTACCATAGCCACAGTGAGACGAGCTTGGAAGCTGCACTGGGACAGTGTGCACTGAGAAGGAATGTGCAGCTCTAGCAACTTAAATGTTTTGGGTGGGTACCTCGCAACAGTTTATTTGACTGACTGGGAATATCCACAGTGCTGAGAACTGCATGCCTTTTATTCTGCTGAGTATAACTACTGGAGTACTGAAGAAGATGCCATTTGCAGTGAGAGTTCTGTCTGAGCCACGGCAGTCTAAGTGTGTGATCGCTGTCACAGTGCGTGCCATTTTCAGGTAGCAGCCCTTGTGACCCAGGAAAGAAATGACTGCCTAGTCTGTTGTACAATGGATGTTGATTCTCTTTGTGAAAAAGTCTTGATGATAAAGGATAACTTCTGAATATGTGAAGAAATGTGGCATGTCTAGTGGACAATTTAAGGCTGAAAAAGTGCCTTAGACTATGAGACCCATGTGACATTGTTCATAGCGCACATGGCAAAGATGCAAATGTTATTATTCATCAGTGGATGTTGGAAAGGAAGAAAGGGATGCAGAATTCACAGGTAAGGTGGCAAACTTCAAAGGAGGATGTGAAGCTTTAAGCAGAATTTGTCACTTCACTCAACTTCCTCCCTAGGAGGTTTGGTTTTTAGTTCTGAGAAGTCCAGCGCTGGCTCTAGAGAGGTGCAGACTAGAGCAGGCCAGCTATGCTCGGCAGGCTCCTAGGTAGGAGTTTCAAGAGCCATGCTGTTTTGTAAACAATTGTACAGCTGTTGATGATAAATTCAGAGCTTTTGGATGCGAGGGATGCCGTTCCCATGAGTTTGATGTGGTGAAAGAGTGCACACCCCCATTGAAAAGTATCTGGTCATTGTTACCAGACTTTTCTCAGAAGAGCAAGGTCTATAATGAGGCCTATGTGGTACCAGGAATATGGCAAAACAGATGAAGATCCAAGCTTTCGCCAAAACCAAGCTGACTCAGTGAGGGTGTCAAAGACCCTGACAGGACTCTCCCACTTCAGCAACTGAAGGCAGAAGAACAGACTGTCTTCCCTTCCCTTCCCAAAACTGCATATAACCAACATCATGAAATGTGTTCCCAAGTTCCCCAAATCCATCATGGTGTTTCTTGAAGTACTTTGGGGTTGTAAACATGCTGAAGGGGAGTGCTTCTTTCAGAGAAGAAGGATGTCTGCCAGTTCCTCAGTGCCTTGTGTATCCAAAATCACAACAACCCTGTTGCACATGCTAACAAGAAGAGATGTGCCTTTGGAGAAGAGGCTTTTATTTGCCCGAACTGTGGCATGTGTGTGGCGTTTTTCTCAGAGGGCCAGACAAGTTACCTTACTTAAATTACCCATTCAATGCAAGCAAGTGGTATCAGGGATTCTGTTGTAGTGACTTGAAATGGGAAGGACAAATGCAGCACGTTCTTGCTTGTTAACCAAGACAGAGGGTGAGACATCTGAGAGCTTTGTGAGGAAGCAGAGCTCTTTCCAAGGCTGGAGAAACAAAACTGAAGAGTGCAAGCTGGCTGGCATGGGAACTGATGGAAAATGGAGGGATGCCTTTAACATGGTGAGAAACAAAGGTCATCTTTGGAAGGTGTCCTGAAGAGTTAGTTTGTGACAAACATAGGTTGTGA
>VXAA01005221.1:78419-165892 GCA_013399115.1 Anseranas semipalmata
TTTTTTTTTTTTTTTTTTTTAACTGGATGGCCTTTGCGGAGGCTATCCAGTTTCAGTTATTCTCATGGGTTTAGGTGTCACAGGAGAAGGGTCTACTGATGAGACATGAGCTAGAGTGTATTATGTTTTGTACATATTAAAGCAGGATGTCTCTTCTCTGACTCACCTGAATGCTGACAGATTTCCCCATGTACAATAAATGGTGACTTGTAAAGCCCTCAGAAAACATACTGTCACTCTGAGGTTCCTGGTCCTAATTGGTGACCTGATGGTTGCTGAATTCCTCATCAGGAGCCACTGAAATGATACCAGACTCCAAGGACTTGTAAAGACTCTGCAAGAAAAGATTTACCAGCTGCTTGGAGGTGGGAAATTAATATTTAAAGTTGAAAGCATTGCTAAAACCATTGCTTGTGAAGGCATTGAGTACATTTTTCCCCTTGTCATTCATTGGATATTTTGCTTTGGTGACTGCCGTGTGCCCAACACGTTCGTTCCTCCTGCCCATCTTCCTAAACAGGTATTTGTCTGGGAAGCTGGCTGTTTTCAGATGTCCTCTTCCAAACACAGCTGCACTTGCAGTCTTCCATCACCTCTCCTGCAGGCCTTCCCTCTGCAGGGTTGTGCAGCAGGCTGTGACCAGCTTGTGAACTGCAAGGTGGCAACCTCCAGCAAAGAGCAGTGGCAAAGTGCTGCAGAGGTGGGATGCAGAAGGCAGTCGTGACTTCAAGTGACTGTCCAGCTGCTGAGCCCTAGGAGGTGATGTTTCACTAGGACATTATTCAGGCAGCAGACACCCTGTGAGCCAAAAGTTAAGATACTTCAGAATTAAAAAATAAATAAATTGGGCTGTTCTTCCTGTGAGAATCCCTTGGAGCAACATTATTGGGTATAATAATCCTTACTGTTCCATTTTTCTTCTGTGGTATACAAACTAAGCACTATGGTGTTGAAAGGCTTCCTCCAGCAGCTGAGTTTACTGGGCAACTCCAACCATTTCACCTCAGGCTGTCTCCTTCCTTCCTCAGTGTGAGCTTTATCGGTACAGTAGAATGTTATCATATTTGTCTTTACCTTCTCTTTTCACATAAAGTAGGATTTTTTCTTTCTTTTTTTTTTCTTTCTACTCTTTCTGTTAAAAACTGCACAGTAATTCTCTCCCCCTTTACCTTTCAAGTTGCATGTAGGCCTCTGCCTCTCAATGATGGTTATATCCAGAAGGTTTATGCTGTTTTAATAAATGGTTTAAAAGCCTGCTTAAAATTCTTTCCTCTGTTTAATCTGCAATTTTTCAAAACAGTTTAAAAGGCCTTAGGGATTTCACTGCCCGTCTTGTCTTTTTAGGCTTAAGGCCCAGGCGCTTTCTGATAGACTGCCTGCCTCACTGCAGATGTACTTTTAACCACAGTTTTGTTTGGAGAGGTGCTGCATACCTTCACCCTGGAATCTCCCAATGTGAATCTGCAGTTGATCCCTCCCATTGCTTCTTATAAAACTTAGATTTGCTGGTTTAGGGAAAATGTAAACAGTCTATACTTAGAAAGCTATGTTTTTACCTGCCTCTGAATTATGATTTCTGGCTGCTGCAGAGGGTTTAGGTCCTTTCAAGCTCAGAACCTCACTGGACTGCAGTAAAGCTTGAAGACACCCTTTGTTATAGACGTGTCTAGTAGCTGCAGTGTCACCTGCTAACATCAGGACAGAGGACTTGCTAGTATCACAAATGCTGACATCAAGATAAACCCCATTTTTGTTTAACCGTTGGTGAAAGATAACATTTCACAGCTGTCTGAGAACAGAAGATACCTGTGCTGTTAGAAAGTGAGGGTCACTTAAAGCTATGTTTATTTAATATGCCATCTTAAACATCCATGCCAAGGACAGGGACAAAAACAGTAGATAAATCTTCAGCCAACCCCAGCTCTCTCCAGTCCAGGGAACTCCAGAGAGCTGCCATCAGCCTCCTAGTTTAGTGCTGGAGGGTGGGCTTGAGTCCCATCAGAGACCTTCTGCAGAAGATCAGCCACGGGAGGCCTGTGGCAGAGGTCAAAAAGGCAAGACGGATGTACGTGGCCTGTACCATACTCTAGTGCAGGCTGGTTAACATAAGGTTAGGAGGTGTATAATCTGCTTAGATGTTTATATGTATCAGACCAAACATTTATTAGGATGACTCCCAGTTTTGTACTCTTGAAGCTACACTGAGCTCAGCTGTAAGCTGATACACATCTGTGGATGCCTGTAATAGATACTGCTGGGGCTGAGTCTTCTGAGATGCAGGAGGCTCTCTTGGGCATCAGAAGGGCTGCAACCTTGGAGTTATTGATCCCTGTTAGAAAAACTGTCCAAAATGATTTGAGGAGGGATTAGGAAAACATGGCTGGTGGCTGAATTTATGTTGCAGTTAACATTACAATAGTACAGCAATAGACAGCTTTTACTTCTACATGCAAGTTCCCCTTCGAATGAAGAAAAATTATGGATTTTTGTTTTCTGCATTTAAATCTTTTGGCATGTTTAAGAAGGTATTAAACACCTAAACCTCAGCTCTTTCAGCTTGCTCTCTGTTTCTTTGCCTTTGGAGCTATGACAATCAGCACCAGCTTAAGCCTGCTTTGCTCCAGCTCACCGATGTTTCCAAGCAGTGCAGCCCCGTCTGAGAAGCAGCAAGGAGGTCATCTGTGAAAGATTGAATTCCTTATTTGTAACCAGAGCCACCATTCAAGTCTCTTCTCCACAACGTACTTCTGCAAAAAGTAATTAAAAAAAAATTGTTTGAGAATTTTATGTTACCTTTAACATACACCCAATTAAATGTCTGATGTTCCTGTCTGAAAGCTTTACTATAAATTCACTGGGGCAGGGATTTTCATGGCACTTTTCATTAACATCAATTTTGGGACAAGCAGTGAATGAATAATGCTCCTAATTTCAAGCTGGTATTTTTGATTACAAAAGTTCATCCCATAATTGGAGTGTATGCTTCTGAATATTTCTTAAAATCTTCTGCTCAGTGCTTCTGAATATGCATGTAACTGAGATCATGATTGTGCTGCAGCATCTTAAAACTGTTCAATTTGTGACTTTTTGAAGTCTTGTACATCTCTATCTTCTGCAACAAAAATGAAATCAGAACATGACATTAAGATTTTTTTTTTCCATGAAAATAGCCTATTCCAGCTAGAATACTTTTAAACAAGAGTTGGAATATCATAACACATGCTAGTGCTATTTGAAACTGCCTATATTTGCTTTTCTGTTGTGTGCTAGCAATAATTGAAATTAGGTGGAGGGTGAATACCAGCAGGTGTTCTAATTTCAATTCATTTTTTTTTTTTTAACTAAGCCAGAAATGAATACTAAAAAATGTGTACACATCTGATTCTAGGAAGATATCTGATATATTTGAGGCAACTGTCACCTTTTAGAAGCTGTGAAACTTATTTTTGGCTGCCATTTATCCCTATTTCAGTTCTGTGAATAACAGCAGAAAATTAAGAAGCAAAAGTGTTTTGATAGAGCAAAACTTCCTTTATATGTTAATGTGAATTCCAGAAGGTTTGTGCAGTTTAAATGTAATGCTTACTGGGCAACTGCTGTTGCTGAAACAGGCTGCAATAACAAGAGCCTAACAGTTTTGGTACAGGGAGACTTGCAGGAGCCAGGAACTTCCTGAGAGCACAAGTCAAAGGGGCAACTTTTTAGATTTTTATCCTAAATATAGCTCTTTCGAGCAATCCCAGGAGTTAAACAAGCATTAAATGTTGTTGCTAGAGTTGCTGGAGTGAGGCTCTGAGGTATGCGGGAGGCTCCACCTTGAGCTCCCCTGGACTCGGGGCCAGAGAGCAGAGGTGAGGGCTGGGTGAGGTGGGGGGTACACCCGTGTCCAGCGAGTAACTCAGAATTCGGATAACCTAGCAGGAGTCTGTCCTGATACAGTCCTGAGGGATGGGGCTGGAGAGGTGAAAGAAAGTATGAGTTACATCAATATGGGATTTATCTAGGCTTCCTGCAGGCTCTTGATTTTGGCTATGTGTGACAAGGATATGCAGCCCCTCCTGTCTCATGCTGTGATTTAGAGCTGTAGTCTTGCCTCTTGGTGGCTGTGGGGATTTTGACACGGACAAATTTTCCAGAAACTTATTTCTTAAATTTTCACTCTTTGTCTGTGTTTGAAAAAATAAATCACTGTTGTTTGTTTTGAAATCCAACTGGATATTAAAACAGGCTGGATTTTTTCTATCTCATCAAATAATTGGTGCTCTGCAAATGCAGTTTGGCAGTGGGTGCCTATAGATTGGGTACAAGCTTGGCTTTGATGACCAGAACATGGAAGAACTATTCAGAATTATCTGAATGGTTTCATTTGATGTTTCAGAAATAAAACAAATTTGCTACACAGAAAGATTCAAAAAAGAAAGCAAGGACTTAGGGGGTAAGTGGTGGAGCCAGCTCCTTTTCTTCCTTCTCCCATCAAATATCCTATAGTCTCCTGGTTGGGGTGCTTCCTCAGACACGGGTTTGCAGCTGTCCTCTGAATTGGACCTACTTCGCCTCTGTGAACTTGTCCTACCTGTCGGGAAATGAAATTTGGAGGAAAGTCTCCTTCAGCTTCTGCAGTGACAGTGTGCTGTCATGGAAGATAGAGTAACTGAAAAAAGGTTAATGTTTGGCAGCAATTTTTAAAATATTAAAAACACTCCAAACAATTAATTTCTTCTTCCATTCTCCTGTTCTCAGTGTACCTCAGCTCCTGCCCTTTGGGAAAGAAGCTGTGTGTGTGAGTGTCCTGGCCCCATGCTCCTACTGCCTTTCCCTTCTCTGCTGCAGGTTTTAGAAGCTGGAGATGTTTACCAGTAGCAATATTTGGTGCAAAGACTGCTGTACTGTGCTTAATGGTGAAGAACAGAAATCAGCTCTGTCCTAATGTATTTGTTCAAAGAAGGAGAAGGCTCAGAGGTGTCATAAAGGAGCTTGTATTTCCAAACTCAGCTCTGAGGCACTCCATGGCCAGCACGGTGCTATGAATCCTCCCACAAACTCATCATGGATTTCCGGAAACAGACCTGATGGGGTGTGAAAGGTGCCGAGGGGACATTCTTCCCTCCCATCGGCCCACTGCCAGCATAGCTGCCCCGTGGTGCTGCAGCTGTCCCCCCCTACACACACGTACTCTAACCTTCTCCACTGACACAGGGCTCGTGTCACGCCTTTGATGGAGAACCTTTCTATTCTCCTCTCCTGGAGGTAAGAGTGGTGCCTTGGAGTCATTCACACAGTGTTTAATTTTGGTGATGGGTCTCAGCAGGCTCCTCCTCAGGTACCTTGTCAGAGCTCTGCCTGGAGCTGGTTTCAGGCCACCCCTGAGTGCACCCATCCCTCAGACTAGAGCTGGGTTGTGACTGCCTTGGGAAGGGACAGCTACTGGGGAAGGTGCAGCAGGGTGGCAACTATATTAAAAGGATTTTAGAAAGCCTGCATTGCAAGGGAAGCTGTGAGAAGTGCAGTAGGGAAAGACAGGGGTGCCTGCTGCTGGGAGGGTCATGGCTCATTGCGGTGGCTATGCCCGATTTAGTTTATTTTGGCATCAGCCACTGCATTGGCTATCCTGAGAGAGGCCAAGCCACAAGGGAGCCATGTCCATTTTGCTCTCCTTAAGTAGTCTGCTGCCTATTCTGCCCATACCTGGAGCCAGCCCTGCTTCCGATGCACCCTAGTGCTGGTGCCATCATGTGGTGTAGACCCTCCAGACAGCAACCAACCCAAGGAGTTCCCTGGATCCAGCTCCTCGCTCATGAAGGGTGATACCTGTCCCGGTCCAAAAGCTTGTCCCTTCTGGAGCACGTGTGGACAGTTGCGGCTTGCTGTATACTATTAAAGAGCTTTGTCATAACCAAGAATGACTTTTGTGTCCAAAGTACTTGTATTTCTAAGCCACTGATTTAAAACATCAGAAATGCACTTACATGCTGCCATCCTGTACTCAGCACCCCCTCATACCCATGAGTAGATGAGACTGTTCTCTTGGAGACCAAGTCACAACCTACCTAGGGCAGACTTCATGACTCTGTCAGTCTGGCTGAGCCTAAAAGAGCTTCTGCAGCCCTCTATCCCTTGCTTCTTCTGCAGGCTTGATCTTGACCCTTTGATCTCCGGATCCACAGCCTTAGAAAAACAAGAGTTTCTCTGGGGTAGGGGCAGAGCCGTCACATCTTCCAGGCTGTAAATCTAACTATTGTGTTTGAGCGCTGCCTGTGATGCTTCTTATCGAGATCATTGTTCTACCCTTTCCTGTTTGGTTTCTTTCACAATTCCTTTTGAATGGGCTCCCTAGTAAGAAGCCCATCATAAACAAACACATCGAGCTCTGCACAATGCAAAATAACATTGATTTCCCAGTTCTCATCCCCTGCAGTATAAGAAATGCACCCCAAATATAAAATGAAAGAATTCCAAAGGGATGGAAAACATCTAAGACAGTCATAGCCTCGAGTGGCAGCCACCACCACTGTAGCTGGGTACGCCACAAACCAGTTTCCAGCTTTCACAGGGTTTTTGTAAGCGGGAGAAGGCAGTGGTGTGGGTGCATGGAGTCCGCCCCCCACCCCCCGACCCCAGCAGCACTCCTGCTCCAGCCCTCCAGCAAGGTCTCATGTTGATTCAGTGTCCTCTAGTGGCAAATCTGTGGCACAGGCATGGCAGTAGTGGGAAATGGGGACCCCTTCTTGCCTGGCTTCATGACAATCAGCAGAATGGAGCCTTGGATTAAATATCTTGGGGGAAGGAGGGATGCTGCACGTCTTGTCCAAGCCATGTGTATTATGTATAGCACCTGTGTGGGTTATCCTTGTCACAGTGTCACTGTGATCTGCTTTGGCCTTTGGTGTTAGACGTGCCAAGGAGGCTTCTGGAGGGTGTTGTTATTGCAACACTTCAGGATATTCTTACAGCTGAGGAAACTGTCCAAATTTTTTCAGGGTTGTTCACTATGAACGACTGAGATACTTTCTTCAGAATAAAAAATTTACTGCTTCACCTGGGTTAAAGATAAAAATTGAGGCTGAAATAGCAAGACCAAACTCCCTTTGCTCCTGTGGCTGGCAGGGAGGCAGGGGCATTTCTCAGCAACAGCATTACTCAGGAGGGCTGACGGACCAGCCCCCATATCCTTCCCCTGCAAGCTCTGGGAATAACACACTCATTCTTGATGTCCTCAGTATAGTGGCACAAATTCTTCTTGGCACATTCAGCAGCCTTCGATTACTTAAAGAAGTATTGCAACCAAACTATATTTAAAGTGATTTCCTTGATCTCTTTTTCTAAGTTATGCTGCTATTTCTCGCTCTTCCCCCCCTGCACTTTTATTCCCATCCTCCCAAATTCTTCCTAACTCTGCTGTTGGATACTGTTTCCCGACTTATGATTTAGTGATTTCAAATCCCTTCAGACTTTGGGTATGTTTTCTGTCTGGAGATGAACTCTGGCTAAGCTCATTTCTAGCGGTGACATGAAGGCATGACTTGTTCTTTTGGCATGCAGCACAAAGTTGATAGAGAAATCAAAAGATCAAATGGATCTCTGCATTAGGCTGGCTTCCTGGAAAAGATGATGCACTTTTAGTTGTTATCAACACAAGCTCCCAATTAAAAATATGTCATAACATTATCATTGAGGCATAATGATTCAATTTCTCAGATAATGGAGTGTTTATCCACACCAGAAACACATCATTTTAGTGGCTGCAACCTCCTCCCTCCCCCCCAGTAGCTTTCTGTGTTGCAGAAACACATATCAAAGCTTTGGCCTTATTCATTCTCCCACAAATGTGAAGTTGAGCACTATCTAGTGTTTTCCTTAAGCAGATGTGGATTTTTTTTTTTTTTATGCCATTTGTCCTGCTGTCCCTAAAGGGGGCAAGGAAATCTCTTCAAAATGTCTGAGGCTTTTCAGATGATACTGGTTGACTGACTTCATCTACTGTATTGGGAGAAATTGCGACTGCACAATTAATTTATTCCCACTTTTGTTTGTACAATATTTTGCATCAGACAGACTGTTTTTGAATATCTCCAACAGATTTTTTCTTCAAAAATCCATACTGTTCGGACAAAATGCAGAGCTGTTTTTTGGAAGTGGTACAGGAGCCAGGCCTTCCCCCTGCCTTGCTAAGTGTTGAGAAGCTGCAGAGTCCACTGAGCACATCTCTGGTCTCAGTGATGCTTCCTCGTAAAGTGGAACCGCTTCAGGCTTAAGGATTTCTGAGTTGAAGGCTGCTCCTGGGATCCAGGTAGAAGGGAAGCAGCAGCTGCTGTCTTCTGGGGGGAACCCAGACCTGGCTCTGCACGGGCTGAGGCAGGTGCTAGCTGAAGACAGCAGATCCCTGGGATGGTAAAACAGCCCTGGACTTACGAGCTGTGTGGACCAAGCCAGCACCTTGGAAAGCCAGGTTTGCTGCTTTCTGCCACTTAAGGATGTGAGGGGCAAATGCTGAGCTGTGCCTCTGCCCCACGCCATCCCTTCCTCTTCCTCCCCAGGCAGGAACAGTCTCTTCCCAACCCCTTGAATACAGCGTGGCAAAACCCACTGTTGCCCTTGAAGCTAAGAAGCTGGCTCAGATGAAGTCCACTGTGTTAGTCATGCCTGAGGAATGGATGGAAAAGGCAGGGCTTGCACTGGGGAAAGACATTGAGGTTGTTTTAGGGCTCAGCTGGAGCTTTTGTCTGATTGTCTGATTGGAAGTAATATCTCTCAGATGCTCCTAATTCCTGCTGGATGTGAAAGCCCAGGGGAGCTAGGAGCAGCTGCCGCTATGCTAACTGAGCCAGGGTGCTCCACAATGTTTGCAGAAATAATGTTCCTTGTAGCTCTTGGCAATGTTTCCATTTTCCCACCGTGTTCCTTAAACCTATCTATAGCACCCTGCCCTTTTCCCTAGCTTCTGGCTGGGCAAGAGGCAAAGCATTTTGTGTATGGCTGGAGATACAGCCAAATGGCCAAACAGGCCAGAGGAAGCAGGATCAACCTGCAACCTTTCCCCTGGTTAAGTCCCTGATTTGCATCCCTATTCTCTCTCTAGATGCTCAATTTCATGCAACTCAGAAACATTAACTTCTTGAAGGCTGCTAGGTTCTGTCAGATTGTGCTGAAATTGGCCAAAAAAATGGTACAGAAAACAGCAGGAAGATTTGACAGACAGAAAGACAAAGAGAAATTGCACAATCTTCATTTCCCTGGGAACCCAGGCTAATGTGATGTGCTTTATCCTCACAGTTCACTCCGAGTAGTGAGACTAGATAAAAGATGATATGGTTTGTAGAACGGAAGTCTGTGGCTTCCAGCATGGCTTCATGCCCCCACGCTTCTCCACCATCTGCTGCTCATTACCACCCCACATGACCCTCTCCCCCATGCCAGCAAGGCTGTCCCCATGGCCTTGCAATGGAGCAGCCTGCACAGTGGCAGTTCCCTGGCCAGATCTCACTCCCGCTCACTTTGTGGACTGCAGCATAGGTGGAAGCTCAACAGAGATTTGAAGAAATGTGTTTTTTCACTGGAGTGTCTAGATCCTACTTTTAAGTGCCCAAATCCTGTTGTTGTTGGACCAGATCACTGTGATACAAAAGTTACTGAGCAGCTTTCTGATGGGTCCTACGTGAGAAATTCTCTCTGAGTTGAGGCAGCCTCCTGTGAATAGTACTGGTGGACCACGGTTTTCATTTGATGTGGTCTTTTGCTTCAGACTATGCAAAATGTTTAGGTAGTTATTTGCTCTAAGTAGTCATGTAAGACTACTTAGAATTGTAGAATCATCTAAGTTGGAAAAGATCTCCAAGATCATCAAGTCCACCGGTCAACCTGACCTACCTAGTCCCACCACTAAACCATGTCCCTTAGTGCTGTGTCCACATGTCTCTTAGATACCTCCAGGGATGGGGACTCTACTACTTCCCTGGGCAGCCTGTTCCATTAGCTTACTTAATCCCTCCCTATTTTATCCTTCAAACCACCTCATTTTTCTGTGCTCTAGAGGAGACGAACAGCCATTTGATACCCAAGAAGAAATGGGAAGTTTCTACACTATTTTACTAGTGTGGTGTCACCTTTCTTCTTTGACAAGGTGATGCAGTGATAACACATATACCTTCCTGTAAATAGGGTTTGGACAAAAGTCCCCACAATTAGTTATGCAGTGAACAAGTGTATAAAGGTCAGGCCTGATCCTGTAACTGGTTAAAAAAACGGAGAAGCTGATTTCATAACACAAAGATCTGTCTTGACTGATGTTTTAAAAACTATTTCTTCTTTAGCTGGTGAAAGATGGAGTAAAGATGGTCAGATATAAAGCTTGCTGATAACATTTTATCTAGGTTAATAAGAATACTGTGTGACTCAGTAGTCAGAAGGACCAAACTAAGCCGACCAACACAATGGTACAGTAGCATATTAAATGCTGCATATGCATCTGGGAAGAGTAATTTGAGTTGGAAATGATTTGTAGTCACTCAGGAAATCAGATGTCATTGTGGATAGCTCAGTGAAAACATCTGGTACAGTGGATCAAAGGCAGATGCTATTTTGGGTTGGAGTACAATGCTATTGAAAGTAATATGATAACATAATGTTTCAATCAATAGTGCTTGGTAGGTTGTGTTCAGTTTCAAACGTAGATGTACAGCCAAAGAAGCACAGTGGAAAAGACTAGATTGTCAAAGATGTTGTTGAAGAGACAGGTGGATGCTGGGGCCATGAGATGACAGGGCTCTCTTCCTGATACTACTATTGGGTTGTGGTACTATTGGGTTGTGTCAAGACACCATTTATTTATCTGCAGTAATGCAGGTATCCTTGGAATTGCTTGCTTATGGCAGTGGAAGATACTCCAGCACTGGGAATCTTTCCCTCAGGTCTTGATTTGTTTTCCCATGAGATTTCAGGGTGTCTTCTGGTCTGTGTTCTCATAAAGGTAGATAGCAGTCCCTAACCTATTAATATATCAGTTGGGAAGGAATAAGAGGGGAAAGAAAACTTAAGGAGAATCTGACTCACAATTTACAGATGATATAAAAGATTCCACAAACATATTTGAAGTAGAGGAAGAAATGTAGAATAATTTTTTAATGAGGGAGACTAGTGAATCATAGACACAGCAGAATACCTGTGTTGCTAGCTCATCCACATTTATGTGGCTGGATTTCCCAGGTTTTAAATCACCAAACCTAAAATCTTTTGACCAAATTAGAAAACTTTTCCTTGTCCTAGGATGAAATACTTATGCGCCAAACCAACACCTGAACCTTTTTCCTTTGGCCAGCCTAACAGGAGGCTGATAACAGGAGGCTGAAATGTTTCATGTGTTGTTTTGTCCAAACTTCTGGTTTTGACAAATTCTACCCATGAGGGGTTCAGAGCATGGAGTAGAACAGTAAATACTTTGATAAATATTTAGCAGGGGCTGATGAATTTTAGCATGAAGTGGTGGCGAAATGCAAGGCCTAAGCAGTCTAAGAGGGATGGGGATTACCACGGAGAATTTCAAATTAAATCAACTGGGGAAACACCACTATTAAACTTCATCTGACTACTTGCATAACAAGTAAAATGTGCTGTGTCTAGAGAGGCAAAATCAAGGTGCAAGCATTTATGCAGCAGCAAATCTAAAAAAGGGATCTGGGTGTTATATAGGATCACAAGCCAAACAGCAGTCAGCCACTTGTAGGGTCAGAAAAGGAAGCATGGGGAGGCATTGTCCTTCCTCTCTGCGCTCCATAAACCAAATTGAGCATGAAGACAGACTGCTAACCTCTTCTCCCATTCTGTAGACTTGCCATGTAAAGCTTATTCTGCTATTTCAAAGGCTGCACATGCAATTCTGGAGCAAGTGAGCAAGAATGCTGTGGGATCTGGCATAGAAAATGCAGACAAAATAGATGGAGAGAAGAGGTGGGCAAGAGAAACTCCTACAGGTTTAGAAAACAGCCCCTGTGAAAAACATTGAGAACATGTGATTATTTGGATTGGATATTCTGTTTAAGATGTCTGAGAGAGAAAAAAAGTAGAGTAGAAAGTGGCCATTTTAATGAGTTACTCTGCATATTTACCGTGGATAGCATAGGTCCCAGAATTTCTTGTGGTAATATGTCCTTTGTGGTTGATGTCATGCAGCTGCCTAGGGCATGTGTTTCAGAAGGGCATACCATATTTAAATAAAAACTTAAGAAGGAGAACTGCTCTGCTAGTGTTGATGACATGATCTCTGCATTTTCTCCCAGAGAATCGTTTTGAGGTTCTGGATTTTGGTTCTGGGTTTTGGCCCTTGGATGGGGGTGGGCCGGGCAGGTCCTGTGGTCCCTGGCAGCATGTGGCACCTAGTACCCATGACAAGGAAATACAAAAGTGGATTTCATTGTGTAGTGCTGTACTGATGCATCAGGAAATGAAAGCTCTTTGGCAACGGGTTCCTCTCAGGGCAGTGTCGTTAAAGACTCGACAAACAGCGTCCACTGCTAACACGTGGGGTATTATCTTCAAAGGCTTTTCTTAGGCTCCTATGTGTGGGGAAGTATAACAAGTCACAAGAAGGATATGTAAAATCTAAAGGGGTTGACTTGGCAATTACATGCTGTTTGAAGACTGTTTAGCAACGGCCTGCTCTGGAGTGGCCAACCTTTCATAGCCTGGGAGACAGGAAACAAAATATATAAATGGCATTAAAGGGCCATGGGTCTTAAAGCACTCAATTTATTTTTTCATGAATGTTATGAATATACCACATGCTATTCACTTGATCTTTGCTTTCTTTGACTCTTTTTTAAATATAGTTACTGTTTGTGTATATCCACAAAATCCTGTTCTTGACAGCAAACTCATCAGTCATAGTTATCTAGAGGCAGAATGATGAAATGAAACCTTCTAGGATTAGTCTGTCTGTGACTGTTCCTTGCTACCCTGCAGCACCTGTAAGGCTGAAGATGGGTACCCTAACACATACTGCTAACTAGCCCCCAGGTGCAGCAGCCTCTCCTTGAAGTAGTTAGACCCTACATCTTTACTTTCAAGTATATGTACAGAAAAATGATTATTTTAGCAGTTCTCAGAACATGGTTTCCACTGCTGTCCAGGCTGAAAGAATAACCCCCAGCTGCCGAGCCAAATACAAACACAGTGGAGGCCAGTGCAAGCTCAGATGGTTTTCTGCAAGGCTGACCACTGCCAGAATGCAGCACAGCCTCAGGGCACAGCAGCGATGGCAGTGGTTGAAGGGCAACAAGAACACACTTTCCATCAGGACTCTGCTAGGTATTTTTGGTCAGAGGGACACAGTAGCCAAGCAAAATCAACTCTAGGACTTCATTGCCTCAGATTGTGCCTTTGGGGTGTAGAACAGTGCCAAAGGAGGCATACTAGGCATAGGTGGTACCATGGAGGGGATGCATAGCTTTTTTCCTGTCACATTGAGGATGTGTCAGTTCAAGCATCTCAGGGACATGATTCAGTGTGTTCAATATGGGGGTAATGGTCGCCAATTAAAAAAAAGCCCCATGTGTTGCAAAGGTTGAATTTATGATGTTATTACCCACAGTGAGCAAAGCCAGTGTGAGACCACGGATGTAGTGGGCTGTTGTTAGTTTTTTTTTTTTTTNATGAGTACCTCATCAAGCTGGTTGAAATTTCCCCCTATTCTGCAAATTGTCATTTATACATGGGGAATGATGGACTCCTGTATTCAGAATCTAGGCATACAGCTCTGAAGAAACAGATGTTGAAGTCTGCAGAGACTTTGAGTTATTTTTCTCAAATTTGGTCCCAATTTCAGAGCCAAAGTTGTTGAGCTAGCACTAACCATGCTAGCTGTAGAGACAGCATTCACCTGGGAATGTCTCCTTCTCTGCCCCAGTTTCCTGCTGTAAAAGATCAGTAGGTTACCTCTCAGCTGGGTGAAGTATCAGTGATCTAGGGCTCTGGGCTGAACTTGTGGCCTGAGCTGCAGATAAAGTCATCAATGTGGCACTTAGCTTAGTGGAGACGAAGCTAGCTGGAGCCTTTTAGCACAGCAGCAGTAAGAATGTTAATAATAAATCAGTGAATGGCTGAGAGATTTGCCCTAAAAGGAAATCTCTCCAGCTCTATTCTTTCCAGCTATGTTGTTTCTGGGAGGCTGGTGTGCTGTTTTCCTACAAAAAAGGCCCCTTTTTTATGCTTGATACAAGATGCCAAGTCTTGAGGTCCCACTGCTCTGAATAATTGAGAACACAAAGTCCTTTCCTACAAAGTGATTTAGGTCTTGTGATCCACCGTGGTCTTCTTACATCTGATTCTGACTTTAAATGAGCAGATTTTGAATTCTATATGAGGCTGAATAAGTAGTTACTCATACATGCAACCTGATTTCATTGAATGGAGCTAGCTAAGCATGACTGCTTAGCTGCTGGCGTAAAGAGCTCATGACCTGCCTGAAGTGACAGTACAGTCATTTTTAGCAACAGTACATTTTCCTTCCTTTTCAGACTTGAGGCAAATATGTTCCTGGATGCAGGAAAAAAAAACCAGTATCTGAGGTCCCTTACAAAACAGAGGAACTGACTAACCAAATGAAAAAGGGGGAAAGAGTCCTCAGCTGTACGTGTCAAACCCATGAATCAAGTTGTGTTATCACTTTTTTTTTTTTTTTTTTTTTTTTAAGCAAGCTGGCTAGTGCAGTGATTCAAGCGGACCTTACGGGTCTGGGGAGGGCAACCTGACCTCTTCTAGCCCCTGAGGGATTCCATGGCACTTTTACCAAAGTAGCAGGTGTTAATTCCAGAGTCCTGGCAAAATGTCAGTTTGGGATTAGAGTTGCTGTCCTTGGGCAGTGATTACTGAATCGGTAAAAGCTTTCCTTCAGTAAGAGCTGGATCCATACCAAAGACGGTCTCAGGATGTGACCACAGAGATCTTACCTAAAATCCTTTTTGTTTTCAGTTAACAAACCTATTTTGTGGCTGTTTTCCTGCCTGTAGTTTTGCTGTTGTGTAGTTCCGTGTTTCAGCCCAGAAATGGTAACATTTACTAGTGGCTGAAGTACCTCACCTGTTACGTCATTGGCTAAAGAGGTGTTAGATAACGATACTTCATCAGTTAAAGAGCAATTCAGGACACTTTGGATTTCATGTGAAGATATATTTGTAATTGTTAAGCCTGTTGATCAGGTTTAGTTTTGTGGTCCTAATTTGATGATAGAAGTAAGCTATGCATACTCAGAAGGTATGCAAGGTAATATAATTATTGTGCAGACCCCTGTGAGAGACTTGGAGGCAACCTGACAGAGACAAAACTGGGAACAGAGGTATCTGGGAATTACTCAGTATAAATCCCCCATATTATCAAATTTCCTTGTTGGCCCCCACAACCAGTAGAAATCTCTCTATCTATAGAAAAGCTTATGGACAGCTGCCAGTAGATGATGCCTGGAAAACAAGAATGGGACAGCTGGTGTGGAATGCTTGACCTTGCTTTACATGATCCCGATTTATAAAAAACACTGGAAATCTTAGGGCTCCCATGACTCCGGTGGGAATCACCCTTTCCAGCCCTGTGGAGCAGCCTTCTGAACAAGATCTAGAAGCCACAAGCAAAGTTTTCCATGTGCCCTGAAACCTTCCTAGCCATTGACTCACACCCCCAATGGGAGTTTCAACGATGTTCATTGGAGGTGGTTTCATTTTTCTGCAAACCATTTATTGGAGACATGGAATAAACCATGTCACTGCAGCTTGAGAAAATCTGCCTAATAATCATGCAACAGGATTCAGCAAATTGCATGCACAGTGGGACTTTAAAAATCTCAGCATATAACCTGAGTGGCATAAGGGTTTTCAGAGGTGCATTAATAATGAAAATAATAAACATGGCATATTGACTGAAACTTGCAGGAAAAAGGAGAGAAATATAGGAGTTTTAATACAGGGCTAATAACCAAACAAAACATTCTAACTCCCTCTTTCTTCTTCCTACCCTGCTGCTGTGGTCTGTCTTCTCAGTCAAACAAAAATAGCTCAGAAAAATTGAACACTTCAGATTAACTTCCAGAATTCCTGGACTTTCCAGTAGAGGGAAGTATTGTTTCATTTCCTTTGGCTTTGAAAGGTTTTGTCAGTGAAATAAGGCAAAGTACAAAGAGTTGATCAATATTATACAAACACAGAGATGGAAACGGTCACTTAGACCTTAGTCCTTCAGGAACATATATGCCACGTTGTCTTGCAGGAGCAGATGCTGAGAATAAGTGCAGGCATAAAAGCTTCAGGATCAGGCCCTAAATCATTTAATATGCATATGAAGGACAGACAGACTGTATCAAATAAAAGTCCTGCAATGGAAGCTGGAAGTGCAAATTAAAGTTTTATTTATGCTATTATAAGTGTTTTCCTGGATGCCAGGAAACAGCTTTTGCTTGTTTCCCTTCTTCTGTAGATATATCCTGTCAGATTTTTGTTACTGAAGGGAAAGTGGGGCTGGAAGACCCTCATAATACAGGTATTTCAGCTTCCCGAGGTAGCTCTGCATAAAGCCAGCCTGAATTTCTGCATCACGCTGCCAGGAGTGCTCATTTGGGAAAGGCTTCCCAGCTGTCTTGTGGGTGCCTGGAAGCTGGCTCACACAAGACCAGAGGCATTGGGCCTGAGCCAATCATATATATATATATGGTATATATATATATATGCCCTCCTGCAGCAGAGCATGAGGGAGCAGGACGCAGCAGTATGGAGCCAGCTCAGGTTCACCAGCACCTGGGGCTGCGGGTGTGCAGCTTCCAGCTGGCTCAGCCCCCATGAACCTAATTTGGGAACCTCAGTGGCACTGAAAATATTAGGGCCAGAATATAGACCTGGCCAGTTGCCCTTGTTCACATGCTTCTTGGTATGATTTTCCCCTCTGCCAGTTATCAGTCCTACAGACCGAGGTGGACTGGGACAGATTGGAGAGCGTGGGCTGGTGACCATTCCTGGGGGCAGTATGGACATGGCCATCTTGTCCAGGGGTGGAAGAAAATTTGTCACAGAATCACAGAATGGCTGAGGTTGGAAAGGACCTCTGGATGTCATCTGGTCCAATGCTCTGCTCAAGTAGGGCCACCTAGAGCAGGTTGCCCATGTGGACATGAGTTGTGCGGTCCTGCTTGTCCTTGGGGCGGAGCTCAGAGCCATTTTGTGTGCTAGTGTAGCCACAGCCACATTGGCCTGAGTAGAGCCAGCTTGGGTATTTCTGTTCTGGGACGTGCTATGCAGAGGGGACAATCTGCTGGCTGCTAACTGAGAGCTGACCAAACTGATGTTGCTGCTGAGGGCAAGCCTGGACACAGAGCCACTCTGCCTCCCAGAGTGACTGCACCCTATGTGGCTTCACCTTTTCAGGCACCCATATGATGTGAGCCCCAGGAGCACCGGCTGCAAAACAAGCCTGTCATCTTGGGTAAGCACTGGGGAGCAAACTGCTTGGGGATCCCTTCTTCTGCTGCTCCATCTGTATGGCCATGCCTATCAGTATCCCACCCAAATACTCCGCTGCGCAGCTCATGGAGGGCCTCAGCGGTGTTTAAGTGACCCTCTCCCCCCCTTTTTTTTCACTTGACAGATATTGAAAACAGTCAGACAAGACCTGTCTTCTGTCTTCCCCCCAGAGAGTCAAGACAGACTCATCTGCATAAGAGCCTAGAGACTGGCATTTCTTCAGTTATAATTAGATATTAAATAATACTTTATTATTATTATTATTATTTACTTCTAGCAGCTATTGTGGGAAAATTGTTATTTTAAATTCAGCTTTGTTGCTGCCACCCCACCTGTGCTGACTGCCTGGTGCCTCAGGAATGATGTGAAATTATCCTTACCATGTGATGCAGCATCTCATAGCGTCTTCCTCAAAACATGAGTCAAACAGTTGGATAGACAGCAACCGCTGCTCTCTGTGAGGTAGTATAGACTGTGTATGATCTGTCACCATACGACTCAATCAGTTGGAAGGCGACGCTTTTAGGGTCAGGAGTGGGTATGGCAGAAGTTCCTCCTCAGCTTGTTTATAGTAGTTTTGAGGATTAGTATGTCATGCTCTGCAGGAACCAAAGAACTTGTCATACTCTTTACACAGGCGTGAGCAATCAAGAAACGGCAATATAAAGATTATTCAAAAATGCTCATTTCTCTTGTGCACATTGTGTGTTACTGACTGCGGAGCTGTTTGACCTTGCCAGAAATGCAGAGAGAAATTTTCTTTCCTCATACAGGTAATTGTTTTATTGGTTACAATAGACAGATCAGCTCAGAGAACAGATATTAGCCCATTTATTTTAGTACCAGCTTGACTCTGTTCATACCCCAGTGTCAGGACAAGATGCAATGGGCACAAACTGGAACACAGGAGGTTCCCTCTGAACACCAGGCAGCACTGCTGTGCTGTGCAGGTGCCTGAGCACAGGCACAGGCTGCCCAGAGAGGCTGTGGGGTCTCCTCCTTGGAGATCTTCAAAACCCACCTGGACGTGGTGCTGGGCACCCTGCTCTGGGTGTCCCTGCTTGAGCAGGGGGTTGGACCAGGTGGCCCCCAGAGGTCCCTTCCAACCACTCTGTGATTCTGTGTGATTCCGAGATACCTTGCAAGTTAAGGGGTATCAGCCGGCTGCTGTCAGTAACCCTGCACATGATGATGGACAGGCATGCGTTTGCTGAAGAAAGGGCTTTGTCACTTGAAGTACTGCTTTTCCTTTGCAGTTTGCTGCTGCCCTTTGCTGGAAATGCAGTCCCTGCAGTAAAGCCAGCGGGACGGACACGTACGCTCGTCACTTGTTCTGGAGCCCAGTCAGGCCACTGGGTTCATGCTGCTTGAGGCAGCCCCGGCAGGAGATGCCTGAGCACTTCTGGGTGCTCACATGGAGGCGGGATGGTGAGCAATACCAATTAGGAAAGGGCATTTAGCATACAAAAAGGATATAATCAATGCGTAATAAACAAAGACATATTGTCTTGTGTTAACAATACTCTGTGCACATGGCGAGAGCTTCCTCCTGCCCTGTGACTACTTTCACATGTAGCTTTGCCCAACAACGTTTAAAATAGTCACCCACATAGGCTGGTTGTCTTGAAAATGACATTGTTCTGGGCTGTGGCTCATCAGTGTGATGAGAGACACAGAAAAAAATGCAAGATACTCTTCCTTATATTGCATAAACTTCAGGACTGGATTGGTGAGCTCTCTGTTGTCAGGTTGCACCCCTGCCTTCCCTCTGCCCATCCTTTCATAAGGATGTAACTGTGGACAGAGGCGACAAATGGGGATATGTTTTCTGAAGATGGGACAAAAATTCCCATAATAATAATAATAATCTAAAATTTTTGGTTTCTGATTAGGATTTTACCTCACTGATGTTAAAATCTGTTTGAACTTTGGATATAACTGTGCTGAATACTTTTAAGGGACACATTTATGTTATCAGTAGATCAGTGGAAACTCAATCTAAATCCATCTGACATTCAGCTCAATTCTCTTTATTCAGAACAAATGTAAATGTAAAGTGATTTTAGCTCAGAAATTAGAAACATTGCACATTTTGTTCCATATGTCACGTGCTTGGCACATCATATTTTGGGTTCACAATTTCAATGAATTCCAGAGAACAATGACACCCCAGGAAAAAACCTGGAGGATTATGCTGTAACTGATAGTTTATACAGGGGTGATGGGCTTGATGGAATAAAACACATGCTTAGTGTTAATTTGCGTTAGTGCCTGCATGATTTCCTTCCATTAAAAGATAACACATGGGGGTCCTCAGAAGAAGGGAAATTATTTCAGGAACATGTTTAATGTGTTCCTTCTTGTGATTTCATTGCCACTTGTCTTTGGATGCATGTGAGTTTGTCTGCTTGCTTTTTTTGGAGTAACTTCATGCCAGCCAGTACTAGATATATAGTGTATCAAGTCTGCATACCTCAGCAGAGATGATCTAATGGTTCAAGGCAAACAGTTAACTCCATATTTACTGATTCCTGTGCATTGCTATAGGAATACTTGGATTTTCATGAATACATTTGTTATTTAGTTATTTCTGGACACTTTTAGCCAGACACTGGATTTCTCACAAACTGTTTCCCGTCACTTGTTTCAGCCCCAAACGACCAGTAATTCACGCAATATACGGTACATTGGCCATCATCAGTCTCATGGGATTATGTCTGCTCTCTTACTGGTGAGCTGAAACTTTCCATGAAGGGTTGAATGAGTCCATCGGGGCTCGGACCTTTGTACAAACATATATCAGTGTAAGTGTTGCTATAGCAAAGTGTGTTTGTGTATTATCCATCACAGATTGCATGTCTTCCCGAAGCAGCAGTGATCATTCTGGTGAATTCATTTGCACATCAGCACTCTCCAGGCCATCTCCTTGCACAAGGATTGTCATCAGCAAAGTATTTTTCTGTCCGGGAATGAAGAGAGCAGACAGCGCACCGGTGATATTTAAACAGATGCTGGAGAAAAGTTAGTATTCTCCTAGTTGTCTGCTTTATGCACTCCAGCTGAAAGGGAGGGGTTTTCATATTTCCCCTCCAAAATGAGGGCCAGGTGGTGGAATCTGTCATTCTGGTGAATCTTTGTCCCTTGTTTTCTATTCACCTACTTCAACATAATTATATACCAATGTGAATATACTGATGAATTTACCAGAGCAAATAAAAAAGTTTTTATTTGCCATTCTTTAAGGGAACAGATACAGCTAGTTTTTTTATGGCTTCTTCCTGGTGATTTTTACAATAGATGCTAAAATATCATATTAGCTGTAGTATTTAGCCTGATCCTCCAACGTGGACACTGGCAAATGTAGAAGGATTAAGATAACCAGAACATAAGAATCAAAGAAGACGACAGAATCATTTCCATCGCTCGGATGAAATCCCAGCACATGGAACTTGTGAGCACAGACACCACAGGTCTTCTTCCCATGCACGCTGCGTTGCAGAGGCTTGGAAGTGCCTGCCTCCCCTCTCCTAGTCACTCAGTAATAATGTTTAAAAACCTCTAAAGTCTGCTGTTTTTCTCCCCAGACAGGTTTGCGGAAAAGTTACTTTTAGCTTTTGGGAGGGGAATCTGGATTCCAGTGAGCAATTTCTAGTTTGAGCTCATGGACAGAGAAAGCTCTTCCTTCCAGCTGCAGCTGAGGCTGATGGTGTGATACAGTGATATAACCCACTGAAAAGGGCAGGATGGGCTTGGATATTCGGGGTCATCTGCTACTGATTTCAAATGGTTTCTTGTGCAGCTTGGTTTTTTGTATCCCGTAGGGCAAAGAATGAAGAAGATAAAATTCTGTCCCTGGCACCATGGTGCCAGAATGCAATGCTCAGCATGCCCTGCAGGCCCTTTTCTCCTAGAATTCACATTTTATTGTATTACCAATAACCTGCACAGTTCATATTATGCACTGATTGTGGAGCATAAGGTACTATGGAAAATGAAAGTGAAACTGAAATAAACATTCCAGTTTGACTGTAGGAGAGTTTTTTATTCTCATTTCAGTAGTTTGTTTCCTAGAATTTACTGTGATATATACTGTGATGAATATCCAAGTATGCACTAAGTATTTTAAAAAATGTTCTTTACACATGAACACAGCTGTGAGGCCTTTCTCTGATTTGGCTTTGAATCTGGAAGCTGCTGGCTGAAGGCTTTGGCACTTACTTGACTCCTGTGTTTTAGCAAAACTTCCTCCTGTACGGAGTAAGTAACACAACCTTCATGGTTGTTGTGCTTCAAAGCAGCTAGAGCACAGAGTTAGCAGGCATAAACGGCACATCCCAGCTCCTGAAGTTAAGGACGTGAGCCCTTTGCTGCTGGTGGCACATCTGTGACAGGGAAACAGTTTCAGTCCCTTCCAGAGGATGCTGGTGATACCTTCTTCTTCTGCAGGAATATCGAGCTTGTCCTTGTCTTGCTTTTGTACCTGAAGCCAGGTAAAATGCTCCCAGGTAACCAAAAGGTTTGTTCATGACTCTGGCAGTGTGTATGGGTGTATATCAAAAAATGAGTCGCCCCTGATGAGGTTGCCTGACTCACCCCACTGTAACTGCAGTTAGACTGAATGCAACTCATTGTATTTAGGTAGTGCCATGCGGTCTTGGGCACTGTAGACGGTTTCAGAGAAACTTGCCTTGTGAGTAATCTCGTCTTTCATTTCCCAGTAGCTTTTAGGAACATAGTTGCTTTAATTGCCCATTGTTGCTTTAGCTGCATGTTGCGAAGGTGTTTGCACAGCTCACTGTGAGTTAAGTTAGTAGCAGTACTTAGTGTCCTGCCGGTTCTTAAGGAGCAGTATCAGGAATCACATTCCCTGCAGCAGCCTAGGGTTTGACATATTATTTCCTGGAGAGGATAATGGGGAAAATATTATTTCTGTTGAGCCCAGTTACTCACAGATATAAAGGCATGGGTAATTTAAATGTTTTCTTTTAGGGTGGATTAAAACAGGTCTGAATTGTATTTTGTAGAAAGTTTATAAAATGGCTTGTAGAATGCAAAGCGTTTTTAAGGGCAAGGTGTGCATTAAGACAGCCTGGGCACCATGGGTACATTTATATCAGTTCTTTGCAGGTTCCAGATATATGTAGCTGATGGAGGGAAACAGGTGGCTCCTAACCCCTGCAATGGGGTTTTGAGGGCAGAAGTAGGGCACCTATTTCTGTCCGCTAGCAAGGCTGAATTGTCTGTGAATGGTGAGGAGGTGTTTTTGCAAGCCAAGGGGAGAGCACCAAGTGACTGGTAGGAAAATAAATAACGTGGGGTATCTGAAAAGGAGTCTGCCTTGGCATCTGCTGCTTCCTGGGGAAAATTCCCACTTATTAGGAGCTGGTGGCTTGTTTTATGTGACGGGTCTAGTTTATTTAGTTTATTTAGGATGGACCAATTTAGAGGTAGGGATTCAAAGGAGAAGTGTCAGTCTTAGTGCCAGCACTTGCATTAACTCGTATACGTGAAGCTGTTGGGTTAGTTTGACTATGGCAGTATGGAAACTGGGTCAATTGCTTGAAGTCCTTGTATGAAAACTGAACCCACCAACCTCAGACAGAGAGGGTGGGATGAATCAGGTGTTCTGTGGTGGAAGAGGCTGAAGTTTCACCTCTGTCAGAGAGGGAAATGGAGGCTGCCATCAGGCTCCCCCCGAGAAGAGGTACAGACCCTGCTTTTGGGAATAAACAGCTAAGTAATAATTTATATGTGACCAGCCTGTTATTTAGGACAGCGTAACTTTCCCAAGCCTTAAGACACACGTGCCAGGAGAGGTGCATGCTGTACGTAAAGATGAATGAATGCTGCGAACACTTTCCATTTGAGCGTGTGGAACTTGAAGCATCCGTCTCAGAGTGTCCCAGAGAGTTCTGGCCAAGCAAGTGTCCCATTATATTTAGTTTTGCTTCTGCTGGGAGATAAACACCTTCTGGTTTATTGTTAGTAACAGAACAAGGTCTCCATTTAATTTTGTGTAGCAAAATTAGGACGCTGTATTGGTTTCCAAAGCTATTTGTCACTTTACGATGCGTTAGGTTTAGCACTTAGCTCACCACATCAGCAGGGGGATTTAGGCTCCATCTGATGCAACTGCTCGTGGTACCCCGCCGATGAAGATGGGTGCTCTGCAGCCCTCCGAGTGCCATGGGGCCATAGCAGCTGGCTGTGTCTGTGGGCTCGCCATGGTGCCTCAGCACACGGAGGGCGCGTGCTGGTGGCTGTTGTCAGTGGTGTCCTCTGAGCCGCTGGAGGTAGCAGCTCTTTGCATGTTTTAGTGCTTGGGAGACCAGTTAACACAGCAATTCTTAGTTTTTTTTCTTTTCTTTCTTTTTTTTTTTTTTCTTGGAGTTTTTTGAAGGTCTGAAACAAGCAGCTGGAGCCAATATTGTTACCTGCAAACACCAGCCCAGGACTGTTGCCTAATCCAGGTGTGGAATAGGAGATTACTTGAGACCCCTTGCAGCTTCGTGTCTTTTATGAAAACAGTCTTTATCATCCAGGTTCAGCACAAGCTTGTAAAGTATTTGCAGTAAGTGATGATTTAATTAGCTAAAAACAGGATGCAGCTTCTGTTCTCCAGATGTATTTTTGCAGGGTGCTACCAGACACCACCACATACTGAGGACATGTTGAAGGGATTGCCATGGCCTCCCTGAGGCCAAGCTCCATGGCAGGAACCTGCTGTCCTGAGCTCACCCTGGACCCCCAGCCAAAGCACCCGGGCCAAGAGCTGCCACCCTCAATGGAAAACCAGGCAGGTTTCCACCTGGGTCTGTCTGGGCTGCACCACAATTTTGTTGCAATAGCACATTTTCAAGAAAACTTTCACTGAAATTTGAAGTCAAATGAATGGAAAATTTCCATTTATACCACCGACTAGACCTCTTAGTGAATACTTGCTGACTAGGTCTAATGACTATTATGTCAGCCATTGAGAACTAGCCGAGCATGCCAGGGTTTACTGAAAATTAACACCAGAGCCAGCTGCTTTGTGGCTTATCTAGTTCTGCTGCCCTTCTTTCAGATAGATGTTGTTTAACATCATCTTTGATTATTTATGGACTAGAGAGGACTTTGCCCTCTAATGAATGTTCCTTGTTCTGCTTCTTTCCAAATCCCAAACTGATATATTTATTGATACTGTGTTTTATTTTTTTCTATATCATTCCTGACATTCTTATCATGTCCATTGAATGACACAGCTTCTGTATCTGCTAGAATCTCTAATACATTTTCATTGCTTTCTTCTTTGTCCTTGAAGATGTGTTTTTTTCCTTTTCTCTAACTCCCGTCGTTCACTTGCCTTAACTTTAACCTGTTTAATTACACAAGCTCCTGCTGCAAGGAATTTACAGCTGAAGAAACATGAAGACAGAGCAAAGGAGATGCTGCAGGTAATTAAGGATGTGTAACCACAGGGAGAAGATCGGGGAGGACTTTGTGTCCTGGACCAGCAGAAAGGCGAGCAAAGGTGGCAGCATGGGCTCCAGGCTGATGGTACGGGAGGGATGGTGAGAGGATGCTGAGGGCAGCCCTTGGATGCAATGGGGGTACCATGCATGTTGCAGGAGTTTAGCAAGTGTCTGGGTCTACAGTGCTCCCTCGCTAGCGGACAGGCTGTGAGTGCGGGCTAGCTGGCGTGGGGAATGCGGTTCTCACATGAGCTCATCGGTGCTGGATAGACCCATATATTTTGGGCTACGATTATACACCAGACAAATATGTAACAGCAGGAAAACCTACAGCTGCAATGGTAGGAAGTATTAATACAGAGTGGTACCATCTGGTGTGCGCTCCCAACAGTGGCTATACTTAGCTGCTGTGCTGCATATCCTGGTTAATCCCACGCTCCAAAGAATGACACATTCAGTGTTGTGCAGATAGTCCCACTTTTAACGCCAGCCATTCTCCACCCAGTGATGTCTGTGAAGCTCCATGAATAAATACAAAACAGGGTACGTAATAGGATTACTATATGAAGGGGCTGCCATGTTGCTCATCTGCAGATTTATGGACACACACCTTTCTCTCTTAAAAGGAAACACAGGTTTAGTGATGCTCATGTTAAGGCTACCATTCTGTTTCTGCTTGATTTTCAAAATATTCCTTCTCTTGCTAGCCTAAAACAGAAGAAAAAACATCTGCAGTCCTTGAAAAATTCATTTATTGTACATCAGTGGTTGGTTTTTTAATAAAAATCCTCATTGTCAACATGACAGAACAAACAAGAAACTCCAACATCCACCACTCCCAGCAGTGCTAACAAGTTACTGTGCAGTGCTAACCTTGCTCCCACTATGAGCAGCAGCTGCATATTGATGTGAGCAACACACGATAACTGGAATATCTGACATTTTACAGACTCTCTACCATTAATCTGGACACCAATAGTTTTGTGCCATGACAAAGTAGTGACTTGTGCCATTTCCATAGTTTTTCTGTTACTTTTCTTGAGGTCATATATATTTTAGGTGAGTTACATGAATTCCTAAGTTTCTACATGCAGCTGCATACACTATATATACCTTTGCTCTGAAATGAAAATGCAGTTACAGTTCAGTTTTTCCATACACCTAACTCAGTAATGCCAACAGGAAGAGAGGTGTGTGGGTGTATTGCTATTAACTCTAGTCCACATTAAAAGTCTCTTCAGAAATACAACATTATTGATATTAGTCTGCTTAAAATAGAACAAAGTAGTATCGGAACCATTTTCTTTCAAAAATGCAAACTAGACAGCATTCACAAGGAAGTGTGCCCCAGTGTATTAAGGATACAGTACTCAAGCGGGCATAAAATAGCACTCAGAAAGACAGCGGTCGGCATGGAATATATATCTGATATACTTTTCCAGTCAACCTGCATGTGTACCCACATTTATGTACACACACACACACACACACACACACACAGAGTGACTTTTGTGCAAAACTGACAAGTGGCAGAGACAATTTTTGTGTGCTCTATGGCTTTCGGAGTTCAGAGGTGTGCAAGGAACATATTTCTAATTGGAAAATGAAAACTCCAATTAGAGGAGCCTGGATTTGAGTAAGCATGTTAAACCCAGTAGTCGCACCTTCCCACTCGTTCCCTCTGCTACGGAGCTCGTGTCACCTCTTTCACTATTCTTCCTTGGAGAAAAATAGTACAAAGTGTATGTAGAGTGGGTACCCCACAGCACAGACAAATTGCAGTCTGGAGGGTACTGAGTGCTAATTAAGCATCCTTATAACATGGAACTTCACATTTTTTTCTCTTGCACAGCTGCATAGCACAATACACTTGAGATTATCAGTAATATCTTTTCCTTTGCATGCTGTTGCTTAATTATGTGTGTTGTTGAATGCTAGCATATGCATAGCCAAACTGAGATACAGCAACAGAGCAAGTTACCCAAATTTGTGGTTCACAGTGGTAATACATAACTTTGATGCACGTATTAAAAATTCTCAGAAGGAAAACATCTTGTAATTTATTGTAACATAAGTAGTAAACATCTGAATTTGTTTTTACACAGATAATGGCTAGGGTTTGCGACAGGTATATTTCAAACACTGCTGAATAAAAATGAACCTTTTACAAACCCACCAATCCGAAATGTTTTCTTAAAAACAATATTAAGTGTGTGGCTATGAAAACAGAGTGACACGTAAAAAAAAATCAAAAATCATGTACCATAAGGTAACATTTTTATAACTAGAGGAAAACAAAGGATTATATACATAAATACATATATTTATATATATAGCAAATTACAGTTTCCTGCACTGAACATTTATCAAATAGACAAGTACTGAACAATACTGGACAGGGTGCTTTGCCACACCTTGTGGTCTCCTTAAATTCCTGTGAGAATGGAAGACAAGTTTCTATGAAGGATGCAACTTGTTCAGTGATATAAGCTCACGCAAGAATAAGAAAAAGTAAAGAAAACCAAAACAACCCATTCCAGAAGTGCCTGATGTTTCCAGCCCAGGCATCTTTCACAGCAAAACACGACTGCTCAGCTGTTCTTCAAGCACCTGCCCCAGCACAGAGGCTCCTGTGCAAGAGAGCTTTATCATCACGTGCAGCCATCATGTGCTGAGGGCAACAAATCTGGGCAACATATCTGATGCTCAGCCTTGTCCACTGGCTTGTCAGAGCTGTTGCCTTTCTGATAGACTGATCAGTGGGGAGCAGTCACCTTCCTGATCCCCTACACAAACTGTACCCTTTCTCTTGGAGCTGGGCAGCAGCTCCTGTGTGCTTCAGGTACAAAACAAGGCACTAGCTGGTTTTCTGGCCATTGCCTTTTCAGTGCTCTAGGAACTGTGGTTATTAATGTAACGGGAGAGGTCGAAAAGGGTGGGACCAAACTACTGTTGAGGACTATATACACAGTTACTCCTATTTTGGTTTTGAAAATAGAAAGCATCCACACCACACGTTTCATTTAACCTGGCCAGAAATGCTAAGCTCAGGTTCCTAATGCATAAATAACAGTCCTTAGTGACAAGGATGATGTAGACTCCATTGGGTTCTAGTGACCTTACCAGAAACTGTCTTCAAAATATTGCAGTTATTAGCTAGGAATAACAGTCCCATTTAGGTGTCCTTTGGAGCACACAATACAAATATTGACGGTATAAAAAGCACTTGGTTGTCTCCACAGGTTAGTGATGTCTGGAACTCGGGGGATTGTAAATCCAGTCCATTACAATGAGAGTCATACTCACAATCATGAAGATTATGCCAACTATAAGAAAAATTAGAGCCTGTAATTGGAAAATAAAATTGTATTAATGAAGAAAGTGACTGAGCAGACTACGGTTCACAGACTTTTCCATGGGAATCACATTTATATAATACCCAGGGCCTGAATTTGGGTCATTCTGTGTGACTAAAGCTAAGTAACACCATACAGGGATATGCGTATCACAGTTAATTATATGTAGAATTTCAGTCCAAAAGAGCCAGACTTTACAAGACCAAATCTTAAAAAAAAAAAAAAGGTAATACGAATAATAATACAGAATATAACTGAGGAACAGTTTTTTCCTTTAAAAATTGACTAATTTTCAGGGAATGTTCATTGTCTCTGACATCAAGAGCAACTTCAGAGTTAATCCTTTTCATCTTATTAGACAAACAAGTAAGCCCATCTCTCTTCTCTGAAGGCAGTTCTGTATATATTCAAGTGATCCAGATGCTTACATTCCCCCTTTGCTTCAGTGGGGCTTTAGCTTACCATAATCTGTCCACACGTAACAATATTCTACCTTGCAACACAAAGACAAATATTGTATGTGATCTTAGTGCATGGTATGAAACTCTAGATGTGCCTAGCACAGAAACACAAAGAATGAACAAAGAGACATGAACTAATATTCACAGTCTCTCTCTCTAATGATAATTGCCCCAAAAGTTGCCTTCAGAAATCATTTTATGATAACAAACCTTTCCTTTTATACTTGCAGTATATACCAGTAGAAGTTCCTCCTTCTCCATTTACCTTGCTTTTTGTGTATGTGTATACTGATGTACATATGTACGTGTGTTTACATTATGTGCCTGCATATGTTTCATCAATAGCTTTTCTGATTAATTTTTCAAAGAACATGTCCTCAGTGATATTGTTAAGTGTGCAGATGGCTATTAATGTGAGCATTAATGAAAGGATAAAAGATACTGCTGCAGCAGTCCAGCGTGACGTATAAACACACACTGTGTATAAGTGATAGATCTTCATATATATCTCCTGTAGGTATATGAATTTATCCCAGTGGAGAACTCATGTCTCTGTATCACTTCATTATCTCTGCAGTACAACCTCCTTCTTAACCTTGACCTCAGATCTTCCTCTTAATCCACAGCTGGCCTTCCAGTGTCGACCAACAGCTCCTTATGCACGGTTTAGGTATTATTTATGCAAGTGCAGGTGCTAACTAGAGCTTAGATTGGATTAAATAAATGCCTTTTTCTAGTGATATAACACACACTTTAACCTAAACACTTACTGTTGTTTATTTACCAGTAGCAGCAGGGCCCTAAACTCTCTGGTTTGTGCTGCCTGGCTCCCCATGCTACAGTGAATCACACTGCCCGCTCTGTATTTTGGTGAGCCCCTACCACTTATGATCGGTCACCAGAAGTTGCAAGTCAAAGCCCTGGTATTTGTGGCCAGCAGAAAGCACATGCCCTCCCTTTGCAGTTCTCATCCTTCCTTTGCAGTTGCTGCCAGCATCCTTACCCCAATCTTCTGGGGAGACCTCAGGGACTCCTTCTTGACGAGCCGCAGGTAGAAGGCAGAGGGGAGGATGAAAATCAGCATGGTAGCAGAAGAAGCACCTGGAAGAGAAAGCGGAGCTGGATACCGTGCTGTGTGATGCACAGCTGGCACGGTGCACCCGCAAGGTGCAACAAGATGTGGGGCATTTGTGCAGAGCACGCCTGTGGTCATGTACGACCCACGTGGCTTCACTTCCAGGCTGCAAAAGAGTTTGGTCTCTGTTTAGGGAATAATTTCAGTGGGTTTTATGGGGTCTGGTTTGGGCTGTTTTCTTTGGAGTCTTGCGGTCCCCTTCTTCTGCTGAGACCCAGCCTCCAGGGAGGCATGGAGATGTCCAAGCACTTATTTGAATGCTTGGGGCTGAAGAGGCACTTGTTGCCTGTGATGCAGATGTCCACATGTGAGCTGGCCAAGTGGGGACAAACAAGGTTTTATCAGTTTTTATACTGGGTTTATTGAATTCCTTGTTCTTCATGCAAGTCAGCAACAAAGGTGGGTAGCATTCAGCTTTGCCTGTCAGATATTTGGGAATACTTGTGTCCCTTTTAACTTATCCTATACAAAATCAAGTCTGCATTTGCATTATTCTACTGTAAGAGCCAAATGGAGACTGTCATTCAGTGCACAAATGTAAATATGTTGTGGAAAGGATAAACACAGTAAACAAAAAGTATTTATGAAACCTACCGATAAATCCAAAGATGTCTTTAATAGCTGGGACGAAAATCACAAGCAAGTTATTAAAAGCAAGAATTACTGCTGCAATCAGGAAATGTCTTATCCAGCTGAATGGCCTTTTGGGAAACAGCAATGCACTGATAGATGAACGGATCTGTAAGATGAAAACCAGCAGGGAAAGTAAAACAGCAGTTAATTTATCTTTGCTTTTCACTTTTTTAATGACCTATGCTGGTCACTGTTGCTGTGAGAAATTCTGACCGAAGAAATCTGTTTTCAGTCTTTGACTCCCTTTATGTAATCTCACTCTGGTGTAGGTCTTTGAGAACTGGGTTCACAGTTTAATGCAGAAACTCAAATATTTGCAGTGTAGAAGAAAGACAAGTAAATAGGGTGTAAAATCAGGGAGACGAAATCTGTTCAACTGAAAGATGCTGGCATCAGCAAAAAAAAAAAGAAAAAACAACCCAAAGAAACCCCCACTATGAATACTAATCAGCAGGCAAAAAATGCACGGGTGAAATATGAGTTGCTGTATTCCTGAACCTGATCCTTCTGAAAATCCCACAAGAGTTCTGCAATTTAGTTTTGTGAGAGAAAGAGAAAGCTTTTGTTTTACTTCCATTAAATATACACATATACATATATCCCCCAAAAAAGCATCTCTTGCAATGTCACTTGGAAATTATATATATAAAATTATATATATAAAAGCTGTTGCACAGGATCCTTTTTGCTTCACTTTCTCACACAAGAATGAGTTTGTTTTTTTTTTTTTTTTTCTTTTTCATCAACAGGGATGGAAAGTAGGAAAAAGGTCAGCTACAAATCCCTTTGGTGTCAGGAGATAGTGTTACTCTGAAGTACTGTGATAAGCTTAGAGGATTTGAAAGGTAGAAGTTGAACAAAAGTGTTCTCACAGTGGAAAAAGCTCAAAACTGAATTCTGTCTAGTTGTTTTAAAACAAAGTAGTTTCTGGATGAGTTTGGCAATTCAGTAAGTGTATGGAGCTCTGTCAGACTTGGAGCCCTTCATTTGAAAACACAGTGTGAATTTTGCACATTATGTTTTTCGGGTTGATGTGAGAACATGTTATGAAGGAGGCAGATTGCAAAACTTTTGTTTGGTTCCTGAGTTGGTATAAAACAGCTTTACCCCACTGAAGAACCACTGCCTGCATTCCTGTTCACTTGCTGTCAGCATCCTGCTGTGATGTTGCCCCTGAAAGGAAGCTATCAGACTGAAATTTTACAGTGACTAATGGTGCATAGACCTATACTTATTTTTTTTGATGGCAATGCAATGATTTTTATTTTTTGGAAATGAATAAACTCCAATCACTTTAAGAAAATACAAATGTAGTAGTTCATAAAAAAAGCAGTTGGTACAACTATATTGCTTATTTGGAGTAATTAGATTATCAGTAATGCTGAGCTGGCTGTCCTGATGGGCCATATAAAGTTGTTTGATATGCCATCTTTAAAGAAAAATATATTTTCTCTGATTTTTTTTTTAATAGAGCAATTAGTGCTGTAGTATGTAACTGCTAAGCCTTTGTACGCTATTTAGATACAAAAATAGTTACGCAGAAAACTAAAAATGCAAAATGCTGCATCTGACAGATAGAGGCTTTTGCAATGCTCTTAGCTTGTTTTCCCATGAATAGTGCTCAGCTAGTTAAGACAAATTTAAGCACTTAGTCATTGGCTTAAACATGACATCTGGGGCAGAGCATCATAGCACTCTAAGCTAGATGGACTGATCACTGTGGGTGCTTTATACCAGGACATAATTTATTTTTTGAAGGCAACCTTGAATGGCAATCACAGCTCTTAAGCATTTGTCAGCGAGCCTGGAAACAGTACCTACGCAGAGCTCGTGTTTGCATCCAGGACAACGGAGCAACAGTACCTCGGGGCTGCTGCTCTCATCAGACAGGAACACCAGGCTGTGACGCAGATCAACGGCAACCTGCCTGCAGCGTGGTGCTGGGCTGGTGCCTGCCCCACCAAATGGCACAACAGCCCCCCGAAACTTACTGGCCAGCACTGACTATTTTCTCTCTGTCTGCATAGTGGCAGGGGGAAGGTACGAGGGACAGTCATGGTCTGAGCCCCACACATCCTTATGAGTTTGGATGCTATAGTAGGTGCATATGTCTGTATTAGGAAATCTTATAGGCAGTTTGAGTACATCCCCAATCTGCAGTACTTACACTGCTGCTCTGTTAAATATAGCACGGAGAGAGCCAGAGAGAGCCAGGGCAGTCGTTCCTGATTTATTTGTGATTTATTTATAAAGACTGATTTATTTCAGACTTTCAAAATTCGCAGTGCTAGCTGCCTAAGGTTCTTGCTGTGGGCAAGCTGCATATGAGAAAACCGACACTCCCAAATCAAAACTCGGGCTTGCTTTTCTTTAATGTTAAAGTCTGCCTATGCTAAGTACATACAGTTAGTGCATACAGGCTAGCCCCAGTTTCAGCTCCAGCAGCTCTGTTACTTACAGGGAAAAGGACAAGGGGCACAGTCAGAGTGACGGCCACCAGCACTGCAAGGCGAACGGACAGAAGGAGGGCGTCGAAAGTGTACACCTTGGTGTACGTATGAAGTAGCTCATCTTCAACTTCTCCTGCAAAAAGGAAACAGAAAGGAGTTAAGTGCCTTAAGCAATATGTGCACACACAAAAGGGAGATCTTTATTCTGCAGCCAGACAAGATTAGCTCTAGCCCAACTACTGCCATCAGATCCATGTTATGGGCTGGGCACAAAAGAGGAATTTTCCCAGCATGACTGATGCAAGTCCATCATTCAGAGATGATGAGGGTAACACAGCTATGAGGTGATGCTTTGTACTCCAGCATCTCAAATGACTTTCTCAAAGTCATTAGGTGGATGTGGAACCTGAGGCAAAAAGAATTTCTCTGATATGAGACAGAAGACGACCAACTGAATTGGGAACAGATGCCTGCACCTCCACCCAAGTCTCCCAGCCCTCTCACCACAGCAGTATAGTACAGATCGTGCTGTGTCATTCACTTCTGCACCGTAACAGAGGAACTAATGAGGTAAAAAGAGGTGGTGTTTGCATAAACTGGCGTGCTAATATAGGGGCTACTCTGTTTACCTACCGGTTAGTCCTGCTCATCCTTATTTTCTTTACACTAGAATGGTTTGCACCTGTTTTTCAGCACAGGTGAGGCTGATTTAGTGACATCAGAGCCAGGGTGGGTAGCACTTAATAGTGTCATGTAAAACTGTTGAACATTAGAGTGATTTTAGTGTTGTCACTTTTGGCCTTTGCAAGAGCCAAGTTTACAGCAGCTTGCTGTCTGAGTTCATAAAACCAAGAGGTGCACAACAGGTCCCCCTAGGAGGTAGCCCTGAGACTCTGATGGGTGAGGAACTTATGGCCTGATAAGTGGATAAGTCTCACCACATACGCAAGAGGTTACATACAGCATATTATTTTTGAATAATGCTTGTGTGTGAATTCAGGCCCACAGAAAACACATGAACGCTTGAGCCTCCATGTGATAAATCCATCTTGTCTGATTTAAAACGAGAGGGAAAATTCTGGAGAGAACAGGGCTTTGACCTACCATAGAAGGTAAGGTATCCAAAGAGACCAGCCAGAAGATACATGATGAGCATGCCAGTGATGGAGATGTTTGAGACATTCTGCATCCGCTTTCGGGAGCGACTGAAGTAGGAGAGAAAGAGTAACAGTGCTATTCCTATAAAGCCTCTGTTTGCACAAGAAGTACTCTGAGGAGCCTCTACTGACATTCCCTCGCTGGCTAGCAAGTTCATAGCAACTATGTGAGTTATACAGAGCTCCTGAAGCTTCACAGCTCTGTGCAGAACAACACAAAAATGTATTGAAACTTCATTTCTACTGTTTACTTGGTAACAACGTGTAAATGGGCAATGTTATTTTGTATATCAGTATTTCTATATAACTCTCAAATGGTGCATTTTAAATAAAAAATTGTGTGGTTAAAAATTACAAGGCTGGTAACAATAATCAGACAAGAACTTCCAGTCAGCTCTATATGAACTTGCTTTTATGTCTACGTAGAGCTGTTCTGCAGGTTCAAGAACCTCCTGCAGGTCAAATCCTTTCTTTAGAGATCCCTTGGTTAAAGATTTTCTATAAGAAAATCTTATATATAAAAAATCTTATAAAAAATATTTTCTATAAGAAAATCTTCAGCTTATGGTGCCTGGGAGCAAATTCCAAGTCACCTCAGAATTTTTACTTCTGAGGTTAAACATAGGAGACAATGGGGTTTGGCCTCCTTGAATTTTGCAGCACAACCTCCTGTAAGGTAATTCTTGTTGCTGAACAAGTGCATTTTCTTAGCCCTTCCCAACTGTCAGCTCTGTGCTAGTTCAAGCAAATGTATTTGATTTTTGATATGTGATAAGCAAAACGGGCTGGGTTAAGAGTCTATGTAAGACACCCAAACCAACGGCATCCCAGGAAACTTTAAGAGTAAGCAACAGCTGACCCAGGCGCAGAACTGATTAAGATATTTTTAGAAGCCAGAATTCTCTGTTTCAATGCTGTCTGTTGTGCAGCCAAATTCCCCAGTATACTTCATGTCACTCAAAGGACTGTCCAGATTCCTCCTTTCCTAAATAAGTATTGATCAATGTGGCTCTCTGAGCAGTGGTTCTTTGTCATCAGTATCTGACTATTAGGTAAAAGCAAAGCCAATACCTGCTTACTATGACACACAATAAATCATTATTGGGTGGGTGGCTACACACCAGCGATCAAGGCAGAACAGGTAGAAAGTGATCTCTGCTATGGTTAACTGGAAGTATGGGACAAAATTTAAGAACCTTACTCTTTCAGTTCACTGTATATTGGTAGCACCTCAGGGTGGCATACGAATGCAAATGCCAGGATGGGTATTGCATAGGCAGTCTGTAAAATAAAGCTCCCATTAGTAAGAATGGTCACTGCTGTATCTCTGACTTTTGGCAGGCAGCAGTTTAGCTGTGGTACGAATGGCAAAAGACAAATTCTACAGAATCTCCCTTACCCGTGAGTTGAACACAAAGTATTTTGGCTGACACACGTCACTACTGTCGCTGTGTGCTTCATATTCTACACCACTTTTGGGGGAGGTATCTCTTGGCTCCTCAAGGCCGGGCATGTGCCCAGCTGTGTTGTCCATCATGAAATTCACACCAGAGCTGAGAGACTCGTTTGGTAACATGACCAGGTGCATTGGCACTGTGTTGTTGGTGGCTGTCCAGTTTTCAACCCCATGCTCCATGATGGGCAGAGGACAGGGTATTTGGGATTTCTTGAAGATTACCTACAAAAAAATAGACATTGTCATCAGAAGAGTACTACCATAGGAGATTACATTTACACTCATGATAAATCACCTGGAATAAAAACAGACATGCAGAAGAGAGAGGGGAAAGACAGGGAGCAAGAAACCAAGAGCTATCACGTCTGCTTCTCCTGAGAGTATTTGTTGTTACTCTAGTTCTGCCGTTGCCCTGCTTTAGTTTATCCTTTCAAGTGTTGCTTTTTAGCCTGATATTTTTATCTGGTTTCATTCAGCACTAGGCTTGTTGATTTGATTCACTTGCAGGTGCTATTCTAACATCCACATTAAATTGTTATGGTAAGAGATTTAGCAGTGTTGCACAGTTTACAGGCTCATTATTTGCTTAGAGACAAGTCCTGAACAGTAACCTACCACACTGACAAAGAAAACCATACAGGTCAGCGAAAAACCACTCGTATAACCAAGATAACCTGTGAAGCAAGAAAAAATATACAGTTCAGCAACATATAAATTCACAATCCTAACAGAAATAAGAAAAGAGGTTAAGTGGGACATTAACCTTACCTAAGGTTTTTAGAAGGGAGAGGGGAAGAATAATCCCAACTGTTACGAGTATGACGAGGTAGTTCCCATTTAGGTACCATTCTCTGAAGAGGGGGAATAAAAAATAACTGTCATTACCATTGACAATGAAGTGAAAAATTTTCATCTAAGGTTCAGGTTGGGCAAAGGTACCTACCCAGAACTCTCCTCAAGTTTCATAAATGCTCTGATCACTTCAGGAAGTTCATACTTAATAATAAAGAGGTAGCTTGACATTGCTGAAAAACAGGAAAACACCTTCAGGGAAAACAGCATAGTTCCAACAAAAATTATTTGTTTTAAAAAACATTGATGCTACGTGAAAAGTATCTGATTTCAAGAAATCAGATTTTGCTAAAATAGAAAAATGAATTTTGTTCAAATAGGAATGCAAATAAAGAGATGGTATGTTCTCTTGATATTGTTCTCTTATAAGTATGCCCTGAATGACATCTAGCATTTAGTCTTAGAATACAATAGTCCTTTCTGAATTAACAACACACTCTAGTCACTGTTATGATGAAATTTACACTTGTAAATTTTCCTTTTGCTTTTCTGCTCTAAATGTTGTTTTTCCAGCGGACACTGTCCATCTACTTTTTGTAGTAACTTTGGTTGTCACTTCCTCAAAATCTCTTTGTCTCCCTTGTGCCTTCTATTTCTAACCTCTTTCTTCTAATACTCTACTCCACATATCTAAAAAGCTAGTTTTCAAGATTCCTGGTGGAAGGGTGGACTTCTATATATCTCATTTAAATCTACTGGCAGAGGGCATGCTTTTACTAGTTATCTTACATTGGCCACAGACAGTTCCTTGGAGACCTATAGATCAACCTAGATGATAAGTTGAAAACCACTGGACTACAGGAACAGCTATTCCTCTCTCCCAGGGAAACATACTTCCTTCAATTCAACCACATTTGATATCCAGGTTTTGGGAAGGAAAGGAAGAACATGGAATAAGATCTTTCATGAAGACAATCAAAAAGTTTGTTGCAGTAGAGATATGAACCACCTCTGATATCCAGGCTTTGGGAAGGAAAGGAAGACCATGGAATAAGATCTTTCATGAAGACAATCAAAAAGTTTGTTGCAGTAGAGATATGAACCACCTCTGTCTGAGTAGCCAAGTTGCTCTAAAAGGACAGTGGAAATTTGTTACTAGAGCTTTGCAAAACATTCCAACTTCCAAGAGAGAGATCACAAAAGGATCTACATTTCATTGACTAATAATGTGTTTAAATTACGTCAACTACCTCTCCTGAAAAAATCTGGAAAAAATGTACAGACTCCCCTAAGCTTTCTGATACGGTGTTCTCCAGTCTCCTAAAAGATTTCTCCCAGGGTAGTAAAAGGAAATAAGCTTTGGTGCTTGAACATACAGTCCTACACCTGCTACTCATGTCTGTAAGTAAATAGTCTCTCTCCCATTCTGAGAGGATGGAGGTTACTTGATAGATATTTCACAGGAAGTATCTTTGTGGATGAATACTTTCAATGAACCACTCAACATCTTGGAGAGATCACAATCTAAATGTGTTTTCAAGCAGAGAATTTAGCTGGCAAATGAATTATGGAAGATCCTTTCTCCTCTGGAGAAGTCAGAATCATATGCTTCTCGTTTTAGGAGGGATTCACCTTTTCTAACTTGAGGCAGGTGTCTAGTCTGAGCCATAGTCAATGAAGAGAAATGGCCAAGCCATTTTAGCCATCACTGAAGTCTCTGCATTGGTCATGCAGAGATCTCAGGCAACTGTCTTTCACCAGGCACTGAAGTGTCAGATAGCTGAAACAAGTCAAGAAGAATTCATAGAATCATAGAATCATAGAATCATAGAACGGCATAGGTTGAAAAGGACCTTAAAGATCATCTAGTTTCAACCCCCCTGCTCTGGGCAGGGTTGCCAACTACTAGAGCAGGCTGCCCAGCGCCACATCCAGCCTGGCCTTGAATGCCTCCAGGGATGGGGCATCCACAACCTCTCTGGGCAACCTGTTCCAGTGCCTCACCACCCTCTGAGTGAAAAACTTCCTCCTAATATCCAACCTAAATCTCCCCTGTCTTAGTTTGTAACCATTTCCCCTTGTCCTATCACTATCAACGTGTGTGAACACGCGTTCCCCCTCCTGTTTATACGCTCCCTTCAGGTACTGGAAGGCCGCAATGAGGTCTCCGGGGAGCCTTCTCTTCTCCAAGCTAAACAAGCCCAGTTCCCTCAACCTTTCTTCATAGGAGAGGTGTTCCAGCCCTCTGATCATCTTNCATTGGTCACACAGAGATCTCAGGCAACTGTCTTTCACCAGGCACTGAAGTGTCAGATAGCTGAAACAAGTCAAGAAGAATTCCTCCTGCCTTTTCTTATTACAAGGATAATGCATATTTTACCCTGCTCATCTCTGATGCTGTTTAGTCAGATAGATGAGAGAAAGTACTTGTGTTCTGTAGAAAAGCGTTGGAGGTTCTAAAAACTTTTTAGCCTTACCTCCAATGTTCTGCATTGTAACTGAAATGAAAACACCACACTTCCCAGGCCATCCGAATGCCTTTTCTCCTAGTTTTTCATATATTAGTGAGCCTGAAAAAAAACAAAATAAAAAGAAAGATGGGCAACTACATTGGGTGCACTTGATGAATTGCATGGCAAGGTAAAAATGTGCATGTATTAGGGACTTTTGGTCAGTCACAACCCGATCCTCATACCTCCTTCTTTTGATGTCTTCAGTAAGAGGTGGACTGAGTAGAGTGACAGTATTGCTACACTGAGCAGCAGAACTCTGCAAGGTAAAGTAGAAATCAGAATCCCATGCATGACATCAGAAACACTCAGTTAAGTTGAATGTATGCTTGCTTGTTCTCGGAATTTTATGTCTTACTAAAAACTAAAGGAAAGAGATCTCTGTGCAAGAATCACGCCTTTGGTCTCTTACCCGCTCAGTGACCTCTCCTTTAAATCTCTCTCCTAATACAGATTTATAAAACAAACAAACAACCAAACAACACCCCCCCCCAAAAAAAAAAAAAACCACAACAGAACTGTGATTGTAACAACTTCACTGCCAACTTCTGCCTAGATTTCTGCCATTTTACCAAGTAATCATGAAGTTGTAGAGCTTAGCTTTAGATGCACACTTTGTAAAGTACATAAGAGATCTTCCATGATGCTAAAGTGTGGCATGACACTGGAAAACCTGCCTTTGGAGTGCTTGCAGCATTTTCTTCCAGCCTAGTCTGCTTAAGGTTACTGGTGCCTGCCTTCATTAATTCTGATTACTGATATGGTCCTTCCAGACAACATGACAACATTTGCATCCTATGTGATTTCAGCTATCATCCTCTTGCAAAATACTGGTGAAAATTGTAGCTTTGTATGACGTTTTCAGGGCACAATACTGTGGGCAGCATAATTACCACAATCATCTTGTCATCAGCCTGCACAAGTGTCAGGAAGAAGGGGACGTGATGACAATGTGACAGAGCTAGGAAATACCTACTCTACCGATGTGCCTTACTCCATGGCTGAACAGGAGGTTGTGCCCACACCTTTTATTCCATTGAACACAAGCTTTGGTATAAATACAGGAGACACTGATGGCCAAATTTGTAAATGAGTTATAGTCTAAGAGGAGACATAGGTGTAGGGGTCAGATGATGGTCTCCAGACCAAGTTTCCTTCTCCAAGAGAGACAGGCAACACTACAGACTTCATGTGAGTAGGGTTGTTTCTCATGCTGTGTGTTCATGCCACACAGTAAGGGGAGATTATATCTGAGGTTGCAGTGTATCTTTCCAAGATGGCATCTTTCTTGATGGCGCCCATGCAGCTGCTATACAGAGACATGGTCTGTGAGTCGTGACACATGGGGTGCAGCTATAGTAAACTAAAGCCAACCTGGTCGCACTTGCTAAACCCTGCCAGGCACCAGAAGAGACACTCTGGTGTGTGGTCCATGCCAGTGAAAACCTTCCCCATGGAAGAGGAGGATGTAATGAGAGCTTCTGGGGAGCTTCTGAGTTTTAGAAGCCCACCTTTTGGCTTTACTGTGTAGAAAATCTTCCAGCATGAGAGTAGTTGGGCAACATGAGAATCATAAATTAACTGCTGCCAGCACAGTCTAAATTAGAATTAACGTACGGCAGCTTCCATTTAGTAGATGGAATTTTTCTGTCCCGCTGACATGAACGTCATGATCAGTGAAAACACAGGAACCTCCAGCAAGTGAATGCATGCCATGGAGGTAACAATATCCCTACAGAGTTCTGCAGTTTTAAATAAAACTCCTTCCTCTGCCAGAAGGAGAATGTTCTCATGCACAAAGTATGGAAGTAGGACAGAAAAGAAAATGAGCTGCAGGGTGGAGACGTCCTTTGTTTTTACTATATAAGACTCCATAGGGTTGCTGCAGCATTACTGCAGGCTTGCATTCTGCTTTAGCACTGCCAGCAGAGCTAATGCCATTAGGCTCACATCGGATTTTTTCCAGCCACACTTGTGAATGAGCAGAGCCTGAAGAATAAAAATATTATAAAAGTAATGTTTTTTTTTTTTTTTTTTTTTTTTTTACCACAAGGCCTGATATATCATAGCTTTCTTTCCAGTGATAACTTATGGCTATACTGGTTATCACAAGTACTCAGAGAAAGTTGGGGAAAAAAAATCCTACATTTTTCAGACTCTAATGCAGTCAATTTTAGAACTAGGTTCCATTTTTGTATCTGTAAACAATATATCTAAATCAGTTGAGTGCAGGTGCTGGGAAGTACTTATCCAGGAGGGTGGCAGCATTTGCATCTACAATTAATTTTCAGTTATGGATTCAAAACAAGAGGTGTTTCTTAGCAACTGGAAGCAACGTGTAGCATTTCAAATGCTGTTGCTGTTCTAGTTAAACAACCTCCAGAAGAAAGAAGCCACATAGAGGTAGCCATACAACCTGATTTGAAGGCTTGTTTAGAGTTCAGTAATGTAAAACAATGGCCTATTGTTATATGGTACTGTCATACTGCATTCCAGCCTAAAGGGGGATTAAAATTAAGGCCCCAGTTGAGATTAAAAATGATTATTGAAACAAAACAAAACCCACAAACTTTTTGTACAGTCTCTCTCATTTGACAGGGTTAGCCATAGATTAAAAAACTTCACATGACTATCTGTTACTGTCTATCAAAACCCATTTTGTATAGACACTGTACGTCAGCCACATACCTCTGCTGTCATCTGTGCACATGGAGTACAAATAGACTGGAGGAGCAACATCAAATCTGAATAAATCTGTGCATGCCTTTGCATTCAAAGCCTACTGCCATTTCAGACTTGTATCAAATATTCTTCTCCCATTTCTACATAGTGGTTGGATAGTTAAGGTAGTGTAAATATATACTTCATGTGTGATTTATTGCCCTTGTAGAATTCCCATACTGAACCAGCAAGATTGCTGTTGTTATTTCAGGACCAATATGCTATTCTTCCCCTTGTTTTATTTATTTATTTATTTATTTGACTATACAGCATCAATTGACAGTTGTGTTCCTGACACAAAACAAGGCTAAAATAAATAATAATAAAAAAGGTTTGTCAGTAGTGGATGGTCCCTTGCAGTGCAGCTAAAATTTTTTCATTACAGAAGGTCTTACAAAACATTTCATCTAACAAAACATGGTTCTTAACTTACCTCTCAGACCACAACAAATTTAGCTCTAGCTCACTGCTTATATCTTATTCACTTTTCTTTCTATGTACTTACATGAAAAGGATAATTCCTGTGTTGGCCATGGCATAGGACAGCCCTAAGATGCCGCTGCCCATGATGGCATTGCTGAGGTTGAACGAGGACATGCCAAAGGAAGCTCTGCCTCGGTGCTGTAGGGAGCAAGAACAGAAATGGCAACTAGCTTCCATTTTACTGAAAGAAGTAGGCTAATTGTCCTCACTGCTGGTTTTTCCTTTATTGCTCTCTTGATTCTCAGAGGTGGAGCCTTGTGAAGCCAACAGACTGCTGAGGTGACACAGCCACAGCTGTCTGTGTGTTGGCCAGCCTCAATAGAAACACATGCTGCTATCTAATAGATTTCCCAGTTATTGGTTTCACAAATTCAGATGTTTTTTTGAAAAAGTAATTCAACCAATTATTGAGTTTTTGTCCAACTAGGAAGTACTGCTTTCTCTGTGGAGCTAAAAATGTGTCGGGAGGCGGGGTGGAGAGCAAAGGAGGAAGATCTGTGTGGCTCGGGCTGGGGGAAGGAGAGTGGGAGAGGACAAAAAACTAGTAGGCAGGGGACAGTGTGTAAGGGAGTCACACCTGCTGCCAAGTGGGAAGCGATGGGGCAACGTGGATCTTAATTTTAGCTTGCAGTCACAAAGAATATTTTTTTTTCTTTAATCAGATGGTTTTATTTGAATAATCCTAATAAAACATTTAACACGACCAATAACATAATTAATTTCTTTGTCATCAAATTGGGGATAACTTTGAGTAAAGTTAAAAGCCAAGCACAGATACCCACACATGCACCCCAGGAACCTCTGCTGTGTTCCCATTTGTATGTGGAGGTGCCTAAAGAGCTGGAGAAGCACTGTGTGTGTCACGGTCAGCACTGCAAAGCTGAACATGAGTGTCCCATCTTTAAAAGAACACAGCTGTGTGTAGTTTGGCTCACACGGATGCTGGAAACAAGCAGTAAAAAAGCTAGGGCCCACCTCTTACTTGAAATGGGCGTAACAAAGTTTCTGTGAACCAAAACTCCTGTCAGAGATGTGCCTGCACACCGACCTTGGGCTGGATGTCTTGGGTGGGACAACACAGGTGCCCTACTGAGACTGGCTATGATCTGTGGAATTTTTCTGTTTGCTTGGGAAGGGAAGACCCAGTTTTACTTGCAAGACAACAGAAAGAGTTTGCTGCACTATTAGAAAATGTGTTTACTCTTCCAAAGCCAAGATTATGCTGATCAAGCTCCAGAGTAAATTCATTTACTGAAGCTTTTGGAAAATGACTCAGGTCAATAGGTTTTAATTGTAATTACCCTTAAAAATTAATAAAACTTACATATTCTTCATTATAGTCTTCCAATTTCTTTTTACCCAGATATCCATTTGTAAGGAACTTCTGACTTTCTGCATCATCAGTAGCAAATGGACTGAACACAAAGAAAAATAAGAAAACATTAGATAAGGCTTATGACCCATGTTCTATTCAAGCGGTGCCTTTGTTATTAGGGGAAAATTTCCTTTGGCGTTGCAATGTATATTTAAAAGTCCTTCAGAAAAAAACACACCTTTTTTCTCCTGCTGCCCTCCATCCCCTGCCGGGGCCAGGGCTGCCCCTCTCCCAGATGGCTGCAGCACGGAGGGAGCGTGCTCAGCTCGCGCTGCCCTGCATGCGTATCAATTTACACACCGGTTCATGTGGCTGGCATGGTTGGGAGTTGCCAAGTGAGTGCTCAGGGCTGGGAGCCTGCAAAGGTCACTCCAGGTGGTGGCCAGCACAGGGCACCCCGGGCTGCCCCTGCTGTGCTGGGTGCCGCATCCGTCGAGAACAGAGCAGGGAGGCTTGGTGTTGTAGGAAAATGCTAGCTAAGCAGTCACGCTAATTTCAGCATATTATCCAGGAAATGTTTTGAGTCCCAGATGCCATTAGTGAAGCTAATTTTTTGATTACTGCTTTTTAGCCTTAACAGAAGAGCCTTCCCATTTAAATGCTTACCTCCTAATTGCAGCCTTTTCTGACTCAGCCAGCTCCGTGTAGTTGTCTTCAAGGCTTTCACCACTGTTGCTCTGATCATCGAGTTCAATGTTGACTTTCTGCAGCTCCATGCGATCCATTAGAGTGGTCAGCGCTTTCCAGCACACACACACTTCTTCAGGGTAAACAGCACTGCAGCGCCTGCCTGCAGGTTCTCCCTACCATGGGGAGGGGGGGGGCTGCCAGAACACTCTGTTCTGCAAACAAAACACAACAGGACTCATTAGAGTTTTCCTCAAATTAGATACAAGAGTGTGAATCGTTGGGTTTGTGTTTGTTCTTTGTAATAGCATTAGGAGGGGGGACTGTTGCAGACTGGGAAAATTCTGGGCAAGCATAATGTTCCTTTATATGCCAGAACTTGGCTCCTCTGTCTCCCTTGAAGCGGTGGAGAGTGCAGTGGCCAATAGATGCACAGCGGATGCCCAGCATCTGGCAAAATTACAAAACCAGAAGAAAATGGTTACTGGAATTGCTGCTTTTGCACTGCCAGTGGATGGTGATGCAGAAGTGCTCACTGTTAGAACTGAAGGGAGTATATCAGGGTTTCACTGTCATTGCTTCAATACATACATACACTTAAGGGAAATTCTCAGTGTTTTGAATCATTTGCTATAAGATGAATATCATCACAGGTTTAAATGACTTGATGATTTGTCCCCTTCACTGAGAAGGTGATCATCTTTGCATGACCACTACTTTGATAATTAGGAGATGCAATTCTGATGCAGCAGTTTCTGTTCTTCAGGATATCTATGTATAATCCACACCTGTCCCACAGCTGGGAGATCTGTCTCACACCATGCTTTTACACAGATATAAGATTTACAATCTTTACCCTTGTCAGAAAAATTCCTGGCTTTAAAAAATTTTTAAGAATAACTGCGCATCTCTCTATTTCTGTATGGATCAAGGGAAACTGTCCAAATCAAAGTTACAAAGAGGACTTCACCTCCAGGATTTCAGCAGTTTCTTGTTAGTCTTATCTTCAGAGACACATTTACATTCGTTTGCTCATTCCCACATTCCGGGGGAAAATATTCTGCAAGAAACTTAGCAGTTTTACAATTCTCTTCCCTTCCCAAAGATACTCCTTGAGGCATCTTACATCTCCATTTCACAGCTGGGGAGACAATGGAACACAACAGGGAGGGGAGCGAGCACAGATCAGGTAGCATTGTAATTGCTGGCACACCTGGGGCCAGCCCTACAGCCTCCTGGCACTTCACCTTCTGCCTTGCAGTTAGGCACACCAGCTGGATCCATTACCTTTTTCACAAATATCACATGCTAAGTACAGACCGACACTGCGTAACAACAACATCAGGAAACATGGCAACTAATAATTTCCATGTCTGACCCTTTTTAGCACTAAACCTGCAGTTATTTAATAGCCTTTTCCTGGTTTTGCATTTGTGGATGTCTAAGTCCTCTCTTGATGACCAGACCTTCGCTATTCTCTACTGTGGATCACATGCTGTCCTTAAGAGCATCTACAAATGTATTTGTAGTGACAAAATGTTAGAATGCATGGGCTTAAAATGTAAACATAAACTTTAAATACCAGTCCTGGAGGCTACAGCTGACCCCAGGCCAGAAATTAAAGACAGCTTCCTTAATTTTTACTAAAACCATCCACCCAGACCAGACAACAGCAAAGGAAAAGCAATATCAGAGTGCATTAGGAGATTTCCTACCAGAGAGCGCGGCTCTGTTTACTCCTTTCTGCTGCCACTCGGGGAGTGCGAGCGAGGGCGGTGAGTGCCTGCGGCAGCAGGGCAGCGCCGCGGCAGGCTCGCATTCCAGTGACCTGGGGTTTCTGCCCAGTCGGGATATGAATAACGCCAGGAAACTAAAAAAATTAAAAAAAAAAAACAACAACAAAAAAAACCCAGAGCCCTCCCAGCTGTGGCTTCATTCACAGAACTGTCTTTAAATGCAGATGCTGCCCTGTCCAAGGAACAGAGTCCTTCCAGTTCCTGATGCTTATTTTTAATCTAATGTGTAAAAGTCAGGCAGGCACATCTGCCTGTGCTTAGCCCTATTCTGATAAAGGGCCAAATCTCTGCTGCGCGCACTACTAAGTGCTCATCAGAGAAATGTCTTTTCCAGAAGTGGCAGTCCAAAATATACACATCTTCAAAGAGTTGGGAAACAGAGAAAAAGTAAGCAAAAATGTTTCCAGGAGTTAAGTTACACAGTTAGACTGAGGAAGAAATTCTGTACAACACAGCAAACACAGTTTGGAAAGGGGAGAAAAAATTGACCAGAAATATGCATTACAGCATAAGAATCATTTGGACATTGTCCTGTCAAACATTTACACAAGTGAGTAATCTGACTTATGGGCGTCATCACAAGAGGCTGTGGAATTACTGCATAAAGCAGTGATTTTCAATATATATAGATATTTAATTTGTGAATTCCTAAAACTCTTCCAGTGAAGATGCAAACCCTTGGATGGCAAAATTAAACCTATTGCGAACACAATTGCTTGCAGTTGTCACTTTTTAGGGAGTGGTTGGTAGAGCTCCAGGGGTCTGCACAACCACGAGCTGAAAGCCATTGGCATAAATGTAGGCAGGATGAGACCTATCAAACAGACTCAGTGCTAGATTTGAATCTTGCTAATAACTGTAATATTAATTACAACCAAGAGTGTTTTGATCTTCAGCAGAACTTGGCAGAGCTGGCTGTTAGTCAGTGTAAATCCATTTCTTGATGCTCCCAGTGTTGCAAAAAAACCACAAAACTGAAGGGTTTGGGAGGATGCTGAGGTCTACCCGTAGCATGTTTGTCTCTTCACTTAGAAGGGACAAACAAAGCAAAAGGGGACCACTGCTACCCCTTTGCATGACCACACAGCCCTTGGGTTACTGTTCTACCTGTGAGATGTTATTTAGAAACAGGAGGGTGGGCTAGCTGGCTATGTTGAGAAGAAAATGCTGTCTGCAGCTGCATGCTGCACCCAGCCCAAGGCCCCCGTAAGGGCCGGTAGATGGGTGCGAGCCAGGGAATGCTGCCCCAGGGTGATGGCCAGGGCCAGGGGCAGGGACGGAGCAGAAGGGCATGGCCACCAAGGCCAGTCCGGCCTGCACCCTGCCAGAACACAACTCTTCTCATCAGGTGATTTTAAGGTAAATCAAAGGTCATCTCCTTCAGCTCCCCTGGGATTTAATGCTTTCTGCTTCAGAATTCTGAATTTGTCACCTAAAACCCATTGTAGGAACCTGAACCCATCATAACCTACCCAGCTTTGTCTCCCTACAGAGGAATTTTGTAAGCTTGAAAGTAACCCAAAATCTCTCCACTTCTTTTTCTTTCAGTTAAAATCAATACATTTTCCCTTTATGTTTACATGCAAGAAAAATCTGTTAGCTCTACGGCATTCCTTAAACTTGGCTTCAATATGGTGATGCATTTGCTGCCTCCTGAGGCATTCTGCTGAACAGAAATGATTTTTCTAAAAGTATGGCATTAAAATGGAAATACTGGTTGCAAAAGAGATTAGCATATTATTAGAGGAAAGCTTTTTATTCCTATACAACCATTTTTCTGTTCAAGTACAGGGTACCATTCTGCTTTGTTTATTAAATAATGGTTTTCAGAAATGACTCAGAAAATGATGAATTTTTTGGCATCTGATATCACAATGTTTTTGATTTCCATCTGGTCTGCAGTTAGGACATTTAGAGAAGGGACAACCATCAGGCCAGGTCACAGATATGACTAATGGCATTTTTGTGGGTTTTGCAGTATCAAGATTTGTAAGCTCCATCATAATATCCGATTCAGCAGACTTTGCCAGATTCTTCATCTTCATGATAGTGAGTTTACAATGTTATTGTCTGCACAGCTATTTCCAAATGAAATAAGTGTTATCACTGTGAAATAAACAATTAAAATAAAAAGCCTGTTTCCACAAATTCATTTATTTAATGGAATGTGAGCCAAGTAAATCAAGAGCCTTAAAGTTAGCCAAAAGCTCCAAAGGAAAGCAAGCATTTGTTTCTTAATTGTCTGGTCAATTTTAAACACCTCCTGCTACTTCTCTGGTTGCTTACATTTTGTTTTTCTGTACCCCCCCNAAGACTAAATTTCATTCCTGAAGAAACACCAAATATGCTTGCCAACATAAACTAACATGTCAGTAAATCTTAAGGAGCCCATCCTTCTCATTGCACTTAAATTTACATATTAATTGCATTTCTAATTCTCAATTTTTGAAGATGTGGACAGTGTCTAAAATAAATTGATCATGCATTGTAAAGAAAAAGTTTTAGGTTTACCTCTGAGCCAAGCAGGTTCTCTTGCTTGCTTGCTAAGCAGGTTCTGTCTTTTAGGATTTGCACCTGTAATGAAAAGTTTGCTCATGTGCAACCTAGAGCAGTTGGACAGTGATTTAAAGACAAATGGGAGTGTGTCAGATGAGCCAATCAACAGCTGCTACACCCCAACAACTCCCTTTGACAAATTTGCGTCAGCTCTTTTTAAAAAAAAAGGGGAAAAAAAAAAGAAGAAAGGTAAATCAGTTTATTGGAGCACACTGAGGGCAAACATCTCCCTTACCAGAGCTATTTGCTCTCAGAGCTTAGCACTATTACAAAATGCATATCTGCAGAATGCTTCACCCAGGCCCGATCATGCTTTCATTTGATAATCTTGAGTTTTGAACGACCCGCGCGCATTAAGCTTGCAGTCAAACAGTAGCAATAAACCTTGAAAACGGCATTTGGGAGAAGTAGCTAAGGGCTCCCACACGGCTCTTATCTCTGCAGCTGCAGAGATACATCTCAAAATGGCAGTGAGGTGTGTGCGGCTGGGCTCGGTCGGAAGTGCGTGCTTTCCAGCAGGCTGGTTGACCTGTGGCTTAGTTTCCCAGTTGAAATATTTACCACAATAAAAATTGTAAAGGTATATGTCAAGTGACAAATGGTATTCATTTAACTGCAATATAGACCTGTGGAGAAGTATTTCATTATCTGTGATGTGCCTGTTATACTTCAGAACTTACAACCTTTTATCCAATTACATAATGACCATAATTAAAACCCAACAACAACAAACAAAAGACACCTCTCTCTTTCCTTACCTCCCTTCCTCCCTCCCATGTAGGCTTTGTGATTAAATCCCTCAGCCTGGCATGACTGTGAAGGCAGGAAGGCCGGGGGGAGGATGTAATTTTTAATTTCTGCGAGTCCCTGTGGAGTGCTTCAGACTGCGTTAGCTCAGTCTGGGTGACAACCCTTGGGGGACCCGACCGCACGCTTCTGTGGGTGGCTGGGCATTTTTCTGTGTTGTGTTTTCCTTTGAGCTGGTGCTGACCCATTGGAGCTGTAGGCACTCTGGGGCTGTATCCGTGCCCGTGCACCATGGTGGGCGCCTTCTGGGTGTCCCATCCCAGGTGCCACCATCCGGGGCGAAGCACGGAGGAGTAGGGCTCCTGCTGGCTTGCTACCACCACAGGCTGTGGTGTGCCGTTTCATGATGTCCCCCTCTAAGAAAATCTGACTTCCAGTATAGCCCCAGACAACTAGTTTAATGAAAATAATCTCTGCCTCCTTCAGTTCTGCATTCCCATAAAAATGCAGTTGCTAACGAGGACCATCAGGCCATAAGATGCCAAAAGCAGCACCATGCAAATATTAAGAGGTGAAAGGTTTGCATTCAGAGGTCCTATCTTGTCTTCAACCTGTGTGCAAAGTTAGAAAAATGGACAAAATTCTGGGTTTAGACTTGCTGAATGACCTTTGAATCTCAAAGCTGTCCATATTTCCATTGCATCAACCAGCCTAGTGAAGGAAACAGGCTCCCTCTCTAAAGCATATGGCACAGAGTAGGTGTCCTCAATAAATTAGAGCAGTTCTCAGTTGCCTGAAAGAATCGCATTTTGGCACGAAAATGTTTGTACCTTCGGTGAGATGCGCGGGGCTGCGATAGGGGCTGGGGAGGGGAGCCCTGCTCTGCTTGCGCCTGTTTGCTTTGCGCACTTGACAGAGCCATGGGTACGGGCAGTTTCCTCCCCGCGCTGTTGTTCATGTGCATGTCTCATGTAACGACAGGGGAGAGAAAAACATTTCTTTAAACAAGTGAAAACAAGATTGTAAACCATAAAACAAACAGCGGGGAGATTTGGGGACAGATGTACTAACAAATCAGCAACAGCTGTGAAAATTACTTTGGATACATTTTTTGAACCCGATTAAAAAAATAATAATCAAGATTAGAGTTCATTTCCTTTTCAAATACCACAGATATCAATACCTATGTCTAACACCCGTCAGTGTGGCCCAATTCTCTCCGTAGCCACGTCAGGGCACTTGGGTGGATCTTTCCTCTGCACGTGGAGGGATGGAGCCATCAAGACTGATGGTGCACAGGATTTGCTGGGAGTGCCCCTGCCCCAGCACCTGACGCCCCAGAGATGCCAGGCACCATAAACCGTATGGGCAGGTGGGGCTGGCACAAACCATCCTCGTGCTTGTAAGCAATTTCGTCTGCAGAAGAGGAGCCAGCTGTGTTCACATGGGGCTTCTTGACATTGCCATTTCTTTCTGCCTATCCCTAACTAGGAAATACCAGTTAACTTTTTCTGGGAAAGACCTCTCAGCAGAGCAAATGTTGATGTCCATTCATCCAGAAGGGAGACACATTGCAACCCTTAGGACTGCAGAGCTCTTTCTATCTTGTTTTCAACATGGCTTAATTTGCTTTTATTGTTTCTAAAAAATAAAGGTATGCATTTGCTAGCTTTCTATGAGATGTGTCTCTGCTACAGACGCTTTGCACTCAGACTAGCTTCCCTTAATTTCAAAGAAAGGCTGAGTGTACTACTTGTGATCAAAACTCAAAAAAGCTGCTAAAGAAATCTCTTCTTTCTCAGTTAATTAGTGAGACCATACTAAAAGCTCTAACAGTCATCTCAGTGTCTATGGAGCACCTCAGCAGGGAGTGCTTCACCGCTGTGCACAGACCCATGTTTACCCTTTCTCTGTGAAAGCTAAGTCAACCACAGCTATAACTGTAGTATTTGGTGGGCAGTATATTATATGTTTCCTCTTCTGGCATCTTTGGCTATCTACCATCTCATAGAGACAACATGTGATGCAGTAACACATGCCATCATTTACAGAAAAACATGCCAGACATGGCAGATCTGAGGACTGAGGGTAGATTTTTTTGTCCAGAGAAGGCTTCCCTGAAAAATCTTCTATAACAAGAAGGTTTCCAGAGCAGAGGTTTTCAGGTGGGACTGGAGCTAATGGTGTTGGCAGTGCCATCACACAGGGCTCAGTGGTCTGAGTCAAAAAGCAAGAGCTGGGCTGGCTGTGTGAAGTGTGTGGAGTGGAGACATTGGCTCAAGGCGCAGTCTTTCAGGTCCCTCAGACGTGGGGAGCAATGGGGCACTGATGGGGGTCCAGTGCTTTCTGCCACCTACATCTGCCCCAGCACTGTCCCACAGGCATGGGTTGCAGTGGTTAGCCTCTGAGATGGAGTTTCTGGTCTTAGGCAAAACAGGACATGGGTGCACTGCTGTCCCTAGCAGCTGCCTGCTTTGCCTGTGCCTGAAGCCTACATCAGCAAAAAGATAGCATGAAATAAGGTTGGTGCTGAAGGTGCAGGAGATGCTTTTACTTAAATGCTAAGCACATTTCCACTGCAATTTGGCCTTGGGTTTTTAAATGTGAGGTTGTGTTAAATGTTTTATTAGCATTTTCTGTTTTTCACAAAGCAGGAAATCCCACTTTCACCTATTAACTAAAAATAATAATGGTAATATGATCATTTTTAAGCTCCTGCTGCTCTCTGAATCATGCTGTCTTCCTCTTGCTACAAAAGCCTTATGTCTGTTTTTGCTTCCAGCTCAAATACTGTTCTCTGAAATAGCAGGAGATTTTGTTGGAGCTCTGCATTTAGTTTTTGTTCTCTACCAATCATCAGTGTCATTGAAGCATCCAGTCTATAAAGAAAAGCAAAGTGTGTGTTGATACTTTGTTGTAACTGTCTGCTCTTCACCAGTACACTAGAAGACAAACTAATCCTGGTGATGCTAAACCAGCTGTATTCAAAGCACCTGCCCCTATACACACATCTACATACAAGTCCATATCCACACTGCAGAAGGTTTAGAACACCATACACAGGAATCATTTCAGCAATAGCTGACACTTGACATTCTTTATCCTTAGCAATACAAAGAAAAAAAAAGAACTGTTTATTTCACAGGTTTCTTTTTAAGTTTAAGACCAAGAGGGGTAATGTAATCTCCTGCAACTCAAACATTCTCACCCAGATCCTGCAAATCCAAGGAGCCACATGACTTCATCTGGACTAAAACATTAGGAATTTTGGAATAAAAATGTTTGGGAAAAAAGGGCTTTTTTAAGCTGGCAAAGGGGAAACTAAGGGGGACGTGACAGCAAGTTATAGGTATTTGAAGGATAGTTACAAAGATGACAGAGCCAGACTCTTCTCAGCATTACCAGACTGCCCAGACATGTAGCAACAGCCACAGGAGATTCAGGATGGACATTAGGAAAAAGTTTTTTTATAAGCAGGTAGTGCAATTTGGGAACATGTTGCTCAGGGAGGCTGCGGAGTTGCCATCATTGGATGTTTTCAAGACTTTGCAAGCCAAAGCCATGTCTGAGCTGACCTGATGTTCATGTCATGCTTTGCCTGAGCTGACCTGATGTTCATGTCATGCCCTGCTTTGTGGAGGCGGCTGGACCAGCTGTCCTCCACAGGTCCCTTCCAGCCAGTTTTTTGTTGAGTCTGTGAAGCTGCTTAGTGACACAAGCAGAAATGCAAAGATATTAAAGATTTCTTCAAAATTACTGATGGCAGGAATGTGATTAGGTGAGGCATGGCCAGACATTAGGCAAACAACTCTCCATGCATCAGAAACAGGTTAAAAAAAAGACTTGGTGAGGAACTCAATGGTACATTGATTTCTTGAGGAGATTTGCCATAGAAAGTTCTACAGGTTTTGGCTTAAGAAATCTTTTCATCTTCACACATACACTGTAAATACGTAACTACCCACACAAAGCTGGAAGTGTTCTTTTAAAATATTAATATTTACAAATTTTGCAAAACAAAACTGAGAATAGTTGGCAAATATATTAAATTCTTTGTAGCAGAATAAGTGGTATGTTCTGAAAAAAGCCTGCAATGTCCTGTTTTTCATTTCCAAAAACACAGCTTCTTCTTATCCCCAAGTTTATTCCAGTCTCTCTGGTAATAATGAGCTTCACAGGGCAAGTATGAAAAGCTGCATTTGCAATTGCCTACAGTAAACTGAGGAAGAGCTAAAATAGACTGTTTAATAAAACTCAAGTAATTCATTTTAAGAAATAGGATTCCTCATAATAAACACAAATTTCAGAACCGTGGCTATAATTTACAGTATATTAATTGGTTTACTATTGTGCTTTGTGACAATGTGCTTATCACATTCAGTATGGCACAGGATATTTTCTTTGTGACATTACCACATCTCCGTATTGTAATGATTCCTGTCAATGCAGAGTGTAAGTATTTATTATTATCCAATATTTTTAAGCAGAAGGTAAAGACAGAGAGGTCCAGATTCATAACACCTAACAAAAGGCACTTCACTGCCATGGCTGACCAACGAGACAACTTGCCTTCGGGTCTGTATAACTGCAATTGAGGGAGACAGGAACATCTCAGACAATGATTCAGCCCACCTAGAATGGGCTTACAGTCACCAGCCAGCTTCTTTGATACACTTCAGCAGGTGCTTAAAGGTTGATGGTATGAGTCTGGGCTTTGGGAAGGGTATAGATATTATTTATACTGTTTAAAAGAGGGACTAACCATGCAAAACATGTTTTGACTTCTTTCTATTTGAATGATATCAGGAATGGACAAAAACATCCTCTCCAGATTTTTACCCCAGATCTTCTTTTGTTCCACACCCTCACATAAAAAAGATTACTTCAGCGATGTCAATCCCCCCTCCATTATTTTCAGAACATATTTGGGAACATCTTGCACTATCAGGACAATTATTACTGGCTTCAAGCCTTGTCTGAGTGAAGACAGGGGCTACCTGGAGATTTTCGCTGCAAGCCTCTGTCTATTGTTTGCTCTGAAAGTGCCCACGTGTGCTAGAAAGAACATATTGTCCATGCTCTACATGGAAAGAGACTGAACAAACAAAGCTGCAGGGCAGAGGAATGATGAATGCACTAGGTAGTGAATAACCACTGCTGGATAATATGCAAGATAACACCATGGTTTTATATGTTTTTTAAGTATAATAGCTCACAAAGAAATTTTGAGGTGTTAGATCAGTTTAGCCTATCCCCTTACCATACAGGTTTATATATAAAGTGCTAGCATCCTGATCATTTGGAGCTATATATTGCAGTTTATCTCTTTGCACTGTGCCATTTGCTAAGAGTGGAGAACTGCTTTTTAAGGTGACTAACAGAGTGCCCGTGCTTTCTCATAGCTGCTGCCGCATTCTGTCCCAGCGTGAGCGAGTGATTTCAGGCACTTGAATGTACCATCAGTTTAATAATTGTGACTTGAGCAGTGAGTGGTGCTGAGACTCAGCCCCTGGGAGCATCCACAGCTGCACATCAGAGATGATTTCAGGAGCTCTGCTTCTTTTAGGATCTGGAAGACTTGCAGGTCCAGATCTGCCAGGTGAAAAGGGGTCAAACCTCGTCTGATATTTTGGTCTCTATGCTCATTTGAGGTGGCTATTTTTTGCAGCAGCTGCAATGACCTCTGCATCCTGAGATCTTCATCAGAAGCAGCCCAGCTCAGACATGACCTGCTGGAGTATTTCATCCAGGTGGTCCCTGATCTCTGCTGCCATCTCTTGTGGAGGCCCTTCAGATCTGAGCACTCATGAGGCTAGCCTGCTTCCTGCCACCTCTTCCCTGAAGCCCAACAGGGCCCGTCCCATTGCATGCGCAGACGTGTCCGCCATGACTTATGTCCACAGTTACCTAACATGAGGTAAACACACTTCCAGTCACACAGGATTGTGGAGAGCTCATCATTCGCCATTTAATTCTGAACACATCCATGCAGTTTTGCTCATGTCTACTAATACAGAGAAACCTATATTTGTTTGGTAGTGCACAGCTCTCAAATTCAAATGCCTCCATATGTGCCAGCATGGCGTGCCAGGGCAGAAGAGTGGGCCACCACTACTCCTCAACTCAGGGTCACAGACTGAAGGGCTGGAAAAGCTCTCATAAAGCCATCTGGATTGCATTAGCTAGAGCACAGCAGGTCAAGGGAAGGGAAGAGATTATTCCCCTCTGGAGCTTTTTGTAGCTCCCATAGAGAGCTAAGGAAAAGAAGCAGGCAAGGGGACAGGGCACAACTTTTATCAGACCAATGACTTAGCTGGAAAAAATGGGCAAGCCCTTCCCAACAGGCCTTTGTCTAGTCTATCTTTGAATGTGTTAACCGTGATTTAGCTGTTTGTATTTTGGTCATTGTTACATTAGGAGTCAACAAGCTCCATGTTCATAAAACTTGAAAAAAACCCGCCGATAACTTAGTTTCACCATTCATCTTTAGGATCCCATGACTACATTTCTGTTTATAAAAATAACAACATGTTCATATAAACTATATGAGATTAAAATCGTTCCATGAAAACAATCAGAATTCCCTTTCATTAACAGACTCTGCGGGAGAGCAATACTGTTATTTGTACTGTCTGAGCAGTGTGTAATACTTTGCAGTACTTAATAATATTACTTAGACCCTGGGAGCAGAGTCATCTCTTTAGAAGAAATCAGGATGTGGTACCACTCTTAAAAAGGTTTATATTTACATGAGGGGAAAAGCATACCTTCAGAGACCTATGGGTGTTGACAGCTTACAAGGATTTCCCATTTATTAAAATGAATAAGAAAGAGGTGAAACTGATACATTCCTTGTCCAACAGAGCAAGAGACTGTTCTTCTCTTCTGGCAATGAGAGGAGATGTTGTATGCCCAATCCTGCTCTCCCCAGGCTCTGTGGGAAGGGTGCCTTACAGTTAGGTCAGGACATAAAACTGAATTCCTCATTCTGCTGCAAACTTTTCCCACCATCTTGAACACACCTCTAGGAGAGCTTAGGCACCAGGGTGGCAGTCAGAGCCCACATCAATGCGTTTGGCACTGGCACTTTCCCTGGGGAGGTTCCTGAGGTGTGCAGAGCCATGAATGGCATGGCCACCACCCAGGCAGGGCTGGGCAGCTCAGGACCTGGGTAACTCAGGCTTCACAAAGTCAAAGATTCCTCACTGTTCGGTCTGCCCAGTTCAAATACACCAAGCACACACATACTGATGTGGGTTGGACTGGCTTTGAGCATGGGTAGTGTCAGCGCATGCCTGCCCCAAACACACCTCACAGACAAAGTTTCAGCAGCTCAGAATAAGATGTCTCAATATCCCACAGAATCACAGAATCACAGAATCATTTAGGTTGGAAGAGACCTTCAAGATCACCTAGTCCACCCTATGACCTAACACTAACAAGCCCTCCACTAGACCATGTCACTAAGCTCTACATCTAAATGTCTTTTGAATACCTCCAGGGATGGTGACTCAACCACCTCCCTGGGCAGCCTGTTCCAATGTCTAACAACCCTTTCAGTAAAGAAATTTTTCAGTAAAGAAATATCCTTCATGGATCTATTCCACTCTTTGCTCCATAGTCCTCCACCTGCAAAACAAGTGATTTAGTGCATCCCTGTTTCACTTGAACATCATAGAGATAAGTATGTTCAAGGCTAAGCAGCAAAGGAGCTTGCAGGTCCTCAAGGGAAATTGGCTGCCATTTGTTCTCTGCTATTTAATGAATGAAGGATACAGTAAAGACATAAAAAAGCCAAAGTGTAAAAAGGGTTAAAAAGATCAAAAATATACTCTATTTGAAACATTTTTGTTCTTTTTTTTTTTTTTTTTTTTTTTTTTTTTCTGTTGAAACTTCATATCTAGAAAAGCTTTGTCTCTGTCAGTTCCACATACTTCTCTTGATAGTGTTTCTTACCCCGTGGTAATGACTTTTTTGTAATGCTTTATTGGTTTCTAAAAAATAAAAAATAAAATAAAATCACCAGATGACTTAAAACAATGATTCATGTTATTGTTATTGCTCATTATTATCATTTGTCATATGAGACAATGCCTGGCTGTGCATTTTTCCTCTTTTAAAAGACAAATCTGGCTCAGATACGAAGGCCCCAAAATGTGTTTGTTATACTAGCTGAAACATGTTTATTACATTGTCATGTTTTTATATCCCTCCTGCTACCTTGTGAACAAGACACTTTTACTCTGACCAAACTGTGAAAATTCTGCAAGATTTTGCCCTCTCTGATCAAGCCATTGATCCACTAAGTTCAATAGCCTCATGTGATGGTAGCCAGTATCTGACCCAGCAGATTGTCCCCTAACTCTCAGTACTGCACCCAATCCTGAGAGGCACTCCAATGGAAGACTTCTTCCAGACTTCCAGTTCTAATTCATGAGATTTCCTGAATTTTAAGCTCTACTTTTTCCTAAAAAAGTTAGTTAGAAATGGTCATCTATTGCTTGTCTGTATGGTTGTTAGCATAATGGCATTCAGTCAAGGGGAGAAGCTGCAGGAGACATATGTAATAGCTAAAAATAACAATGATAAAGCAACAGCAGTGACAACCTTATTTTCATATTACAGCTGCAGTGAATTTGTGCAGAACCTTGGCTGAGTGGCTTTCCAGGCACTTAACTGAGCCTTTTGGGCTCCTGAGCCTCACTGACTCCACAGCTTGGAGGCAAGAACTCTGCCTAGTCACTTTCGGAATGCAAACAGCTATCAAAGAAATTCACCTTAAGGGAACTCAAGCATGGCTGATACTGCCTTGATTGTGGACCATATCTGAAAGTCTAACAAGCTCTGCCTTTTGGACCTGGCATCTGGAGATGTACATGTTCCCTCCTGAGTTCTGTTGCTTGGTCTGATGAATTTCATTGCCTTCCCCTACAAATCTTGTGCTGTCAGGATTGTCTATGTCTCGATGACCATTGGGATGTTGCTAGAAATGCAGTAAAGGTTCATTGTGGCATGAAAACCTCCCAAATCATCTGCCTGGCTTTGCAGCGATGTCAATATTTATTGTCACTGTCACAGACCCAGGAAGATTACACAGACATGGTCAGGACACTGCACTTGTGGTTCATGTAGGGTTACATAAAGCACTCTCCCTCTGCTTCTGAATTTAAGCATCAGAACTGGTGCCAGTGAGCTGGGTTTTTCAATCACTCCAAACACTGTTGGGAAAGGAAGGGAACCAGTGACAGACGTATCCGGTCTCCTGCTTCTTGCTCCACAGACCCTGGCTGAGTACGAACCCCAGAGGAGCCGTTCTAATGTTATAGTCCCATGGCTCCCTTAAGTCAACATAGGCAAATGCTGATGCTAAAGGAGGCAGTGCCAACTTCCCACTGACCCAATCACTATTTTCACTCTCTTTGCTTCCCCAGTGACAGCAGATAATCATAAATGCATATGGGAGGAAAAAAAAGAGGCTAGTTTTAACCCAGAGCATAGCCCTGTTCCCACTCACTGTGTGGCCGCAGGAACATCTGGCAGAAGAGGGAGGTGCCAGGGACAATAAGCAAGCACAGGTGAGGACTGGAAGGCAAGCCAGGACTGCTTATTCCAGTTTAAACTGATTGTGGAGCTTGCAAGTAACTTACAGCCCTTGTATTAGGTTCCTTCAAGGTAGGTGTGTGAAAGTGGGAGGCAGACTTCCCTGGTCCATTACACCTGGATTAGGCAGACAGGATGAAACCAATTTTCTGCCTCTGAGAAAATGCCATCAGAAATGTTTAAGCTAGTCTAAACATAGCTAAAGTACCCTTCACTTACAAAGTGCTTCACATTATCCATGATGACATCTAAAATCAAGTACTGATAATTTCAAATGAAACATAACCTAGTCAAGTTGCTCTTTTAAATCAAAATCGTTCTCATCTTTTTTTTTTTAAATGAAAATCACTTGCCTCATAAAAAGTTTTTATGTTTCAGAAAATTTTATTGAGAATAATGTTTCTTAATAATGACTCTTATAACATCATTACTTAAAACAATTAAATCAATTAATTCAATAAAATTCTTCAACTGAACTGCAATATTTTGGCACTGTGACTGATTGAGTTTACTGCCTTTCCAATTAATGAAAGATTGGTTCCTTTAGCAATTACACTGTGATTAGTCCACAGCAAGAACATTTTCCATTACTCATCCCCCACTGCTATGAAAGGGCCTTTATTGCTGGTTTTTCATTCTGACTTTAATCCTAAATTAACAGAATTTATCACAATCTTTGCTCAATAGAACTCTTTGAGAAAAATTGATTTTGAATTTTATCAGTAGTAAAACTTCATCAACACAGGCAAATCCAAGGACTAACATTATTAGCCACTGAAGGATCATCCCAGCCACAACCACCTCATGTTTTTGGCTTTATTTTAAAAATTGTGGTTGGGGCTGTTCAAGGTCAAGTAAGAGTTAATGTCAAAAAGTGGGACAAAAATGTAATTGTTTAATACAAAATATTACAAAATAGCCTGAAGAATCTTCTCATAGCCCAAGTAATCAAGCTTCTGTCAAGGTGAGATAATTGTCAATCAAGCTTTCATTTCAAACACAGCTGCTAAAAATCAGAGACAAGTGAAGCCAGGCACTTCACTGCAGTTTGAGCACCTAGCTCTGAAGCAGAGTGTAGAGTTTAGCAGTAGCTGAGAACCTGTTGTAACTCCATACAGATACAAAAGCACTTAAAAAGAAGTCCACATTGGGAAGTTTTGTCTTGCTGAAGCTGAAAACATATTTACCATGCTGGTTAAAATAGTACTTAATGAGAAATTCTTTTAGAATGTTGTTTTTTGTTTTTTTTTCTTCCCTTAAGTATTAAAGAAAAAAGAGGTTCTTGATTTCCAGTGGGCAATTAAGATTTCTTTTAATCAAATCCTGTTAGTAAAAGCTTTTTCCTGGCTCAGCAGACTGAATGAACATGCCAGAGAAGACTGTGAGCACGCTGCAAAGAGCAGTCACCATTCCTGCAAATACTCATGCTTCTTTACTTCACACTTGCTTATTGATTCTAATTTGAAATTACTTATACAAGTATTGCTAAATCAGAGATATATTTATATTTTGCTTTTGCAAACTGTCACCACTAGTTTACATGTCTTTTTTTCTCCTATGCTAAAATGTATTTAATATCTAAGTTTTGTCACTTACTCTTCTGGACTCTGTTAAGTAAAGTTTGAATTAAAATGTGGGAATCAACAATTCTCACAGAAAATTAACTTTTTACTATTATGTGCTGCACATTCATACACCACTATCGTTTATTATACTGTTGTGTAATTTTGCACAAATATTGATTAGTCATTTCGTAAATCTGAAAAACACAATTCCCAGGTGATGACCATGACCCTAGAAAAGTTTAGAGAAAACAACCTCATTACGAGACATACCTTGCAATAGATGTTTGTTTAACTGGAAATCCACAGGAGCAGCTGCCCAGTGCAACGGTACATATTTGCTTCTGAATCCTTTCTCAAAGGCACTATTTAAACATGCTGATGAACTGAACTGGATTTCTCCCTACCTCCATTCTAGCAAAACAAGGAGACTCAGAAGATAAAATTTGTTTTGTTATTGCAAGTAGTGCTATGTGGTAAGTGAGAAATTTGCTTTCAATAACTCTATTTAAATAGGAATGTGAGAAGTTTCCATATTCCTGTACAGATGCAATGTCTGTGTGTACTGCTGCTCAGTCACATTTCTATTTGAAAATGAATATACTTCTATTTCTAGAAGTGTTTGTGTATAGAGCTCCTACTTGCCCATATTTGGCTTGATATTAAAGATCTGGCTATTCTAGCTTCACCACTTTGGCAAGAAGGCAACAAGAATTACTGTGTAGAGATTATCAGTCCAGTTCAAGTTATATAACTTGTTTCAGATCTTGTTCTGATTTATTGTAAACTGTAAATCACTGATACTGGTAACGAGGGTTTTATGATGTGTACAGCTGCACCAGCTGCACTTAATTTCACACAGCATCCTGAGCAGCAACCAGTGATAACAGAGATTTTTCAGTCGCTCCTGTTCTGGGCTAAGTTCAGTGCTGTGACCTGGAGGGGAAAGTTTGTGTCTACTGAACTAGTCACACTTTACACTTCCTTTCTGGGCTCTCTTTTAGCCTTTCTTCTGCCAATGTCTGCATGGGAATCTTTTCAGCTTGTCAACACCTGACTTTAATTAGCTGGAGAAATTTCTCAAAGTACTCCTTCTCACTTGGAGCTGCTTTCTGCAACAGTCCTAGCTCCAAAGAAAGGAATCATGAGTGACAAAAGGCAGGTCATTAATGGACCATGGGTGAGGTGGTGTCACTCCTCTTTTCCTCCACCCTTGGCCAAAGATGTAAGTCATCAGAAGGGGCTTGATCCAATGTCCTTTCTACTCCTGTGGGCAGCATCTATGCATGTGACCACCTTTGCTCTTGCATGGAAGAAGATCTGAGCTGATTAAATGGTACACTAAGTGCCACAAAAACAAACTTTCTCAGAGCAGGAGTTATGTTTTCCATAGTAAAATAGAAACAAAAAAGTACAAGATGAATCATGCTGTTACGATGTGTGAGAGTTCTGTGACAGGTATATAAAACAAAACTAAAAGTGTCTATCAGCCACTTACTCTTTCGTTTGCTTTGTGTTTTCACCTGCACTGGTGTCTGTGGAGAGTAAACCATAAAGCAGAAACATGGACTGAATTCATAAATACTCATTCAGGCTAAACTCTTATTACTGGCAAAGGAAGGTCTATCTGAGTAGCCTTATCATACCCTAATTGATTGATTGAAATTATCAGGGTGTGGTTCTAAATTTTTGCTTTCTGGTGCTAGTAGTTTACAATTACCAAGGTTGTCTGTTGCATGACTTTCAAGATCTAGAATCTGTGGCCCAATGGTAGCCTGTAAGACTTTTGGTAAAGATGTAACACATGAGGTTGAATTTCCAAATTTACCTGACACATTTTCTGTCATAAGAATAGAGAAGATAACAAGTTTTATAAACCACTACTGAAGTTCACTAAGAAATGCTAGATTTATCACAGAAGAAAAGCGATGAAAATTTATGGTTAACTTCCAAATGATCCGTTGTGGCTCAGAAAAGTTGTACATAAAGTAAATTGTATCACACTGGTATGACTTTTTAAGCATGGAACTAGATTTTTTTTCCATCTCTTGTAGGTTCTAGACATTATAACCCATATCTTTGTCATCACAGGGTTATACCTTGAATGTTTCTGGTTGGTACTGTCTATGAGGGGACCAGGGAAGTATCTACTGGTTCGACATGTAGCCACTGACCACCTAAGGGATGGTCAATGGAGGCTGGAGCACATTGCCCTGATGCATCACACCGTTTTGTGCTGCTTTTTTTCAAGACAGCTCAAAGGCTTCTTTCTGGGATCCACTTATTTGTAAAACTCATTCGTGCCTAATCATGAATGATAATCATGATATCATGAAATCTTCAGAGGATTTCTTTGCACATTGTTGAATAAGCCTGAAGATAATTGTTATGGAAACTATGAATACAGGGTCTTAATGGAGAAAAAAATAGATGAATTACTAGTGCTTCAGGATGATGATTCTTTTAAAAAGTGAATAGGCTCCTATTTTTTTTTTTTTTTTTATAGATCAGTGCCATAAGACCTGTAGAATTAATTATGTTCTATTATTCCTTTATTTATAACTCTGGATAGTATTTCTAAATTTTTAGTGTGGCAGCTTTTGATCCTGAATACTGCAATGTTAGATACTGCCTTATATTTGGAAAGAAGTCCTTACAACACAAGGTTGAAAGTACATGATCTATTTCTCATCTAGCGCTGTAATACTTGATTTTGTGGAGCCTGAGATCTATCCTATTATATGTTGCTGCAGAAACCAAACAACTTGTTAGGCACTAAAATCCGAGTGCTACAGCAGTTCAAAACAGTCACTCCCCAAAACAGTGTCAAAATTACTTCAAGGCTCTGTGTGACTCCATGAAGGGCCTTGATTTATGCTAGGTAAAAACCCATCTTCTACAGTTTATGTTAAGGCGACATCTGAAACACCTCCCATCTCTCTCTTTCTGGCTATGGGAGTAAATTCTTAAAAAATATCTTTCCCTTCTCATTACCAGCTAATGATGTATATTTATGATCTGTTTGAGTTTCTCTATCCAACCGTGTTCTTCGTGACTTACAGGAAAGATGTGTTTGTTCAGCCTCACAGTTCAGCCAATTCAGTAATGAGTATCCACTCTACTGGCTGACACAAAGCACAGAAGAAACTGTTCCACTTAAACCTACAGTCTTCATAAGGTCAACATACAAGTGCAAAAAACATACAAACAAGTGCAAATCCCTGTATAATTATCTGATGTCACAGGCAAGTGGGAAAAGGTTATTTTTTACTGTAAATTTTGACTTTTCCATCCAAATCCTTAATCCCTGCAATTCTGAGCCAAAATATGTGCATTTAAAAATACTTTTGTTGCAGTTTTGTTTCAAAAATTTTATTTGGTATGAGGGATTTTGATGAATCATAGAATCATAGAACGATAGAATCATCAAGGTTGGAAAAGACCTCCAAAATTGTCTAGTCCAACTGTCCTCCTACCACCAATACTACCCACTAAACCATGTCCTTAAGTACCACATCCAACCTTTCCTTAAACACCCCCAGGGATGGTGACTCCACCACCTCCCCGAGCAACTTGTTCCAATGCCTAACCACTCTTTCTGAGAAGAAAGTTCTCCCAATTTCCAACCTGAACCTCCCCTGTTGAATATATACATTTCTTACAAAAGTTATTTTAGTAAAAAAAAAACTCACAAAAGGAAAACATTTAATCAGGTCAACCTACAAATTTATACAAATCTATAATGCAAGAGTTATCCTGAAATACACGGGGCATCTTATAGAGAAATATGGTCTCAGAAAGTTACTTACTCTTTTTCAAAGTAAATGACTAGAAAAATAAACAGATGCCAAAAAGACAAACGTATTCGATTACTTCCAGCAATGCACTGCTTTCTTACATGTTATCCTGGAGAATGACTCAAATAATTGCTCAAAAAGAAAGCACTGGAGTCTACAAGTTAAATTTCTGATGTCATTTAGTTAAATTGAGTCATTAAATACAAGAACTAAGGACCTGATTCTCCTTTATACAAAAGTCTCTTTATGCCACTTTGGCAGTACAGAAAGGCTGTAAAACAAGTAAAGCAATTAATGCCTGAGTGAATGCCTACTGGCACAGACTGGAACAGTGAAATGAAAATTAACCTCCAAATTTTTCAAGTATTATTTTAAATGGAATGTGCTATAATTGTCATCAAAATCACTAGCTACAAAAGAATAGAAACAAACTCACTGAATTTTTATTTCATTTTTATGACAGAGGATTTCAGAAACTAATTGAAGCTCTGAAAAAATACACTAGAAGAGTGCAAAGACTTCTGTGGATTTGGTCGAGGAATAGTTTGTCTTTTGGACAAGTTACAACATGAAAACGAGTATTTATGATAGAAATGCTGACATAACTTTACTAATAGCACCTCTAACGGAGATTGTTACAATGTGTATTTACTCAGGTACAGCATTAAATAAGAGATGTGAACTCACCATAGCAACCCCTGCATCACATTGCAGATATGCTGCTTCTAAGATACGGCAAATGTTTCTGAAGAAATACACATGAATATTAGGTAAACATCTATCAATTGCAAATTGTGTTTCAAAAATACTTTGCTAAATCATATTATAAAAAGCAGTATAGCTTGATGCTATGTAAATTAATAATTTATGACTGGACTTTGCTTTTAATTTTCTCATGATTATTGCCTCAAAATGTAATTTTAGGTAGCTCCCCAACTGTCTGTGAGAAAAATAGTGGCAAGCACATTATTGAGTTCCTCCAAAATGTCATTATGAATCCTTATATACCCAGGAGACTCGTATGTCCTTTTTCAGGCCTCCTCCTTCTGCCATCCTGAGACCTTGCTAAAATACTACTCTTCACCACAAGAGATCCAGCAGAATTATGTGAATACAGTCAAGGCTGGAAGTAGGTTTTCTGCTGAACTGTCTTGTAGCCCACTTTTAAACGTATGACTGTTTTCTCTTTATTATCACTCTACTCTTTTCAGTTTGAATTTTATCCTCTAATATGTATTAATTTAATTTGTTTTTATTCAGAATGGATTTCCATTTTTTTTTTGCATGAATGAAATGTCATTGTATCAACAAAGTTGCTTCTTGTTTTTTTTCCCTTATTTTTTTTCCTTAATTTTTCCTTATTTTTTCCTTAATTTCTTTTTTTTTCCTTAATTTTTTTCCCCCTCCTTTTAGTAAGTCTCCTATGATTGATATAAGCATTTTCTGTGTTGAGTTTAATTTTAGCACTTTCCATTTGAAGGTCTGATCCTTAATGTATCCAGTATTATATCTTAATGAAAAACTTTTCATAGAAAGATTTGGGCAATTGCCACGCAGGGACTTTTAGGTTGCTACTGAGGTACCATCAACTTCAGCTTGACCAAAATCCTTGGCAGGTTGCCTGTTCATATGCATCAACTTTAAATCACTTCTGAAGTGCCTAAAACAAGATCCTGATGATGTCCAGTGGGTTGCCATGCCTGCTGCCATCAAGCTTTTGCTGTCAGATCTTCTCTATACTTTACCCAACAATTCAGAGAAGACTTTACTCCTGGAGTGATCACACCTGCTTTGATTTTTTCTTGATATTAAGCAACTGTACTTTCTCTTTCCAGATCTAACTTGTAGAAAGGGAACACCCATTTTCGCACATTACCTGAGAAGACTGATAAAGAACACAAACAGTACTCTTTTTTTGCTGCCTTAGGTTTTCTCTGTAGGTTCTTCCATCACTGCTGGGCAGCTTTGTTGGGAGACAGATGCAACATCTTTAATGAGTTTGTTATGTGTTGTAGTTCAGGCACAGGAGCATCATGTGAGCAGCTCAAGAACAGTACACAGCTCAAGGGCTACAGGCTTCCTTTCTCTCCATATCTAGTTTATGGGGACTATGTGAAGGAGGAGGAGACTGAGAGAAGGCTGTTAGTTCTACTAAATTACCACTACTATAAGGACGTGCTATCTGGTTATCTTTTCTTGCTCCTTCCCCCAAGTCTACTTTTGCCTACTTGCACTGAACAACTACCTGATTTGTCAGTGAACTTAATATTTGGAGATATCCTCTGTTTTCTGAAGAAAGGAAGAGATTACACTGGGTGTTATTCTAAATAGTGGCTCACCTGGATGCAAACTGACATATACATTGCATTTGTGATTGTCGAGGGCCAGTATACTAAGATGAACCATAATGTACCTGGATATTCACTGTCCATAGAAACATGGGGTGTAATACCTACAGATTTCTTCTACAGAATATCACAAAACTAACAAAACTTAATATCATTCTGTGACCACCACAGAATCACCTATGGGCTTAACCTCTGAAGTGTTATCCAGTGTAATCATCAATAGCAATTACTTTCTACACTTCACAGAAGAAAGCTCTATACTTCACAAAAAAACATCAACAACACTTGGTAGTTCTTCTGTACTTCAGCATTGCCTCTCCCCCAACATCAGTTGCAGGCCAACAGAGAGATGTTTCCCATAAGGAGACTTTGCCACCCTCTAACATCTATCTGTAGTATGAGAGAATAGACATTTGATCCTGGGCTAGCCCAATAGACCTGTGTCCACAACTGTATTAGAATGACATAACAGAATACTGCTGTTTTTCTAAAATAATGGGTCCGACAAGCTTTATTTTTAGTCTTAGAGGAATTGTAAGAGCTCACATGCCATTTTAATTTGAATTTTTATTATATTTCAAGCATTCCAAACTTCAGCAGAATAAGTTGCATGAAGAACACAACCACCTGAACAAAGCAGTAAATGAATGAAATACATGTTCTTGGGACTAACAAAGAGAGAAAAGAAGAAGTTACTGCAAAATATTCAGGCATCTTCAATATATTGAAATTTCCTTGAAATGTCAAAGTCCAGAAAAGGAGGAGAAATGATAAGATCCAGCAGTTATTGTTCAGATGTATTCTAGATTCATATCCTTCTATTTAGTATTCTGAATTATGTGTTAGAGATATTATACATCTCAGATATGAAGAATGAAAAATATTGAGCTATGTGAAAACAAATTAATCTGTTAAAATGTCATCTGAAAATTATGAAAATGTCAGTGTTTTTGACAGAAAAAATAATGTGAAAATCAAGCAACCATTGTATTACTCTGAAACAGCTCTAGTGGCATACATATAGATAAAGAAATCTCAAAAGAATTAATACAGCTATTAAAATGCAAAAGTTATATGTTCTATAACAATTATTAAATTGAGTCCTATTAAGCAGTATAATATAACCTTTTTATTATTTGTAATATCCTCAAAATGCATGGATGTACTTTAAAGAAATCAGGATCTTTCTAAATAAAGAAGATTTGAAAAGACTTGTTTGGAACAGGCTCAGACAAGTTATTCTTTAAGGCTTCTGGTTTGTCAGAGTTGAGGTGGAGTGCTTTAGCAGGAGTAAGACAAGCAGTATGTCCCTGGTTACAGTGTCCTTGCTATTACTGAGAAATACATGTCAACAGATACAGATCAGGGTTAAAGTGGTGCTGTCACCAAATTGCTGAAATTTATGTCTTTGAATATACATTGTCTTTCATGCTCAAATAATGCAATATATCCTTTGATACACGAGAAGTAATGTTCTTTCTACCCTGCAAACCCACAAGTTTGTGTGAATTTTCAGATCTACATGCCTGAATTTGGAGAATGAAAACGCATAATATCAAGGAATATAGCTTTAATAACTTCTGTATGGCTAAAGCTTATTTTCACCTTGCTGATATGGGATGCCAAAGTATCAAAGCCATGAACAGGTTCTAACACTTCCTTTTCTTTTTCCATCTCCCTAAGCTTGTCTTACATGTTGTTGTGGTAACAAACCCATTCACTTTGTGGCTTTAACAGGACCCAAACTGTTACCAGTGGTGTCATGAAAAAATACTTGTTATGTAGTCTGCAACTAATATCAAAAGACAGAGGGAAATATGTTAAGACAGTATAAAATAGGTGCAGTTTAATGAAATATTATTATTATTATTGATATTATTATTATTATTATTTTAACTCACAAACTCTCCTATAATAATAAGGTTGTTCTTCATTGTTTTTGACCTGCAGAGTGATGCTTATCCTGCCTCACTCTTTCAGGCCATAGTTGAGTCCTGTACTGCCTTTCCTGGCATTAAATGTTTGAGTGGTTCCACTGAACTATCAGGATTTGAGTATAAATCTTTCAATGGGTATTCTAGAACTGCAAACACAATATACCTCTTCAAACATATGATCACATGAATATATTTGGTATTGTTCAATACACTTTATTCACTAATGATCTAAATTTACTTGATGATACACTTTACAGGTCTTCTTTAACCTTAAACTAATCAATCTGGGGGTGTGTCATACTCTTCTAATTGACCTTTGTAGCAATTTTGCTGAACCAACTGCTTAAAAACCATGTATATAGATGGTAGAGACTTGTCAAAAAATATAAAGTTTAAGTTTAGAATGACTGTGGACATCTAAGCTAGTGGGATGTTGAGTACAAATGATCAATTAGTGGAGACCAGGGCAATATCACGTGCACCATTTTGCATTCATCATTCAGGACAAGTCAGTTTTTACATACAGCTGTAGTAGAAGTAATCAGCAACTTTTAGAATAAAAACAATCACATGTTGACAATCCCTGTTATAGGGATAATCTTTATGTTATAATTTGATTTTACTTGTTTTAACCTTCACTGTTTCTTCTGGAAGTTACATTAATGAGTTTTATTTCTTCTGCTTTACCTGATTATAGTCACATTTATCACTGCCTTATTTTACCAACAGCTTTCAATAATTTTAAATTTCCAGACTTCTAATGACTTATGAATGAGTAGGGATTCCGTGCAATGAATTTAATCCTACCATCAAAAGTTTTCCCTTTCTTAGATACCTCAGAAACTGCCAACTCCAATCAATTTAAAAGGTTAAAACTACTGCTGTATTCCATAAAACCTCTGCTGCCATGCTGGAACTCCCAAATTCTTCCACTTTGCTAAGCAGTGAACTATTTATTACCTTGGCATGTTCCCTTCATCTGTCCTGAGAATTCATGTTATTCCAAAATAAGACTGTTTAGGAAGGTCTTCTCCCCATGGTATTGAAATGCAAAAACTATACCGTGAATATTTTTTGGTAGCAAATTCAGAGATTTAGTTAAAGGCTCTAAGCATTTGAATAAATCCAAAGGCCTCATCATCAATCAGAACAATTCCATTTCATCACAAGGAAGCTTTTTTTTTTTTTGAAGAACTAACATGTTTCTTCACCAAAGATGTTTAAAAATCTTATGCAGAAATCTACCGATGAAACGCACCCACCTCAAAATTAATTTATTTCAATTACAGCACTGTTTCCCCACTGTGTTTTCTATTTCCTCACTCTCATGGAGGGTTATTTATGTCCAGGGTAAAGGATGATGCACAGCAATAGAAGTGATGGTCCCCAGCACTGCTGTGTGTTGTTGCCATGCCCTGGTCCCTGGTAGTCCTGGCCACTGCTGCTCATGGGCCTACCTCTCCCCTGCCTAGGGGTCTGGGTGCTGCTGGTTGAAGCCCCCACCCCAGCCCTGCATGTTCTCCGGGAATGGGTGCCCTCTCCAGACTGCACAAGGATGCTTGGGTTTCCTCCCAGAAGTGCTGCACTAGGAGCTGTATTTAAACTCTGATTTTTATTGTCAGCGGGTACAAAACCTGCTGCTGCTCTGGTGAAATGGAATGGTTCAGCCAGCACTGGTGAAACACTGCTGAAGAATGCCTGTGCCAGGATTTACGTCAGAATTTCCAGCTGGGTTATGGTTCAAAAATTTTTTGAGCTGCTCACTGCGCTAACGGTAACCATGACCCCATGGTGGTGCAGTTTGTTACAAAGCACCTGAGATGTGCCTTAGCTTCCCCTCCTCTCCAGCCTTCCTTCCCAAGTAGTAATACCTCTGCAGTTCTGGTTTCTGTGGAGAGGGTGCCCTTTGTTTTCTTTGTAGTTTTGGTATCAGTTGGACTTGACTTTAGCCTGGCTGGTTGATCCAGTGGACATCCACCACAAGTTTGCTAGCTACTGAAAGCTGGGAATTGTTGGCTGCAGTCCTCAGATGACTGAAATAATAATACAACCTAAACTGATTATAAAATAATAATAGTAATCTATATTATGTTTCAGGACCTATGTTTATACATTCACTTTAGTTTAAGACATGGAAGTAGCCTAGCTGCACTGGCTTTGATTTTCTTATATTGGCTTGAGATCCTTGTGAATAACTGTCACGGGGGTGTATCTGTGCCATCACTTGTCCTTGTCAGTGTATATCCAGGTTACTAAACCCTCCAAAACCTGTATAAAAGTGAGCCAAAGGTCTGCCTATGTGGCTGTCCAAACAAGTGTGACCAAAGTATACCATTTTCTGTAACTAGTGACAGCCAGGGGTGTGGCCAGTGTCACATTCAGCTGCCTTTGAATTCCTGGCTTGAACAGACAAGTTTCTATTTATAACTGGATTTATTGAAAATGGCCTTTGGCACCAGTACAGACCAGAGCATGGACTTTGGTTTTTGCTCCATGGGGGAGGTCCCACCCCCAACCACTCCCATGCGTGAAACAGCAACCATGATAGTGAGCCATGGAAATATCTCATCATATTTCACTATTCATATTGCTGTAGATATTCATTGGGTGCATCCATTCATTAAAAATCAAGTCACATCCCTTTGCCTTATTAACTTTGCATCACAAGAATGTATTTCTTCTTAGTTCTGAAAAAGTTCAAGTCAGCTTTGCAAAAATAAAATGTCAGCATTTATGTGGCTCAGAGAAGTACCACAAATCTTCCACTGCTGCCATCTTAGATTTCTGGACAACATGACAATTTTTTTTCTATATCTCTGTTTTTGTATGCTGCTTTCATTTACAACATATGAAAAAGAATGGTTCTTTCTCTTTTGCAGTAAATATTCCTGTTTGACATCACATAGTAATTCCTCATCAATGGTGCTTGAAATTAGTGAGCCTTAGAGACTGATATAGTATTGTATACCTTACTGCTGAGTATGCACTGCATACCAGCCAAGGGAATTGGACACCCTGAATCTTGAACAGATTTAGAAGACAACAAAGCTTCTCTCACAGACTTATTGGTACAAATGGTCCGTTTTTAAAATTGTACTCCAAAGTCAAATCTGTCAATTCACATTTCTTCCCTTATTGCTTTTTCTTTAAAATTTGATTTTCAGCTATTTGATTCAAAGGAACAAATAATCTTCAGTTATCTTTCTTACTGGAAATATTTTGAGTAAATTTTTTTGCTCTCATTTTCCCTGCCAGTGCAGTATTTTTTCCATAGAATATCATTGCAGATATATTTTACAGTAAAGTAATGAGTAACACAACACAAACACATCTATTCTTTTAATTAAATGAGCTACAGCTTTTTGGCTGAAACAAACAATAATATTATTTATAACTCAAATTACATTACATAAAGTGTGCTCTCATCTATAAAGAGACTATAAATGACATGGTAGGGTTCCGTATTTGCTTTCTCACTTTTTTTTTTTCTTTTCCCAATGACTTTCCTGTTGACCTCTCTTTTAATTTACAAATAAAACCATGACTTTCTTGACTGCCAGCACTGAAAATTCACCCTGGGATCTGAGATCAAGCTGTGTTCTTTCTGGTTTATGCCAAAATAGACTCCGGTTCACCTCTCCAGTGCTGAGGTGGCTCTGCAGGGCTGGCAGGAATGAAAAGCAATAACAGTATTTTTGCCAGTAAAAAGATGAAGTGAACAGATTCTCTCAGAAGTAGGAAGATACCGATTTTCAAGTCAGCTTTATAGAAAACAGCTGTTGTTTGAAACAAATGCTCACAGAAACAAATGCTGGGGTGGAAAGGCTCATTGCTTGATGTTCCTCTGCAACAATCCTTCATTTCTCCTCTTTGGTCTTTCCAGCTCAGCTTGTAGCTTGCAGCAATTCTTGAAGCTAAGCTGTGGTTGTGGCTGTGGTTGCACATCCTTTTTACCTGGTGGAAGTGCTGGACTCAGGTGTTTGTGCCCTCTTCTAATTGCTGGCATGCTGCATTTGTGTTGGTATGACTGTGTCTGGGACTGCTCCATGCACTGGATGGAGATGATTTTTGTGGAAGTCCCCAGGCTCATTGGTTTGGAGCCAGGTCCCAACACAACTCTGCAAACTGTTGCACTGTCAGGCCTATAGATTCACCCTCCTGCTGCAGGATTTGTGGGACGTCAGATGAAATCTACAGAAAGCAGTTTCCTAATTATTTTTCCCAAATCCCAACCAAGGATGAACATTTACTGAGTTCTTTGTATTTAGCTGTAAAGCCTTCCAATTTTTTTTTTTTTAAAGTCACTCTCCCATATAATAGTTGTCAAATTACATCTTTGCAGTGAGAGTCTGATGGAAACACAATGCTTTGGGATGATGAACAAAGGCTTAACTCTGCTGTGCTGACAGGGTGCCCAGCTTTCTTCAGGAACTGGGTGTCTCGGTGGGACACAGACACAGGACCTAACGCTCTCCTGCCACGGAGCCCGTGATGGTTGAGGAGCTCCCTCCTTGCTCAGCACAGGGGTTTACAGAGGGCAGAGAAGTGTGGGCAAATGAGCCATTTTCAGAAACTGTAATTTTTCCTGCTGTAAACCAGGAGGATGTGGTCCCTTGATAGGTGAGAGCTGCGCTCTTAGGAAAATGCTAAAAGGTGAAGCCAGGCAATGACAGGAACGTATCCAAAGGCACGTGTGAAACCCCCCCTTTCTGGGCTGCACCGGGTTTCACCATGCCTTTGGCAGAACTTACCCTCAGCTGCTTAATCCTGTAATGCAATGTGTTGCATTTCTCATTTATTAAAAAGGATAGAGAAAAGGTAATGATGCCTAACAAAGACTGCTGCCCCTGGAGCTCTTTCAGGCTGTGGACCACAAAATCCCAAATTCAAACTGTGGGAAATATTTGGCTAAGGTTTAGTTGGTTCTTAGGGAAACACACAGAAGGCAGGAAAGTAACCATGTAAAGTTTTTTATCTGCCTTTTGCGGGGCACCGTTGATGACTGGACCATCAGCTGTCATTGCGCCTAGGTGACCTGTTCCCTGCAAGCCCGTGTGCCACCCACTGCTCTGAGAGCGCTGAGCCCAGCCCCTGGTGCCACAGCATTCCTGGAGAACCTGAGGAACATTGAGAAGCAAAGCTGAACAATTATTTGCACTGCATAACATGACAGATCTAACAAGAGAAGAGACACTGAGCCATGGGCAATGTGTGCTGGCATTTACAGTTCCCTCTGCTGAAATGTCCCCTGTGAAATGTGATTCTCTACACTGTCTCCTTGGGTTTAAGGAAAGAGAAATTTAATGGAATCTGATTTTTGATTTTATATGTAATTCAACCCATTGGATATATAGTACTAAGAGAAAAGGAAGATAATTGCAAAAACAGATTAAAATAGCTTCTAAACAAAATGGAAATTTATGCAGAATGTCTTTTAGAAGAAATAACTCTTGTGCTTGCTTTGGCTGGCACTGGTACAATGCACTTTTTTTTTTTTTTTCTTAATGCACTTTCATAGACTGCTTCTGCAAAGCTGTGGGTGAGACTTCATTTTAATAATCACAGCAATTTGAACATGCACTTGTTTCTGCCTGAGGGGTAAACATCTGCACGTGGTAGAAAATGGATCTGTGACACTGAACTCCTGTAAAACTGCTTTCCCACCTGCCAAAGAAAAATAACCAAACAGGTAATTCTTTTTTTAGGACTGAAACCAAATGCACGGAAGTAAAGACATTCACAGTTCAGACAGCTCTTTTTACCTCTTAGCTTAACATAATTTGTTTAGGTATTACAGCATCTGCTGTAGGTTATGTAAGATCTGTTGCAAGAACTTATGATATCTGATGAATAAAGGACAAAGTCTCAGTTTAGTTTTGAATATTCAGGGTTTAGTGCATTTTGCTGTAAGCCCCTCCCAGGTCTTACTGCTCCAGTTGATACAATTGCAAATAATCTCTTTCTGTGATTAATGGCAAAGGTATCGCCAGTGAGTGCCTTGAGGTTGCATCCCTGAGTGTTAGGTGCTGTACAAGTGTAATCAAAGGACATTCCTAATGTCAAAGTGCCAAAATTCAAATAGGAGTTAATGGACCAATGTCCTTTTGAATTGGATGAATGGCTACATTACATTATTAGAAGCAGACTTTGCATTTTTATGACTTGTGAGTCACCTAAATTAGCAAAACAATCCTCAGAATCAAAATTCTCTCCTTAGATTACATCAATACCCATTTTGGCATCGTGCAAACTGGTTAGCGATCAGAAAACTTAACCTTGTTCATTTGATTCAGATGAGTAGTCTCACTGGGGTTAACTGAAGCGCTCATAAGAATAATATGAACATGGTTACTTCTTGCTTAGGTAATGGTAAATCATTTGATTAAATTATTTTTTTCCCCTCAGGGCCACTGACAAGACAAATTAACAAGACTCACAAATATCTAGTTATGATCTGCAATCAAATGTACAAACCACATAAATTTCAAAAGAGAAAAATAAAAATAAGAAGTCTCTTTAACATGAGAAGCTCGATGTTTTTAGTGTCAGAATGTGGACAGAGTTATACTAACAGATTAACATAATTAATCAGGCCGAATTCTAAAAGAACTATGCAGACAAATTGCATTCATAAGGTATGGGGAGTCTGCATAAGAAATAAATATTTTGCATGCATTATTTGCAAATATACACTTTTCGTGAGGAAAAAGGAATGCATGCTCATTTAATTTCTCAATAATGCATCCTACTACATACCTATGAACATGCAGAATAACAGATTGAAGGGCGCATGGACAAATCAATTATTGCATTGCTTGACTTCTTAGCTTTTGTCTTGGCAATGAAAACATTTATTATGTCCATCGCATCTTTCAGGTGAAATGCAGTTTGGGAAGACAAGTTAATACACATTCAATTGCTACTCATTATTTCACTGATGTATAATCTAGAGGAGGTAAATGTTTTTTATCAGTATAAATATATATTACATACAGAAAGCTGTATCAAAAAGTGCTAAGATTTGTGGAGAGATCTCTCCACACTGAAGAACATTTTTAGCAAGGATTGCACATGGAAGCATGAACTTGTTGACAAACCCTACTAACAATCACATTGTGATGGCTGTTGGTAAACAAAGAATATGTAAAGTTATCTATTCTATTCTATATTCTAGTCTATATTTTATGTATTATGTACTTTTTATTCTATAAACTCCTATATTCTGTTGCTTCTGTAATAGACTGGGATATTAGTAAATAAAATGTTGACCTGTCCCACAGACAAAGTTGGGCAATTGCTCCAGGCAGCATGGTGGCAGGAGGCCGTCTCTGAACAGTCCTCCAATGTGGCTTCTGCTTGAGCAGTGCAGCTAACTAGGCAAACATGGGGTAGGGAACAGCATCGTTTATTTTGACCAAATGACCAATAGCTATAGTTAGGATAAAGATTCGGTGAATTACGGTTAAGCATGCAACCTTTAGCATTTTCTGCCTCTTGAGTAAATAGCTATTACACTTTGCTCATTTGTTTAAGTAGTATTTCCAGGTCTGCTTATTTATTTATTTCTCTCTTTAAAATACAAAACCACGTGAAAATAAGTCAATAGGAAAGGTTTAAGTCTTTTGGTGCTTTAAAATTAATTTATTTTTGGGAAAGCATGACTTTTTTACACTCAGTCCATGTAAAAAGCTACCACTTTCTTCTGCTCAAACTTTCCAGGACATTTCACCTTTAGTCAGAGCCCAAATGGAAATTTTTAGAAAGATTTGAGGTTACTGATGTGTGGTAATACAGCAAGAAGCAGATAAGACATAGTTACGGCATTCTGAGCTGTTACACCGATATGCTTCTTATATACCTGATTATGCTTCTGATATACCTGTTCCAGCAGGTATATCATCACCCCTGCTCTTGGAAAATTGGCCTGTGTTTGGCTTTGGGAATCTCTTATCACATTTTTTCCCTCTTCAGTCCTTCCTTTCAGCCCTTCTGTATTTTTCTCTGTGAAAATGTTAGCTACAGTATGAGTGAGAGGGTAGGATGACTTAGGGGAGAAAGGAAGAGAGAGATGGATATATACAAAAAGTAAAAACATGCAATAAGAAAATGGTGGAGCAGATTGTGGAAGAGAAGCAGGCTGTAAGTAAGTTCAGGCTGATACTGGGATGAGACAAAAATAAAGTATTTAATGTATGCCTGTGGCAATTATCAATATTAATATGAATTTATAATGGTTGTTAGAAGCATAAAACTAGGTGAATAAAAATTGATCATAGAATTTATACAAACCATTACAGTGATTTAAATCCTATGATCAGTGTTTACTTATGTCTTAGGGTAGAATAATGAACCTTTAATTGCAGGCAAGCAATTTTATGTCAGAATAAATCAGAACTTGGGTGCAGTGATTCCATTTATCCAACAATGCAGTTGATGTTGGCACTCATTCAGCATTCTTTATATTAAGTTTTAATGCGAAGCATCTGAAGCACACTTAATAAAGCCATTAGATACAACCAATACATGATGAAATGTTCACCATCCTCTCCCCCTTTTCTCCTCTTGACCCACACAGGGCTTATTTTTACAGAACAGATCCACTTTTTGATCTCTAAACTAAGGGATACAACGAGCCAAGCAAAACAAAACACATATGCAACAAACACAGTTGATTTCTGAAGCTGAAAGGGTGAAATGCAGAATGAATTCTTGTTCCAGGAATGTTTTGTTAAGCAGCAAGAAATATTGTTTTCTGAAGAAACTATACAGATTAAATGGTCTGGAACAATATCATATCAAAAGAATGATGACTGTATTTTAAAAGCAGGAGATCTTAATCTTAGTGTAGAATGTAGAAAGAGAATTATCTTTTAAAATTTATTTATTCTATTTCAGTGTATATTAAACAAGATGTGACCTGTCCTGAACTTGAGACTCATTTAAGAAGTAATAGAAAATGTTATTAAAGGACAGACATGCTAATAGGATAGCAAAAAAACCCTATATCAATGCTCAGACTCCTGGATGTCTCAGGCAGCTCCTGCCAGAGGTCCAGAGCCAGCAAACTCCCCTTCATATATTACTAGAAGACTGCATTAAACACCTAAAGCAGTCTGAACTGGAGGTCTGAGAAGTTTTATTTATTATTTATTTTTAGCAATTGAAAGGCACATTTTGTGGCCTTTGCAATTCAGCCGGAAGAGCAGTAGTGTGCTTATGGGAGATGTGCTGGCCAGTGAGCGAGCTGTTGGTGGTGAGAACCTGGTGCGTGGAGGTGGTGGTGGGAGCAGCTGATGGCCAGTGCTTTGGAGCTGGCCACCGCACCCCAGATATGTGTTCTGAGTAAGCTAGTGCTTGTGGGTGGGCCCTATGTGACAGCTGTCTCTGGTAAAGAGGCAGATTTTTTTGCCCACATGAGTTGGAGTCATGGGGGTGGCAGCATCTTCTTCCTCCTGTTTAGGACAATTATTTGTAGGGGCATGGTTGGAGCTGCCACCAACATCAGCTGGCTGCCATGCCCAGCACGTGGACAGCTGAGATGATGGTGGGGAGCCTCCCTGCCAACTGCAGGGCTCGGCACAATTTCAGTTTGCTGTTCTGCAATGCAGCCACCCTAGCACACCTCAGGCACAGAGACAACTGGTAGCAGAAGGCTGAGCATCTTCCTCAGCTACATGTCCCTGGGCCTGAAACAGAGCCCTTCCAGAAAGTGCTTCGTGCTCTTGGAAAAAGAAACAGGTTGGAGCATTCGCTAGGAGGATGAGGCAGCTTTTGGTCAGCATCGTGGTTAAAAAAATGCATGCTTTGGGGGTTTAGTGTGCAGCTGTTAAAATCTCTACCAGAATTACCAATACTTGCTTGAGTGAGAAAGTGGAAAACCAGAAGACAAAGGACAAGGTTATTGATGTTACAAATCAAGACAAGGTAATTATAGCAACCTTCCAGAAAATAGCAGTGTAAAGAAAATTAAGTAGTTCTAACTTTCTGTATGAATATGGGAAATAAATCAGATGAAATTAGGCAACACTATCTAAAAAAACATTCTCATTTTCTGGTGGGCGATATTTTGTAATGGCAAAAAAACTCAACAGCCTAGCCCCCAGTCCCCTAAAAATTATGCTGACTTTGCACATAAATTGCAAATGCTTTGGCAAGATTGAGTATCAAAGACATAAACAGGATATTTCTGCTTTTCTGTACTGCCTCATCTTATTACATCATCTGCAATGCCTTATTATATATGAGATAAGTTTGTTTGTTTGTTTGTTTGTTTTTTAATTAGACTTGGAAAACAGGTAGGAAATCAGAAAGAAATCCTGAAGTAAAATAAAAAATGTAACATTTTGTTTCAGTTTAAACACAGATTCACTCTAACACCAGCATATTGTCAATGGCAGGAACTTGAGATGATAATTAGAATGAACTGCATGAATTTCTGAGCATTATTAGAGTACTATCCTTCTTCATATATATATAACATATACATAAAAATGGTATTTTAAAATTTCAAATGCTTATGGTAATATCACCATAGTTTATATTTTAACTGTTAATAAGTTAGGTCTGATTATAACAGAATCCTACCAAGTGTAAGCAAGAACAAAGTTTGAATGACTTATATTTGGGTAAACGCACTACTAAACTCTGTAAGTTAAAAGCATTTCTTTATGAAGTGAAATGGAATCTCAGCAGGACTTCATGATTAAAAGTGAAATTATTTGCTGTGCTTTATATATAATTGGGCTAATTAATTGCTGGACACAGCATAAGTCAAATTTTCCAGGTAAGCACCTGATGTACCATATTTTATCTGACGACTCTCTAATTAATACTGAAATACACATTACCCTCCCCACCAACATCCCTCAACAGAAGCTTAAGGTTGTGAGGTCAAGCGCTTGAAGGATAGAGAAATGCAAAGCTCAAGGTTTCCAATGCACTCTCTGGTCATATCCCTTTTACAAGTGTTCATAATCTTCAATGACGTGATCTTTCCCTCTTCACTGTTGGTGTGCCCACCAATACCGGGGCGTTCAGGTGGCAAGAAACTCCTGGAAAGTCCTAGTCAACTTTTGTCACACAAATTTGGAACATTTGACTGCCAAACACTAGGAAGTATCTCTTACGTATATATGAACTAAATTTTTTTTGAGAGGTTTTTGTTTGGTCAGCTCTGGAAGGTAGAAGCCCTATCTCAAGAAGCCCACTGCCAAAGCTCAAGGTTTTCTTTCAAAACCTGAAGAGACTTACAAGAAGACCAATTTTTCCTTAATATCATTCACTTATTAGCAGCTGAAGCATGAAAGCTATGTGTAGGAACGTAAAGTGTTGGCCTTAGGTTGTTATCCATCATGGAAAAATCCAGCATGGATTTTTATAACTGTATGAGGTCAAAAGCACTTGCATCACAGGTTGATGGTGGGAATTATAGTTCAGGCTGATGCTATTGGGGGCTAGGACTGACTAGTTCTGCCTGGACTGTAATCCATAACAAACATAAGAAAATGGGGCCCAAAGCCATTATTGGCTTGGTAGGTTTTTCATTTTTTTTTTTTCTTTTTTTCTTTTTTTAATTCAACTTTCAACAGCACAGTATGTCACAGAATCATAGAATCACAGAATCACAGAATCTTTTAGGTTGGAAGAGACCTTCAAGATCACCTAGTCCAACCTAAGACCTAACACTAACAAGCCCTCCACTAAACCATGTCACTAAGCTCTGCATCCAAACGTCTTTTAAATACATCCAGGGATGGTAACTCCATGTTCTTCTCTGTCTTGGACAGCTCTGGGAATATGACTCAAAGGATAAAGCATAGGAGGAGGAAAGGCTAGATAAAACTGTTGGAGTGGCATCCTAGCTGTTTTCACTTCTGGGAAGTAGCCTGCAGCTCTTAAGGAGCTCGTAATCCTTTCAGTTTGCAGACAAGTCAATATTTGATCCAGCATAATTAGAAAATGCCATATGAGGTGGGCTGAAACTAACCATAAGTTGAGGTCCAGTTTAGCAAAACTTTTGAGCCTACAGATACCCTGAGAATTTGTAAAACCTTGAATTATTTATTCTGAGAAATTTAAAACTGAAAGATTGCAACTTTCTATTTTGAAAAAATTGCTTTGTTTCAAAATTGACCAAAATGTTACAGCAATGCCAAGGAAGGGTTAAATAACTTGAGAATGAAATGATACATCACAATGCAAACATCTAGTCCAGCTGAATTGTCACAGGTTACTCTATGGCCAATATGCAGAAAGCACTAACATGTTAGAGTCTCACGTCTACTAGGGAGGGAAAAAAAAGAATCACATTTTGTGATAACTTAATACTGTTTCAAGTTATGTTTTCTCAGAGTTGAGTCTAGTACAATACTTTGTCATGATCCATCTGCCTTGGCTTGCTGAAGAACAAAATGCAAACATGTTCAGAAGAAAAGGACGTGACCTCATCAACTTGAATACCTGCCCTAACTTGTGGTTGTCATTAACTCACAGTTGTTGACCAAAGGGACCATAAAAGTTGTTACAATTAATGACTGATACTGGTTTTTAAAATCCAGAGACATGTCTTTAAAATTAATCAGCAACAGTTACTTTGACTAGGATTATTTGGGCTTTATTTTATTGTGAAATATGAGATGACGTGACACCTATTTTACTTGTCAGTGTTGAAGTAATGTTATTCAAAAGTGGAATGATAGTAAAATACTCAAAACGTAGCTTAATGATAATTATTCCTGATCATTGCAATTAAAGGAACCTTCAGGATTTTTGAGTAGAAAAAGCCCATTCAGGCAAGGGGACTAAAAAAACCTAAACATTCAGTTTATATGTGGAGTTCAAATTCTAGTCTGCAGTTCAAACATCTCTCTTGATTTGGGAGATCATGTAAACACGTACTTGATCATTACTTTCTTGAATCAGGGACATCGTACAGTACAAATAATACAAACAAACAAAAAAACATATATTAAAGTAACATTAAGAATATATCCTATATATAAAAGAAATTACAAACTGACATCAAAGGAACAAAAGATATTCCAAGGAAGTTCTGATTTCTCTTTATACTAATGTGGTACATTACAAGTTGCATAAGAAAAAGAAAATTTATTTAAAACCTGACTTTCCATATGCACAATTTTTACACAAGGTAGACTTTTTTTCTTTGGAGAGTTATTCAACCTCTTTATTGTTTGCAATATACTTGGTAAAAGTACTTTATTTTCAGTTTATGAGTTTTCTATATTGTTTGTTGTTTAAAAATTAGTTTATTACCACTGTTTTTAAGAACTTATTTTGTCAGTGATTATTTGAAAAATTTGACTTTATTGATGTCTGAAATAACAGAGAAAAATATCAATTGCACTCACTTCAAAGAGATTTCAACTAGGTGCAAGCTACTTTCCAATACTGATTAAAGAGATGAAACTTATAGTTTCCACATAAAAAAAAAAACAACAAAAAACAAAAAACAAAAAATTTTCATTAGAAACAAAACTATTTCTTTATTTCTTACCATAAAACGTGTCCAAAATTTTCTGCATGTGGATTGTGCATGTGTTGTGATGAATAAAACTTTGGTCACCTGATTTTGTTGCAAAAAAACCAAAACAAAGCTGAATGAGCTATCACCTTCACAGTAGGTAAGACAGCAGAGACAGCATTTCAAGACCCAATATAGTAACTTAAAGTGCCAGAAAAATACAAATATAAAGGCCTTATGACAATCGAGATTGAGACCTGGTAATCTAGTCCCTGTGGGGGACTATGGCTATGACTTAACTTCTGCTAAACATTGGTGTACGCTATAAAACCTCTTATTTAAAATTATATAAAAGAAGAATTTTCTTCTTTCAGTAGCTGTATATAGATTCATACCTTGTGATTCAAAAGTGCCAGGTGCCAAACAATTTCTGCTGAGGAAACAATAAATGTGTTGTGCTTTGAAAATCTACCCCCATATTTACTAACATGTACATGGATGACCATTAGTTTTCTTTTCTTTTATCTTTCGGACTCCTGTGCCTTGACACAAGGAGAGCAGGCATTGGGATGCCCACAGGAAGAGGAAGAGTAAGCTTTAGCAAATGGAGATAAGTATCACTATTGAAGGGTTAAGCATGCTTGTTGCATTTTAAGTACTTCAAATTACCTAACATCATGTCTAGATCCTGCTATATAACTAGTTAGTATTTAAGAGCCAAAGATGATTTTAATTGTCAGTTAAAACCCATCATTCGTGTTAATTTCTATTCAATTTAAGGTTAATCAAAATTTCTTGACATGTCAAGGAGCCAAACAGAACTTACTTTTGCTTCTTAGAAGAACTGAGGACCTAAGAGAGTATAATAGAAGAGTTTTTACCAGGAAATTCTGTTTATTCAAATTCCATTCTCATGGACCATCTCTCTCTCTCTCTCTCTGTATATATGTGTAAAAGGAGAGAGCAAATGAAAATGTTCATTGCTACATCAGTTGCCATCTACTTACTCAATTTGGCAGCTCCTTAGAGTCATGAAAAAGAAAGAGTAAAATATGATTTTAAAGCCTCATGACCAATCTCATTTTAAATTATATCAGCTCTTTCAAATTTTCCATTTATATTCCTCAAAAAAGTGAATTGCTCTTTGGTGAAACTGCCTTTGATTATGCTCCTTATTTCTTTAGCTAGTTAAATCCACTGCATTTTGTGGTTCAAATAAATTCTTAAAGTTCTAGAATTTGCAATGGACCTATTTTTAGAAAATCTGTATAACCTGATAGAGAAGATAATAATTCAGTAAGTATGTTTAGCCCTCCAGCCTGATGAGCTTATAGAGCTTCCTTTGTTCATGTAATGGGTACATTTTTCAAATTTCTATTAATGTAAGTTATGAAGCCAATGACTTCTTCACAGTCAGAGAAATAAGCATGATTGTATGGTATGTCTTGATGGCCTTCTACAGTCAGGAGTTCCCTTGCTCTGCTCATGGCCTGAATCAAGCAGGAGCTCTATGGCCCCAGCTAATAGGCTATCAGGCTTGAGACGTTTGCATTAAATACACCCACACAGCTTTCATTTGGCTCAAAACATGCCAAGAGTAAACAGATCTGCCTCCAGAGGACCTTGTAAATATTGCTGAGGATATTATCTTGAGTCTACCTCTGTGTAAAGCAATTAATTGGACAAATAGTACAGTACTGTGTTGCCACATAAGGACAGTCCTGAACTATTGTAGTCTCTTTCTCTCTATATATGTTGGGAGGGAGGCATTCAAGCTTGGATTGTCCTGAAAGATGACTCCTTTTCACCTTGAAGTCTACTTAGGAATGTTTAAAGAAAGATACAGTTTTTGTTTGAAGCAGAACACAGTTTTTGGGAAAACCTCAGCTATCCATAACTGGAAAAGAAGTCAAGTGTAGAGGCCTTCTGTGGTCTTAAGGCACTATTGGCTGAGTGTTGATGGTTACTCTTATTCTTGATCTTGCACTTGTCTCCTTGGGTGGAGCCACATCCCCGGTAAGGCTCGCAGGCTTCCCAGAAAGCAAAATGGTTAAGTGGTTCACACCCCCAGTGACATGTTGTAGCTCCTGTCTGCACAGAGCAGAGGGGGAGATCTGGGACCACTGGGTCCACAGCAGTGGTGGGAATGAACCCAGAGAGCAGAGCAAGGGCACACAGGAGGATTTTTCTGCTCTGGGACCCACCCTGACTTCAGCTTCCCTTCCCTTGACTTGTTTCTTTAATTTAGCTGATGTTGGTTTAACACAGAATGCAGAAATGGTGCTGGGAGTCAGAGCGTTCCTGTCACACTAAGTGCTGACTTACACAGTCATGTGTCCTTTTTGCCCCCATCTGCCTTGGTAAATCACAGGTTTAGAGGGAGCCATCAGCTCCTCACATGTCCCTAACGCTTGGCTAAGTTTCACCTTGCCCCTACATCAAGCAGTCCTGTATCACCAAGATACTGAAGCATGTGTTTATGTTATGCACACGCTTAACAGGATAATTTAACATAATTTTACAAATAAACACTAGACCAAGAAATGCACTATAGTCTTAGGAGATCATACAGAAAATTAAGGTTAATTAAGGTTTCCTTGATCTGGGAAGAAAAATGAGCATGGACTTCTGTACCTTAGCATACAGTCTCATCCAGCTCACTTACTCAAGACCAGCTATAATTCCGGAGTTGCAAAAAAACCCCATGTGGTGAACTCAGATGATTTAATTAGACTATCCTGGGCAAACCATATTAAGAAATCTAAATTCAGTTTAATATAAATACTGTAGATGCCCATTATGCCTACCATAGTTTTATACCAAAAGGGTTCCACTACCTCCTAGTTTAGCCTATCAGATAATATTCAGCACTTGATATTTTTCCTCCAAAATGTTGTTATCCTGTTCCAATGCTGTTGTAAAATGTGTTAAACAGCTCAGAGGAACCAAGAAATAGGACAGGTCCACACCAAGGAACAGTTACTGTAGTTTGGCTGGTTGGGGTAACTTGCTGAACAGCTTTGCTCCGTGTGTGTGGGAAAGCAGCCCCTTGCTGAAGGCGGCAGGTCTCCCAAAATGCTGCCCAGCATCACTGGGGCTCTGGCTCACTGTCATGTCTCTCTGTAGGTTCCCCATCACTCTGACTGGTGATCCTACTCTCACTTTTAATTCCCGCAAGATACATCTTTTAAAGACCAAAGTATTTTGTAATTTTTCTGTAACACCAGTAATGTTCTCAGGGAGAATATGTTCTCTTTTTCTTATAGACATGCTCACATCTCATTGTTAAAAAAAATACTAAACACATTGGATTGGTAAGAGTTTTAGAAAATAAGCTATTTTTTTATATAAAGGAAATCTGATATGCAGCTAGTAGAGTCATCACTAGCAGGAAATTTGGACCCTGATGGTCAATGTTAAAGTTAAGAAACAGGGTTGCTAAGTGGAGGTTTGGTTTCTCCCTTTTTGGGTCCAGCTATAGTACACATATAACCTTTCACAAAATAGGAGAATCTCAAGTGTGTTAAGATGGCCCGACTGGGATCATCTCCCTTGCCCAAATGTGGGGGAAGAGATGGAAACTCTTCAATGGAAGAGAAACTCCCAGGAACAGCTGGCAAGTGCTGCTGGTGAATGTACTGAAGATGGAGGACAGCAGTCAGAGGAGTCACAGAACAATGGAAAGGGAGCTGTTAGTTTTACATTAGAAATAGCCTTCATTTAGCACAAACACAGTTTTGCACCTGACCCAAAACATGTGTGTGTTCAATGCAGAAATAGATTTTTTCTCAGTGTTTGTGTTTGTGTTCTCAGTCTCATGTCAAACATGGGTTTTGGTACATGTTTATCAGGCAAACTTCGGTTTTCATTGTTGAAAATCTTTGGGATTTTGTGCAACTCTAGGAAATGTATCCATACATTCAAGACATCATTTTTAAAGGCAAAACCATTCCCAGTATTTCTTTATTGTTGGCATTAATAAGTGACAATGCTGAAGAGGTGATGCACATGCCACGTACAGGAACCAGTGGTGTCTGGCTAAACTAGCTTGGCATAAGTAAATGTGATCTGGCAAAGAACAGACGTTTCCTTTGCTAATGAATCAGTGTGAGCAGTTTGGTTTAGACAGAAACAAACTGTAAAATGCCAGCTCAGCAGGAGCACTTCCTCGAATACATCAAAGCTGTTCCTTTCTACATGGCATATCTGAGCTCTTTCCAAGAATTTCCAGGCCAGTATTCTTGCTTTTCAAAGTGTTTTTAAATGGGTACAAATCCCCCCCCTCGTGAATTCCCCAAAACAAACAGAAAGGGATGTAAAAATTAGAAGTGTCAAAATATTAAAATCATCAGTCATGCAAAGTGTGAGCACAGCTGGAAGAAGTGCCCCCTTTGAGATTTTGCTTATATCCCCATTGTATTTAAAAATACATGTTGCCGTTATTTCTGGGAAAGTAGATATGCTAAACCTTCTTGTTTTCTCTATCTGGTTACTTACAATATATATTTTTTCATAATGTTGTTCTCCCCCTAGATCTAAGCACTAAAGCACTAGATACATTATTGGCATGGGATAGATTTCAGCTGCAGCAGTAACTGGGGTGTAGTTTTGCCTATTTCAGCAGGATGTGATAGAAGAATCTGAAGTAATATCAGAAGATATACAATAGCCAACTTATAATGTCTTCCAGCATTTCTGAGGTCCAGTTCCACGTCACGTGTTTACATGGCTGTGATGTGTAATGGAGCAGGAAAACAGCAAGCCAATTTGGTAGTAATTATACAAGAGTAGGTGGGGTGTTGCCTCTGCCCCCCATGCCCCAAGGCAGGGAAAAGGCAATGTGTTGAGAGCTGTGAGCCCATCTGCACCCTTGTGAGTGCCATCCCCAGCACACACTCGTGGAAGATCCATCCTGCTAAGCAGGGGCCAGCTTGGCCAGTAAACAGAGGAAACCTGGAGGTGATGCCTCCTCACTGTTTGTTTCACACTTTTTGCATGAATGGTGGCACTGGCTGCCTGTTGTGAAAAAGACAGGGATGATGAGTTGTGATGGGGACATCAGGCTCATAGGGAACGCTCAATAGCTGCCAGGCTGCTGGTCTCTTGCTGCATGTGTTGGTGCAGGAGAACAGGGAGATAGCAGAACCAAGTTAGGTTTCTGGCCAAGGCTGGATTTTCATCTAAACCCCTGGGCAGTGTTGGCCCTGTGTCTTAACTTGACACTGTCCCGCATGATAGCCTTATCAGTAAACTGGAGAGACATAGATTTGACGGATGGCCACTCATTGGGTAAGGAGTTGGCTGCATGGTCGCACTCAGAGAGTTGCGGTCAATGGCTCGATGTCCAAGTGGAGATCAGTAACGAGTGACATTCCTCAGGGGTCGGTATTGGGATCGATGCTGTTTAACATCTTTGTCAGTGACATGGACAGTGGGATCAAGTGCACCCTCAGCAAGTTTGCCGATGACACCAAGCTGTGTGGTGCAGTTGACATGCTGGAGGGAAGGGATGCCATCCAGAGGGACCTGGACAGGCTTGAGAGGTGGGCCT